>CARXXK010001098.1:1047193-1458560 GCA_949089665.1 Macrosiphum euphorbiae
AAACAATAGGCAAATGCAGGCAAATGCATTTTAGAAAACCAAAAAAAATTATACCATCAGAACACATATCAATGAGTTCAAACTACAATCTTCAGATTCATAAACAGAAAAAACAACCATTGTGGGTTCAAACTAAAACGAAGCTGATTCATAAACAGAAAAAACAACCATTGTGGGTTCAAACTAAAACGATGCAGATTCATAAACAGAAAAAACAACCATTGTGGGTTCAAACTAAAACGACCAGAATCTTAAACAGAAAAACAACTGACGATGATAAGCTCATTAAAGAATGATAATACAAAGGGCACCTGCAGGTAATCAATAAACAAGTCTGTCCAAAAAATTCAACCAGAGTCAAATTCCTAAAAAAAAATTGAAGGGGAGTGTTGGCGCCCTCAGGCAAATGCATTTTAGAAAACCAAAAAAGAATGTAGATAAAATAATACGATATTAAGGCATATTGTACAGTTCAAACTAAAACGACCAGAATCTTAAACAGAAAAACAACTGACGATGATAAGCTCATTAAAGAATGTTAATACAAAGGGCACCTGCAGGTAATCAATAAACAAGTCTGTCCAAGAAATTCAACCAGAGTCAAATTATTAAAAAAAAAAATTGAAGGGGAGTGTTGGCGCCCGCAGGCAAATGCATTTTAGAAAACCAAAAAAAATTATACCATCAGAACACATATCAATGAGTTCAAACTACAATCTTCAGATTCATAAACAGAAAAAACAACCATTGTGGGTTCAAACTAAAACGAAGCAGATTCATAAACAGAAAAAACAACCATTGTGGGTTCAAACTAAAACGACCAGAATCTTAAACAGAAAAACAACTGACGATGATAAGCTCATTAAAGAATGATAATACAAAGGGCACCTGCAGGTAATCAATAAACAAGTCTGTCCAAAAAATTCAACCAGTCAAATTCCTAAAAAAAAAATTGAAGGGGAGTGTTGGCGCCCGCAGGCAAATGCATTTTAGAAAACCAAAAAAAATTATACCATCAGAACACATATCAATGAGTTCAAACTACAATCTTCAGATTCATAAACAGAAAAAACAACCATTGTGGGTTCAAACTAAAACGAAGCAGATTCATAAACAGAAAAAAACAACCATTGTGGGTTCAAACTAAAACGACCAGAATCTTAAACAGAAAAACAACTGACGATGATAAGCTCATTAAACAATGATAATACAAAGGGCACCTGCAGGTAATCAATAAACAAGTCTGTCCAAAAAATTCAACCAGAGTCAAATTCCTAAAAAAAAAATTGAAGGGGAGTGTTGGCGCCCGCAGGCAAATGCATTTTAGAAAACCAAAAAAGAATGTAGAGAAAATTATACGATATTAAGGCATATTGTACAGTTCAAACTAAAACGACCAGAATCTTAAACAGAAAAACAACTGACGATGATAAGCTCATTAAAGAATGTTAATACAAAGGGCACCTGCAGGTAATCAATAAACAAGTCTGTCCAAGAAATTCAACCAGTCAAATTCCTAAAAAAAAAATTGAAGGGGAGTGTTGGCGCCCGCAGGCAAATGCATTTTAGAAAACCAAAAAAAATTATACCATCAGAACACATATCAATGAGTTCAAACTACAATCTTCAGATTCATAAACAGAAAAAACAACCATTGTGGGTTCAAACTAAAACGAAGCAGATTCATAAACAGAAAAAACAACCATTGTGGGTTCAAACTAAAACGACCCGAATCTTAAACAGAAAAACAACTGACGATGATAAGCTCATTAAAGAATGTTAATACAAAGGGCACCTGCAGGTAATCAATAAACAAGTCTGTCCAAGAAATTCAACCAGAGTCAAATTCCTAAAAAAAAAAATTGAAGGGGAGTGTTGGCGCCCGCAGGCAAATGCATTTTAGAAAACCAAAAAAAATTATACCATCAGAACACATATCAATGAGTTCAAACTACAATCTTCAGATTCATAAACAGAAAAAACAACCATTGTGGGTTCAAACTAAAACGAAGCAGATTCATAAACAGAAAAAACAACCATTGTGGGTTCAAACTAAAACGACCAGAATCTTAAACAGAAAAACAACTGACGATGATAAGCTCATTAAACAATGATAATACAAAGGGCACCTGCAGGTAATCAATAAACAAGTCTGTCCAAAAAATTCAACCAGAGTCAAATTCCTAAAAAAAAAATTGAAGGGGAGTGTTGGCGCCCGCAGGCAAATGCATTTTAGAAAAACAAAAAAAATTATACCATCAGAACACATATCAATGAGTTCAAACTACAATCTTCAGATTCATAAACAGAAAAAACAACCATTGTGGGTTCAAACTAAAACGACCAGAATCTTAAACAGAAAAACAACTGACGATGATAAGCTCATTAAAGAATGTTAATACAAAGGGCACCTGCAGGTAATCAATAAACAAGTCTGTCCAAGAAATTCAACCAGAGTCAAATTCCTAAAAAAAAAAATTGAAGGGGAGTGTTGGCGCCCGCAGGCAAATGCATTTTAGAAAACCAAAAAAAATTATACCATCAGAACACATATCAATGAGTTCAAACTACAATCTTCAGATTCATAAACAGAAAAAACAACCATTGTGGGTTCAAACTAAAACGAAGCAGATTCATAAACAGAAAAAACAACCATTGTGGGTTCAAACTAAAACGACCAGAATCTTAAACAGAAAAACAACTGACGATGATAAGCTCATTAAAGAATGTTAATACAAAGGGCACCTGCAGGTAATCAATAAACAAGTCTGTCCAAGAAATTCAACCAGAGTCAAATTCCTAAAAAAAAAAATTGAAGGGGAGTGTTGGCGCCCGCAGGCAAATGCATTTTAGAAAACCAAAAAAAATTATACCATCAGAACACATATCAATGAGTTCAAACTACCATCTTCAGATTCATAAACAGAAAAAACAACCATTGTGCTTTCAAACTAAAACGAAGCAGATTCATAAACAGAAAAAACAACCATTGTGGGTTCAAACTAAAACGACCAGAATCTTAAACAGAAAAACAACTGACGATGATAAGCTCATTAAAGAATGTTAATACAAAGGGCACCTGCAGGTAATCAATAAACAAGTCTGTCCAAGAAATTCAACCAGAGTCAAATTCCTAAAAAAAAAAATTGAAGGGGAGTGTTGGCGCCCGCAGGCAAATGCATTTTAGAAAACCAAAAAAAATTATACCATCAGAACACATATCAATGAGTTCAAACTACAATCTTCAGATTCATAAACAGAAAAAACAACCATTGTGGGTTCAAACTAAAACGAAGCAGATTCATAAACAGAAAAAACAACCATTGTGGGTTCAAACTAAAACGACCAGAATCTTAAACAGAAAAACAACTGACGATGATAAGCTCATTAAACAATGATAATACAAAGGGCACCTGCAGGTAATCAATAAACTAGTCTGTCCAAAAAATTCAACCAGAGTCAAATTCCTAAAAAAAAAATTGAAGGGGAGTGTTGGCGCCCGCAGGCAAATGCATTTTAGAAAACCAAAAAAAATTATACCATCAGAACACATATCAATGAGTTCAAACTACAATCTTCAGATTCATAAACAGAAAAAACAACCATTGTGGGTTCAAACTAAAACGAAGCAGATTCATAAACAGAAAAAACAACCATTGTGGGTTCAAACTAAAACGATGCAGATTCATAAACAGAAAAAACAACCATTGTGGGTTCAAACTAAAACGACCAGAATCTTAAACAGAAAAACAACTGACGATGATAAGCTCATTAAAGAATGATAATACAAAGGGCACCTGCAGGTAATCAATAAACAAGTCTGTCCAAAAAATTCAACCAGAGTCAAATTCCTAAAAAAAAAATTGAAGGGGAGTGTTGGCGCCCGCAGGCAAATGCATTTTAGAAAACCAAAAAAAATTATACCATCAGAACACATATCAATGAGTTCAAACTACAATCTTCAGATTCATAAACAGAAAAAACAACCATTGTGGGTTCAAACTGAAACAAAGCAGATTCATAAACAGAAAAAACAACCATTGTGGGTTCAAACTAAAACGACCAGAATCTTAAACAGAAAAACAACTGACGATGATAAGCTCATTAAATAATGATAATACAAAGGGCACCTGCAGGTAATCAATAAACAAGTCTGTCCAAAAAATTCAACCAGAGTCAAATTCCTAAAAAAAAAATTGAAGGGGAGTGTTGGCGCCCGCAGGCAAATGCATTTTAGAAAACCAAAAAAGAATGTAGAGAAAATTATACGATATTAAGGCATATTGTACAGTTCAAACTAAAACGACCAGAATCTTAAACAGAAAAACAACTGACGATGATAAGCTCATTAAAGAATGTTAATACAAAGGGCACCTGCAGGTAATCAATAAACAAGTCTGTACAAGAAATTCAACCAGTCAAATTCCTAAAAAAAAAAATTGAAGGGGAGTGTTGGCGCCCGCAGGCAAATGCATTTTAGAAAACCAAAAAAAATTATACCATCTGAACACATATCAATGAGTTCAAACTACAATCTTCAGATTCATAAACAGAAAAAACAACCATTGTGGGTTCAAACTAAAACGAAGCAGATTCATAAACAGAAAAAACAACCATTGTGGGTTCAAACTAAAACGACCAGAATCTTAAACAGAAAAACAACTGACGATGATAAGCTCATTAAAGAATGTTAATACAAAGGGCACCTGCAGGTAATCAATAAACAAGTCTGTCCAAGAAATTCAACCAGAGTCAAATTCCTAAAAAAAAAAATTGAAGGGGAGTGTTGGCGCCCGCAGGCAAATGCATTTTAGAAAACCAAAAAAGAATGTAGAGAAAATTATACGATATTAAGGCATATTGTACAGTTCAAACTAAAACGACCAGAATCTTAAACAGAAAAACAACTGACGATGATAAGCTCATTAAAGAATGTTAATACAAAGGGCACCTGCAGGTAATCAATAAACAAGTCTGTCCAAGAAATTCAACCAGTCAAATTCCTAAAAAAAAAAATTGAAGGGGAGTGTTGGCGCCCGCAGGCAAATGCATTTTAGAAAACCAAAAAAAATTATACCATCAGAACACATATCAATGAGTTCAAACTACAATCTTCAGATTCATAAACAGAAAAAACAACCATTGTGGGTTCAAACTAAAACGAAGCAGATTCATAAACAGAAAAAACAACCATTGTGGGTTCAAACTAAAACGACCCGAATCTTAAACAGAAAAACAACTGACGATGATAAGCTCATTAAAGAATGTTAATACAAAGGGCACCTGCAGGTAATCAATAAACAAGTCTGTCCAAGAAATTCAACCAGAGTCAAATTCCTAAAAAAAAAAATTGAAGGGGAGTGTTGGCGCCCGCAGGCAAATGCATTTTAGAAAACCAAAAAAAATTATACCATCAGAACACATATCAATGAGTTCAAACTACAATCTTCAGATTCATAAACAGAAAAAACAACCATTGTGGGTTCAAACTAAAACGAAGCAGATTCATAAACAGAAAAAACAACCATTGTGGGTTCAAACTAAAACGACCAGAATCTTAAACAGAAAAAACAACTGACGATGATAAGCTCATTAAACAATGATAATACAAAGGGCACCTGCAGGTAATCAATAAACAAGTCTGTCCAAAAAATTCAACCAGAGTCAAATTCCTAAAAAAAAAATTGAAGGGGAGTGTTGGCGCCCGCAGGCAAATGCATTTTAGAAAAACAAAAAAAATTATACCATCAGAACACATATCAATGAGTTCAAACTACAATCTTCAGATTCATAAACAGAAAAAACAACCATTGTGGGTTCAAACTAAAACGACCAGAATCTTAAACAGAAAAACAACTGACGATGATAAGCTCATTAAAGAATGTTAATACAAAGGGCACCTGCAGGTAATCAATAAACAAGTCTGTCCAAGAAATTCAACCAGAGTCAAATTCCTAAAAAAAAAAATTGAAGGGGAGTGTTGGCGCCCGCAGGCAAATGCATTTTAGAAAACCAAAAAAAATTATACCATCAGAACACATATCAATGAGTTCAAACTACAATCTTCAGATTCATAAACAGAAAAAACAACCATTGTGGGTTCAAACTAAAACGAAGCAGATTCATAAACAGAAAAAACAACCATTGTGGGTTCAAACTAAAACGACCAGAATCTTAAACAGAAAAACAACTGACGATGATAAGCTCATTAAAGAATGTTAATACAAAGGGCACCTGCAGGTAATCAATAAACAAGTCTGTCCAAGAAATTCAACCAGAGTCAAATTCCTAAAAAAAAAAATTGAAGGGGAGTGTTGGCGCCCGCAGGCAAATGCATTTTAGAAAACCAAAAAAAATTATACCATCAGAACACATATCAATGAGTTCAAACTACCATCTTCAGATTCATAAACAGAAAAAACAACCATTGTGCTTTCAAACTAAAACGAAGCAGATTCATAAACAGAAAAAACAACCATTGTGGGTTCAAACTAAAACGACCAGAATCTTAAACAGAAAAACAACTGACGATGATAAGCTCATTAAAGAATGTTAATACAAAGGGCACCTGCAGGTAATCAATAAACAAGTCTGTCCAAGAAATTCAACCAGAGTCAAATTCCTAAAAAAAAAAATTGAAGGGGAGTGTTGGCGCCCGCAGGCAAATGCATTTTAGAAAACCAAAAAAAATTATACCATCAGAACACATATCAATGAGTTCAAACTACAATCTTCAGATTCATAAACAGAAAAAACAACCATTGTGGGTTCAAACTAAAACGAAGCAGATTCATAAACAGAAAAAACAACCATTGTGGGTTCAAACTAAAACGACCAGAATCTTAAACAGAAAAACAACTGACGATGATAAGCTCATTAAACAATGATAATACAAAGGGCACCTGCAGGTAATCAATAAACTAGTCTGTCCAAAAAATTCAACCAGAGTCAAATTCCTAAAAAAAAAATTGAAGGGGAGTGTTGGCGCCCGCAGGCAAATGCATTTTAGAAAACCAAAAAAAATTATACCATCAGAACACATATCAATGAGTTCAAACTACAATCTTCAGATTCATAAACAGAAAAAACAACCATTGTGGGTTCAAACTAAAACGAAGCAGATTCATAAACAGAAAAAACAACCATTGTGGGTTCAAACTAAAACGATGCAGATTCATAAACAGAAAAAACAACCATTGTGGGTTCAAACTAAAACGACCAGAATCTTAAACAGAAAAACAACTGACGATGATAAGCTCATTAAAGAATGATAATACAAAGGGCACCTGCAGGTAATCAATAAACAAGTCTGTCCAAAAAATTCAACCAGAGTCAAATTCCTAAAAAAAAAATTGAAGGGGAGTGTTGGCGCCCGCAGGCAAATGCATTTTAGAAAACCAAAAAAAATTATACCATCAGAACACATATCAATGAGTTCAAACTACAATCTTCAGATTCATAAACAGAAAAAACAACCATTGTGGGTTCAAACTGAAACAAAGCAGATTCATAAACAGAAAAAACAACCATTGTGGGTTCAAACTAAAACGACCAGAATCTTAAACAGAAAAACAACTGACGATGATAAGCTCATTAAATAATGATAATACAAAGGGCACCTGCAGGTAATCAATAAACAAGTCTGTCCAAAAAATTCAACCAGAGTCAAATTCCTAAAAAAAAATTGAAGGGGAGTGTTGGCGCCCGCAGGCAAATGCATTTTAGAAAACCAAAAAAGAATGTAGAGAAAATTATACGATATTAAGGCATATTGTACAGTTCAAACTAAAACGACCAGAATCTTAAACAGAAAAACAACTGACGATGATAAGCTCATTAAAGAATGTTAATACAAAGGGCACCTGCAGGTAATCAATAAACAAGTCTGTACAAGAAATTCAACCAGTCAAATTCCTAAAAAAAAAAATTGAAGGGGAGTGTTGGCGCCCGCAGGCAAATGCATTTTAGAAAACCAAAAAAAATTATACCATCTGAACACATATCAATGAGTTCAAACTACAATCTTCAGATTCATAAACAGAAAAAACAACCATTGTGGGTTCAAACTAAAACGAAGCAGATTCATAAACAGAAAAAACAACCATTGTGGGTTCAAACTAAAACGACCAGAATCTTAAACAGAAAAACAACTGACGATGATAAGCTCATTAAAGAATGTTAATACAAAGGGCACCTGCAGGTAATCAATAAACAAGTCTGTCCAAGAAATTCAACCAGAGTCAAATTCCTAAAAAAAAAAATTGAAGGGGAGTGTTGGCGCCCGCAGGCAAATGCATTTTAGAAAACCAAAAAAAATTATACCATCAGAACACATATCAATGAGTTCAAACTACAATCTTCAGATTCATAAACAGAAAAAACAACCATTGTGGGTTCAAACTAAAACGAAGCAGATTCATAAACAGAAAAAACAACCATTGTGGGTTCAAACTAAAACGACCAGAATCTTAAACAGAAAAACAACTGACGATGATAAGCTCATTAAACAATGATAATACAAAGGGCACCTGCAGGTAATCAATAAACTAGTCTGTCCAAAAAATTCAACCAGAGTCAAATTCCTAAAAAAAAAATTGAAGGGGAGTGTTGGCGCCCGCAGGCAAATGCATTTTAGAAAACCAAAAAAAATTATACCATCAGAACACATATCAATGAGTTCAAACTACAATCTTCAGATTCATAAACAGAAAAAACAACCATTGTGGGTTCAAACTAAAACGAAGCAGATTCATAAACAGAAAAAACAACCATTGTGGGTTCAAACTAAAACGATGCAGATTCATAAACAGAAAAAACAACCATTGTGGGTTCAAACTAAAACGACCAGAATCTTAAACAGAAAAACAACTGACGATGATAAGCTCATTAAAGAATGATAATACAAAGGGCACCTGCAGGTAATCAATAAACAAGTCTGTCCAAAAAATTCAACCAGAGTCAAATTCCTAAAAAAAAAATTGAAGGGGAGTGTTGGCGCCCGCAGGCAAATGCATTTTAGAAAACCAAAAAAAATTATACCATCAGAACACATATCAATGAGTTCAAACTACAATCTTCAGATTCATAAACAGAAAAAACAACCATTGTGGGTTCAAACTGAAACAAAGCAGATTCATAAACAGAAAAAACAACCATTGTGGGTTCAAACTAAAACGACCAGAATCTTAAACAGAAAAACAACTGACGATGATAAGCTCATTAAATAATGATAATACAAAGGGCACCTGCAGGTAATCAATAAACAAGTCTGTCCAAAAAATTCAACCAGAGTCAAATTCCTAAAAAAAAAATTGAAGGGGAGTGTTGGCGCCCGCAGGCAAATGCATTTTAGAAAACCAAAAAAAATTATACCATCAGAACACATATCAATGAGTTCAAACTACAATCTTCAGATTCATAAACAGAAAAAACAACCATTGTGGGTTCAAACTAAAACGACCAGAATCTTAAACAGAAAAACAACTGACGATGATAAGCTCATTAAAGAATGTTAATACAAAGGGCACCTGCAGGTAATCAATAAACAAGTCTGTCCAAGAAATTCAACCAGAGTCAAATTCCTAAAAAAAAAAATTGAAGGGGAGTGTTGGCGCCCGCAGGCAAATGCATTTTAGAAAACCAAAAAAAATTATACCATCAGAACACATATCAATGAGTTCAAACTACAATCTTCAGATTCATAAACAGAAAAAAACAACCATTGTGGGTTCAAACTAAAACGAAGCAGATTCATAAACAGAAAAAACAACCATTGTGGGTTCAAACTAAAACGACCAGAATCTTAAACAGAAAAACAACTGACGATGATAAGCTCATTAAACAATGATAATACAAAGGGCACCTGCAGGTAATCAATAAACAAGTCTGTCCAAAAAATTCAACCAGAGTCAAATTCCTAAAAAAAAAATTGAAGGGGAGTGTTGGCGCCCGCAGGCAAATGCATTTTAGAAAACCAAAAAAAATTATACCATCAGAACACATATCAATGAGTTCAAACTACAATCTTCAGATTCATAAACAGAAAAAACAACCATTGTGGGTTCAAACTAAAACGAAGCAGATTCATAAACAGAAAAAACAACCATTGTGGGTTCAAACTAAAACGACCAGAATCTTAAACAGAAAAACAACTGACGATGATAAGCTCATTAAACAATGATAATACAAAGGGCACCTGCAGGTAATCAATAAACTAGTCTGTCCAAAAAATTCAACCAGAGTCAAATTCCTAAAAAAAAATTGAAGGGGAGTGTTGGCGCCCGCAGGCAAATGCATTTTAGAAAACCAAAAAAAATTATACCATCAGAACACATATCAATGAGTTCAAACTACAATCTTCAGATTCATAAACAGAAAAAACAACCATTGTGGGTTCAAACTAAAACGAAGCAGATTCATAAACAGAAAAAACAACCATTGTGGGTTCAAACTAAAACGATGCAGATTCATAAACAGAAAAAACAACCATTGTGGGTTCAAACTAAAACCACCAGAATCTTAAACAGAAAAACAACTGACGATGATAAGCTCATTAAAGAATGATAATACAAAGGGCACCTGCAGGTAATCAATAAACAAGTCTGTCCAAAAAATTCAACCAGAGTCAAATTCCTAAAAAAAAAATTGAAGGGGAGTGTTGGCGCCCGCAGGCAAATGCATTTTAGAAAACCAAAAAAAATTATACCATCAGAACACATATCAATGAGTTCAAACTACAATCTTCAGATTCATAAACAGAAAAAACAACCATTGTGGGTTCAAACTGAAACAAAGCAGATTCATAAACAGAAAAAACAACCATTGTGGGTTCAAACTAAAACGACCAGAATCTTAAACAGAAAAACAACTGACGATGATAAGCTCATTAAATAATGATAATACAAAGGGCACCTGCAGGTAATCAATAAACAAGTCTGTCCAAAAAATTCAACCAGAGTCAAATTCCTAAAAAAAAATTGAAGGGGAGTGTTGGCGCCCGCAGGCAAATGCATTTTAGAAAACCAAAAAAAATTATACCATCAGAACACATATCAATGAGTTCAAACTACAATCTTCAGATTCATAAACAGAAAAAACAACCATTGTGGGTTCAAACTAAAACGACCAGAATCTTAAACAGAAAAACAACTGACGATGATAAGCTCATTAAAGAATGTTAATACAAAGGGCACCTGCAGGTAATCAATAAACAAGTCTGTCCAAGAAATTCAACCAGAGTCAAATTCCTAAAAAAAAAAATTGAAGGGGAGTGTTGGCGCCCGCAGGCAAATGCATTTTAGAAAACCAAAAAAAATTATACCATCAGAACACATATCAATGAGTTCAAACTACAATCTTCAGATTCATAAACAGAAAAAACAACCATTGTGGGTTCAAACTAAAACGAAGCAGATTCATAAACAGAAAAAACAACCATTGTGGGTTCAAACTAAAACGACCAGAATCTTAAACAGAAAAACAACTGACGATGATAAGCTCATTAAACAATGATAATACAAAGGGCACCTGCAGGTAATCAATAAACAAGTCTGTCCAAAAAATTCAACCAGAGTCAAATTCCTAAAAAAAAAATTGAAGGGGAGTGTTGGCGCCCGCAGGCAAATGCATTTTAGAAAACCAAAAAAAATTATACCATCAGAACACATATCAATGAGTTCAAACTACAATCTTCAGATTCATAAACAGAAAAAACAACCATTGTGGGTTCAAACTAAAACGAAGCAGATTCATAAACAGAAAAAACAACCATTGTGGGTTCAAACTAAAACGACCAGAATCTTAAACAGAAAAACAACTGACGATGATAAGCTCATTAAACAATGATAATACAAAGGGCACCTGCAGGTAATCAATAAACTAGTCTGTCCAAAAAATTCAACCAGAGTCAAATTCCTAAAAAAAAAATTGAAGGGGAGTGTTGGCGCCCGCAGGCAAATGCATTTTAGAAAACCAAAAAAAATTATACCATCAGAACACATATCAATGAGTTCAAACTACAATCTTCAGATTCATAAACAGAAAAAACAACCATTGTGGGTTCAAACTAAAACGAAGCAGATTCATAAACAGAAAAAACAACCATTGTGGGTTCAAACTAAAACGATGCAGATTCATAAACAGAAAAAACAACCATTGTGGGTTCAAACTAAAACCACCAGAATCTTAAACAGAAAAACAACTGACGATGATAAGCTCATTAAAGAATGATAATACAAAGGGCACCTGCAGGTAATCAATAAACAAGTCTGTCCAAAAAATTCAACCAGAGTCAAATTCCTAAAAAAAAAAATTGAAGGGGAGTGTTGGCGCCCGCAGGCAAATGCATTTTAGAAAACCAAAAAAAATTATACCATCAGAACACATATCAATGAGTTCAAACTACAATCTTCAGATTCATAAACAGAAAAAACAACCATTGTGGGTTCAAACTGAAACGAAGCAGATTCATAAACAGAAAAAACAACCATTGTGGGTTCAAACTAAAACGACCAGAATCTTAAACAGAAAAACAACTGACGATGATAAGCTCATTAAATAATGATAATACAAAGGGCACCTGCAGGTAATCAATAAACAAGTCTGTCCAAAAAATTCAACCAGAGTCAAATTCCTAAAAAAAAAATTGAAGGGGAGTGTTGGCGCCCGCAGGCAAATGCATTTTAGAAAACCAAAAAAGAATGTAGAGAAAATTATACTATATTAAGGCATATTGTACAGTTCAAACTAAAACGACCAGAATCTTAAACAGAAAAACAACTGACGATGATAAGCTCATTAAAGAATGTTAATACAAAGGGCACCTGCAGGTAATCAATAAACAAGTCTGTACAAGAAATTCAACCAGTCAAATTCCTAAAAAAAAAAATTGAAGGGGAGTGTTGGCGCCCGCAGGCAAATGCATTTTAGAAAACCAAAAAAAATTATACCATCTGAACACATATCAATGAGTTCAAACTACAATCTTCAGATTCATAAACAGAAAAAACAACCATTGTGGGTTCAAACTAAAACGAAGCAGATTCATAAACAGAAAAAACAACCATTGTGGGTTCAAACTAAAACGACCAGAATCTTAAACAGAAAAACAACTGACGATGATAAGCTCATTAAAGAATGTTAATACAAAGGGCACCTGCAGGTAATCAATAAACAAGTCTGTCCAAGAAATTCAACCAGAGTCAAATTCCTAAAAAAAAAAATTGAAGGGGAGTGTTGGCGCCCGCAGGCAAATGCATTTTAGAAAACCAAAAAAAATTATACCATCAGAACACATATCAATGAGTTCAAACTACAATCTTCAGATTCATAAACAGAAAAAACAACCATTGTGGGTTCAAACTAAAACGAAGCAGATTCATAAACAGAAAAAACAACCATTGTGGGTTCAAACTAAAACGACCAGAATCTTAAACAGAAAAACAACTGACGATGATAAGCTCATTAAAGAATGTTAATACAAAGGGCACCTGCAGGTAATCAATAAACAAGTCTGTCCAAGAAATTCAACCAGAGTCAAATTCCTAAAAAAAAAATTGAAGGGGAGTGTTGGCGCCCGCAGGCAAATGCATTTTAGAAAACCAAAAAAATTATACAATCAGAACACATATCAATGAGTTCAAACTACAATCTTCAGATTCATAAACAGAAAAAACAACCATTGTGGGTTCAAACTAAAACGAAGCAGATTCATAAACAGAAAAAACAACCATTGTGGGTTCAAACTAAAACGACCAGAATCTTAAACAGAAAAACAACTGACGATGATAAGCTCATTAAACAATGATAATACAAAGGGCACCTGCAGGTAATCAATAAACAAGTCTGTCCAAAAAATTCAACCAGAGTCAAATTCCTAAAAAAAAATTGAAGGGGAGTGTTGGCGCCCGCAGGCAAATGCATTTTAGAAAACCAAAAAAAATTATACCATCAGAACACATATCAATGAGTTCAAACTACAATCTTCAGATTCATAAACAGAAAAAACAACCATTGTGGGTTCAAACTAAAACGAAGCAGATTCATAAACAGAAAAAACAACCATTGTGGGTTCAAACTAAAACGACCAGAATCTTAAACAGAAAAACAACTGACGATGATAAGCTCATTAAAGAATGTTAATACAAAGGGCACCTGCAGGTAATCAATAAACAAGTCTGTCCAAGAAATTCAACCAGAGTCAAATTCCTAAAAAAAAAATTGAAGGGGAGTGTTGGCGCCCGCAGGCAAATGCATTTTAGAAAACCAAAAAAAATTATACCATCAGAACACATATCAATGAGTTCAAACTACCATCTTCAGATTCATAAACAGAAAAAACAACCATTGTGGGTTCAAACTAAAACGAAGCAGATTCATAAACAGAAAAAACAACCATTGTGGGTTCAAACTAAAACGACCAGAATCTTAAACAGAAAAACAACTGACGATGATAAGCTCATTAAAGAATGTTAATACAAAGGGCACCTGCAGGTAATCAATAAACAAGTCTGTCCAAGAAATTCAACCAGAGTCAAATTCCTAAAAAAAAAAATTGAAGGGGAGTGTTGGCGCTCGCAGGCAAATGCATTTTAGAAAACCAAAAAAAATTATACCATCAGAACACATATCAATGAGTTCAAACTACAATCTTCAGATTCATAAACAGAAAAAACAACCATTGTGGGTTCAAACTAAAACGAAGCAGATTCATAAACAGAAAAAACAACCATTGTGGGTTCAAACTAAAACGACCAGAATCTTAAACAGAAAAACAACTGACGATGATAAGCTCATTAAACAATGATAATACAAAGGGCACCTGCAGGTAATCAATAAACTAGTCTGTCCAAAAAATTCAACCAGAGTCAAATTCCTAAAAAAAAAAATTGAAGGGGAGTGTTGGCGCCCGCAGGCAAATGCATTTTAGAAAACCAAAAAAAATTATACCATCAGAACACATATCAATGAGTTCAAACTACAATCTTCAGATTCATAAACAGAAAAAACAACCATTGTGGGTTCAAACTAAAACGAAGCAGATTCATAAACAGAAAAAACAACCATTGTGGGTTCAAACTAAAACGATGCAGATTCATAAACAGAAAAAACAACCATTGTGGGTTCAAACTAAAACGACCAGAATCTTAAACAGAAAAACAACTGACGATGATAAGCTCATTAAAGAATGATAATACAAAGGGCACCTGCAGGTAATCAATAAACAAGTCTGTCCAAAAAATTCAACCAGAGTCAAATTCCTAAAAAAAAAATTGAAGGGGAGTGTTGGCGCCCGCAGGCAAATGCATTTTAGAAAACCAAAAAAAATTATACCATCAGAACACATATCAATGAGTTCAAACTACAATCTTCAGATTCATAAACAGAAAAAACAACCATTGTGGGTTCAAACTAAAACGAAGCAGATTCATAAACAGAAAAAACAACCATTGTGGGTTCAAACTAAAACGACCAGAATCTTAAACAGAAAAACAACTGACGATGATAAGCTCATTAAATAATGATAATACAAAGGGCACCTGCAGGTAATCAATAAACAAGTCTGTCCAAAAAATTCAACCAGAGTCAAATTCCTAAAAAAAAAATTGAAGGGGAGTGTTGGCGCCCGCAGGCAAATGCATTTTAGAAAACCAAAAAAAATTATACCATCAGAACACATATCAATGAGTTCAAACTACAATCTTCAGATTCATAAACAGAAAAAACAACCATTGTGGGTTCAAACTAAAACGAAGCAGATTCATAAACAGAAAAAACAACCATTGTGGGTTCAAACTAAAACGATGCAGATTCATAAACAGAAAAAACAACCATTGTGGGTTCAAACTAAAACGACCAGAATCTTAAACAGAAAAACAACTGACGATGATAAGCTCATTAAAGAATGATAATACAAAGGGCACCTGCAGGTAATCAATAAACAAGTCTGTCCAAAAAATTCAACCAGAGTCAAATTCCTAAAAAAAAAATTGAAGGGGAGTGTTGGCGCCCGCAGGCAAATGCATTTTAGAAAACCAAAAAAAATTATACCATCAGAACACATATCAATGAGTTCAAACTACAATCTTCAGATTCATAAACAGAAAAAACAACCATTGTGGGTTCAAACTAAAACGAAGCAGATTCATAAACAGAAAAAACAACCATTGTGGGTTCAAACTAAAACGACCAGAATCTTAAACAGAAAAACAACTGACGATGATAAGCTCATTAAATAATGATAATACAAAGGGCACCTGCAGGTAATCAATAAACAAGTCTGTCCAAAAAATTCAACCAGAGTCAAATTCCTAAAAAAAAAATTGAAGGGGAGTGTTGGCGCCCGCAGGCAAATGCATTTTAGAAAACCAAAAAAAATTATACCATCAGAACACATATCAATGAGTTCAAACTACAATCTTCAGATTCATAAACAGAAAAAACAACCATTGTGGGTTCAAACTAAAACGAAGCAGATTCATAAACAGAAAAAACAACCATTGTGGGTTCAAACTAAAACGATGCAGATTCATTAACAGAAAAAACAACCATTGTGGGTTCAAACTAAAACGACCAGAATCTTAAACAGAAAAACAACTGAAGATGATAAGCTCATTAAAGAATGATAATACAAAGGGCACCTGCAGGTAATCAATAAACAAGTCTGTCCAAAAAATTCAACCAGTCAAATTCCTAAAAAAAAAATTGAATTGGAGTGTTGGCGCCCGCAGGCAAATGCATTTTAGAAAACCAAAAAAAATTATACCATCAGAACACATATCAATGAGTTCAAACTACAATCTTCAGATTCATAAACAGAAAAAAACAACCATTGTGGGTTCAAACTAAAACGAAGCAGATTCATAAACAGAAAAAACAACCATTGTGGGTTCAAACTAAAACGACCAGAATCTTAAACAGAAAAACAACTGACGATGATAAGCTCATTAAAGAATGATAATACAAAGGGCACCTGCAGGTAATCAATAAACAAGTCTGTCCAAAAAATTCAACCAGAGTCAAATTCCTAAAAAAAAAATTGAAGGGAGTGTTGGCGCCCGCAGGCAAATGCATTTTAGAAAACCAAAAAAGAATGTAGAGAAAATTATACGATATTAAGGCATATTGTACAGTTCAAACTAAAACGACCAGAATCTTAAACAGAAAAACAACTGACGATGATAAGCTCATTAAAGAATGTTAATACAAAGGGCACCTGCAGGTAATCAATAAACAAGTCTGTACAAGAAATTCAACCAGTCAAATTCCTAAAAAAAAAAATTGAAGGGGAGTGTTGGCGCCCGCAGGCAAATGCATTTTAGAAAACCAAAAAAAATTATACCATCAGAACACATATCAATGAGTTCAAACTACAATCTTCAGATTCATAAACAGAAAAAACAACCATTGTGGGTTCAAACTAAAACGAAGCAGATTCATAAACAGAAAAAACAACCATTGTGGGTTCAAACTAAAACGACCAGAATCTTAAACAGAAAAACAACTGACGATGATAAGCTCATTAAAGAATGATAATACAAAGGGCACCTGCAGGTAATCAATAAACAAGTCTGTCCAAAAAATTCAACCAGAGTCAAATTCCTAAAAAAAAAATTGAAGGGGAGTGTTGGCGCCCGCAGGCAAATGCATTTTAGAAAACCAAAAAAAATTATACCATCAGAACACATATCAATGAGTTCAAACTACAATCTTCAGATTCATAAACAGAAAAAACAACCATTGTGGGTTCAAACTAAAACGACCAGAATCTTAAACAGAAAAACAACTGACGATGATAAGCTCATTAAAGAATGATAATACAAAGGGCACCTGCAGGTAATCAATAAACAAGTCTGTCCAAAAAATTCAACCAGAGTCAAATTCCTAAAAAAAAAATTGAAGGGGAGTGTTGGCGCCCGCAGGCAAATGCATTTTAGAAAACCAAAAAAAATTATACCATCAGAACCCATATCAATGAGTTCAAACTACAATCTTCAGATTCATAAACAGAAAAAACAACCATTGTGGGTTCAAACTGAAACGAAGCAGATTCATAAACAGAAAAAACAACCATTGTGGGTTCAAACTAAAACGACCAGAATCTTAAACAGAAAAACAACTGACGATGATAAGCTCATTAAATAATGATAATACAAAGGGCACCTGCAGGTAATCAATAAACAAGTCTGTCCAAAAAATTCAACCAGAGTCAAATTCCTAAAAAAAAAATTGAAGGGGAGTGTTGGCGCCCGCAGGCAAATGCATTTTAGAAAACCAAAAAAGAATGTAGAGAAAATTATACGATATTAAGGCATATTGTACAGTTCAAACTAAAACGACCAGAATCTTAAACAGAAAAACAACTGACGATGATAAGCTCATTAAAGAATGTTAATACAAAGGGCACCTGCAGGTAATCAATAAACAAGTCTGTCCAAGAAATTCAACCAGAGTCAAATTCCTAAAAAAAAAAATTGAAGGGTAGTGTTGGCGCCCGCAGGCAAATGCATTTTAGAAAACCAAAAAAAATTATACCATCAGAACACATATCAATGAGTTCAAACTACAATCTTCAGATTCATAAACAGAAAAAACAACCATTGTGGGTTCAAACTAAAACGAAGCAGATTCATAAACAGAAAAAACAACCATTGTGGGTTCAAACTAAAACGACCAGAATCTTAAACAGAAAAACAACTGACGATGATAAGCTCATTAAACAATGATAATACAAAGGGCACCTGCAGGTAATCAATAAACAAGTCTGTCCAAAAAATTCAACCAGAGTCAAATTCCTAAAAAAAAAATTGAAGGGGAGTGTTGGCGCCCGCAGGCAAATGCATTTTAGAAAACCAAAAAAAATTATACCATCAGAACACATATCAATGAGTTCAAACTACAATCTTCAGATTCATAAACAGAAAAAACAACCATTGTGGGTTCAAACTAAAACGAAGCAGATTCATAAACAGAAAAAACAACCATTGTGGGTTCAAACTAAAACGACCAGAATCTTAAACAGAAAAACAACTGACGATGATAAGCTCATTAAACAATGATAATACAAAGGGCACCTGCAGGTAATCAATAAACTAGTCTGTCCAAAAAATTCAACCAGAGTCAAATTCCTAAAAAAAAAATTGAAGGGGAGTGTTGGCGCCCGCAGGCAAATGCATTTTAGAAAACCAAAAAAATTATACAATCAGAACACATATCAATGAGTTCAAACTACAATCTTCAGATTCATAAACAGAAAAAAACAACCATTGTGGGTTCAAACTAAAACGAAGCAGATTCATAAACAGAAAAAACAACCATTGTGGGTTCAAACTAAAACGATGCAGATTCATAAACAGAAAAAACAACCATTGTGGGTTCAAACTAAAACGACCAGAATCTTAAACAGAAAAACAACTGACGATGATAAGCTCATTAAAGAATGATAATACAAAGGGCACCTGCAGGTAATCAATAAACAAGTCTGTCCAAAAAATTCAACCAGAGTCAAATTCCTAAAAAAAAATTGAAGGGGAGTGTTGGCGCCCGCAGGCAAATGCATTTTAGAAAACCAAAAAAAATTATACCATCAGAACCCATATCAATGAGTTCAAACTACAATCTTCAGATTCATAAACAGAAAAAACAACCATTGTGGGTTCAAACTGAAACGAAGCAGATTCATAAACAGAAAAAACAACCATTGTGGGTTCAAACTAAAACGACCAGAATCTTAAACAGAAAAACAACTGACGATGATAAGCTCATTAAATAATGATAATACAAAGGGCACCTGCAGGTAATCAATAAACAAGTCTGTCCAAAAAATTCAACCAGAGTCAAATTCCTAAAAAAAAATTGAAGGGGAGTGTTGGCGCCCGCAGGCAAATGCATTTTAGAAAACCAAAAAAGAATGTAGAGAAAATTATACGATATTAAGGCATATTGTACAGTTCAAACTAAAACGACCAGAATCTTAAACAGAAAAACAACTGACGATGATAAGCTCATTAAAGAATGTTAATACAAAGGGCACCTGCAGGTAATCAATAAACAAGTCTGTTCAAGAAATTCAACCAGAGTCAAATTCCTAAAAAAAAAAATTGAAGGGGAGTGTTGGCGCCCGCAGGCAAATGCATTTTAGAAAACCAAAAAAAATTATACCATCAGAACACATATCAATGAGTTCAAACTACAATCTTCAGATTCATAAACAGAAAAAACAACCATTGTGGGTTCAAACTAAAACGAAGCAGATTCATAAACAGAAAAAACAACCATTGTGGGTTCAAACTAAAACGACCAGAATCTTAAACAGAAAAACAACTGACGATGATAAGCTCATTAAACAATGATAATACAAAGGGCACCTGCAGGTAATCAATAAACTAGTCTGTCCAAAAAATTCAACCAGAGTCAAATTCCTAAAAAAAAATTGAAGGGGAGTGTTGGCGCCCGCAGGCAAATGCATTTTAGAAAACCAAAAAAAATTATACCATCAGAACACATATCAATGAGTTCAAACTACAATCTTCAGATTCATAAACAGAAAAAACAACCATTGTGGGTTCAAACTAAAACGAAGCAGATTCATAAACAGAAAAAACAACCATTGTGGGTTCAAACTAAAACGATGCAGATTCATAAACAGAAAAAACAACCATTGTGGGTTCAAACTAAAACGACCAGAATCTTAAACAGAAAAACAACTGACGATGATAAGCTCATTAAAGAATGATAATACAAAGGGCACCTGCAGGTAATCAATAAACAAGTCTGTCCAAAAAATTCAACCAGAGTCAAATTCCTAAAAAAAAAATTGAAGGGGAGTGTTGGCGCCCGCAGGCAAATGCATTTTAGAAAACCAAAAAAAATTATACCATCAGAACACATATCAATGAGTTCAAACTACAATCTTCAGATTCATAAACAGAAAAAACAACCATTGTGGGTTCAAACTAAAACGAAGCAGATTCATAAACAGAAAAAACAACCATTGTGGGTTCAAACTAAAACGACCAGAATCTTAAACAGAAAAACAACTGACGATGATAAGCTCATTAAATAATGATAATACAAAGGGCACCTGCAGGTAATCAATAAACAAGTCTGTCCAAAAAATTCAACCAGAGTCAAATTCCTAAAAAAAAATTGAAGGGGAGTGTTGGCGCCCGCAGGCAAATGCATTTTAGAAAACCAAAAAAAATTATACCATCAGAACACATATCAATGAGTTCAAACTACAATCTTCAGATTCATAAACAGAAAAAACAACCATTGTGGGTTCAAACTAAAACGAAGCAGATTCATAAACAGAAAAAACAACCATTGTGGGTTCAAACTAAAACGATGCAGATTCATTAACAGAAAAAACAACCATTGTGGGTTCAAACTAAAACGACCAGAATCTTAAACAGAAAAACAACTGAAGATGATAAGCTCATTAAAGAATGATAATACAAAGGGCACCTGCAGGTAATCAATAAACAAGTCTGTCCAAAAAATTCAACCAGTCAAATTCCTAAAAAAAAATTGAATTGGAGTGTTGGCGCCCGCAGGCAAATGCATTTTAGAAAACCAAAAAAAATTATACCATCAGAACACATATCAATGAGTTCAAACTACAATCTTCAGATTCATAAACAGAAAAAACAACCATTGTGGGTTCAAACTAAAACGAAGCAGATTCATAAACAGAAAAAACAACCATTGTGGGTTCAAACTAAAACGACCAGAATCTTAAACAGAAAAACAACTGACGATGATAAGCTCATTAAAGAATGATAATACAAAGGGCACCTGCAGGTAATCAATAAACAAGTCTGTCCAAAAAATTCAACCAGAGTCAAATTCCTAAAAAAAAAATTGAAGGGGAGTGTTGGCGCCCGCAGGCAAATGCATTTTAGAAAACCAAAAAAGAATGTAGAGAAAATTATACGATATTAAGGCATATTGTACAGTTCAAACTAAAACGACCAGAATCTTAAACAGAAAAACAACTGACGATGATAAGCTCATTAAAGAATGTTAATACAAAGGGCACCTGCAGGTAATCAATAAACAAGTCTGTACAAGAAATTCAACCAGTCAAATTCCTAAAAAAAAAAATTGAAGGGGAGTGTTGGCGCCCGCAGGCAAATGCATTTTAGAAAACCAAAAAAAATTATACCATCAGAACACATATCAATGAGTTCAAACTACAATCTTCAGATTCATAAACAGAAAAAACAACCATTGTGGGTTCAAACTAAAACGAAGCAGATTCATAAACAGAAAAAACAACCATTGTGGGTTCAAACTAAAACGACTAGAATCTTAAACAGAAAAACAACTGACGATGATAAGCTCATTAAAGAATGTTAATACAAAGGGCACCTGCAGGTAATCAATAAACAAGTCTGTCCAAGAAATTCAACCAGAGTCAAATTCCTAAAAAAAAAAATTGAAGGGGAGTGTTGGCGCCCGCAGGCAAATGCATTTTAGAAAACCAAAAAAAATTATACCATCAGAACACATATCAATGAGTTCAAACTACAATCTTCAGATTCATAAACAGAAAAAACAACCATTGTGGGTTCAAACTAAAACGAAGCAGATTCATAAACAGAAAAAACAACCATTGTGGGTTCAAACTAAAACGACCAGAATCTTAAACAGAAAAACAACTGACGATGATAAGCTCATTAAAGAATGATAATACAAAGGGCACCTGCAGGTAATCAATAAACAAGTCTGTCCAAAAAATTCAACCAGAGTCAAATTCCTAAAAAAAAAATTGAAGGGGAGTGTTGGCGCCCGCAGGCAAATGCATTTTAGAAAACCAAAAAAAATTATACCATCAGAACACATATCAATGAGTTCAAACTACAATCTTCAGATTCATAAACAGAAAAAACAACCATTGTGGGTTCAAACTAAAACGACCAGAATCTTAAACAGAAAAACAACTGACGATGATAAGCTCATTAAAGAATGATAATACAAAGGGCACCTGCAGGTAATCAATAAACAAGTCTGTCCAAAAAATTCAACCAGAGTCAAATTCCTAAAAAAAAATTGAAGGGGAGTGTTGGCGCCCGCAGGCAAATGCATTTTAGAAAACCAAAAAAAATTATACCATCAGAACCCATATCAATGAGTTCAAACTACAATCTTCAGATTCATAAACAGAAAAAACAACCATTGTGGGTTCAAACTGAAACGAAGCAGATTCATAAACAGAAAAAACAACCATTGTGGGTTCAAACTAAAACGACCAGAATCTTAAACAGAAAAACAACTGACGATGATAAGCTCATTAAATAATGATAATACAAAGGGCACCTGCAGGTAATCAATAAACAAGTCTGTCCAAAAAATTCAACCAGAGTCAAATTCCTAAAAAAAAAATTGAAGGGGAGTGTTGGCGCCCGCAGGCAAATGCATTTTAGAAAACCAAAAAAGAATGTAGAGAAAATTATACGATATTAAGGCATATTGTACAGTTCAAACTAAAACGACCAGAATCTTAAACAGAAAAACAACTGACGATGATAAGCTCATTAAAGAATGTTAATACAAAGGGCACCTGCAGGTAATCAATAAACAAGTCTGTCCAAGAAATTCAACCAGAGTCAAATTCCTAAAAAAAAAAATTGAAGGGGAGTGTTGGCGCCCGCAGGCAAATGCATTTTAGAAAACCAAAAAAAATTATACCATCAGAACACATATCAATGAGTTCAAACTACAATCTTCAGATTCATAAACAGAAAAAACAACCATTGTGGGTTCAAACTAAAACGAAGCAGATTCATAAACAGAAAAAACAACCATTGTGGGTTCAAACTAAAACGACCAGAATCTTAAACAGAAAAACAACTGACGATGATAAGCTCATTAAAGAATGTTAATACAAAGGGCACCTGCAGGTAATCAATAAACAAGTCTGTCCAAGAAATTCAACCAGAGTCAAATTCCTAAAAAAAAAAATTGAAGGGGAGTGTTGGCGCCCGCAGGCAAATGCATTTTAGAAAACCAAAAAAAATTATACCATCAGAACACATATCAATGAGTTCAAACTACCATCTTCAGATTCATAAACAGAAAAAACAACCATTGTGGGTTCAAACTAAAACGAAGCAGATTCATAAACAGAAAAAACAACCATTGTGGGTTCAAACTAAAACGACCAGAATCTTAAACAGAAAAACAACTGACGATGATAAGCTCATTAAAGAATGTTAATACAAAGGGCACCTGCAGGTAATCAATAAACAAGTCTGTCCAAGAAATTCAACCAGAGTCAAATTCCTAAAAAAAAAAATTGAAGGGGAGTGTTGGCGCCCGCAGGCAAATGCATTTTAGAAAACCAAAAAAAATTATACCATCAGAACACATATCAATGAGTTCAAACTACAATCTTCAGATTCATAAACAGAAAAAACAACCATTGTGGGTTCAAACTAAAACGAAGCAGATTCATAAACAGAAAAAACAACCATTGTGGGTTCAAACTAAAACGACCAGAATCTTAAACAGAAAAACAACTGACGATGATAAGCTCATTAAACAATGATAATACAAAGGGCACCTGCAGGTAATCAATAAACAAGTCTGTCCAAAAAATTCAACCAGAGTCAAATTCCTAAAAAAAAAATTGAAGGGGAGTGTTGGCGCCCGCAGGCAAATGCATTTTAGAAAACCAAAAAAAATTATACCATCAGAACACATATCAATGAGTTCAAACTACAATCTTCAGATTCATAAACAGAAAAAACAACCATTGTGGGTTCAAACTAAAACGAAGCAGATTCATAAACAGAAAAAACAACCATTGTGGGTTCAAACTAAAACGACCAGAATCTTAAACAGAAAAACAACTGACGATGATAAGCTCATTAAACAATGATAATACAAAGGGCACCTGCAGGTAATCAATAAACTAGTCTGTCCAAAAAATTCAACCAGAGTCAAATTCCTAAAAAAAAAATTGAAGGGGAGTGTTGGCGCCCGCAGGCAAATGCATTTTAGAAAACCAAAAAAAATTATACCATCAGAACACATATCAATGAGTTCAAACTACAATCTTCAGATTCATAAACAGAAAAAACAACCATTGTGGGTTCAAACTAAAACGAAGCAGATTCATAAACAGAAAAAACAACCATTGTGGGTTCAAACTAAAACGATGCAGATTCATAAACAGAAAAAACAACCATTGTGGGTTCAAACTAAAACGACCAGAATCTTAAACAGAAAAACAACTGACGATGATAAGCTCATTAAAGAATGATAATACAAAGGGCACCTGCAGGTAATCAATAAACAAGTCTGTCCAAAAAATTCAACCAGAGTCAAATTCCTAAAAAAAAAATTGAAGGGGAGTGTTGGCGCCCGCAGGCAAATGCATTTTAGAAAACCAAAAAAAATTATACCATCAGAACCCATATCAATGAGTTCAAACTACAATCTTCAGATTCATAAACAGAAAAAACAACCATTGTGGGTTCAAACTGAAACGAAGCAGATTCATAAACAGAAAAAACAACCATTGTGGGTTCAAACTAAAACGACCAGAATCTTAAACAGAAAAACAACTGACGATGATAAGCTCATTAAATAATGATAATACAAAGGGCACCTGCAGGTAATCAATAAACAAGTCTGTCCAAAAAATTCAACCAGAGTCAAATTCCTAAAAAAAAAATTGAAGGGGAGTGTTGGCGCCCGCAGGCAAATGCATTTTAGAAAACCAAAAAAGAATGTAGAGAAAATTATACGATATTAAGGCATATTGTACAGTTCAAACTAAAACGACCAGAATCTTAAACAGAAAAACAACTGACGATGATAAGCTCATTAAAGAATGTTAATACAAAGGGCACCTGCAGGTAATCAATAAACAAGTCTGTCCAAAAAATTCAACCAGAGTCAAATTCCTAAAAAAAAAATTGAAGGGGAGTGTTGGCGCCCGCAGGCAAATGCATTTTAGAAAACCAAAAAAAATTATACCATCAGAACACATATCAATGAGTTCAAACTACAATCTTCAGATTCATAAACAGAAAAAACAACCATTGTGGGTTCAAACTAAAACGAAGCAGATTCATAAACAGAAAAAACAACCATTGTGGGTTCAAACTAAAACGATGCAGATTCATTAACAGAAAAAACAACCATTGTGGGTTCAAACTAAAACGACCAGAATCTTAAACAGAAAAACAACTGAAGATGATAAGCTCATTAAAGAATGATAATACAAAGGGCACCTGCAGGTAATCAATAAACAAGTCTGTCCAAAAAATTCAACCAGTCAAATTCCTAAAAAAAAAATTGAATTGGAGTGTTGGCGCCCGCAGGCAAATGCATTTTAGAAAACCAAAAAAAATTATACCATCAGAACACATATCAATGAGTTCAAACTACAATCTTCAGATTCATAAACAGAAAAAACAACCATTGTGGGTTCAAACTAAAACGAAGCAGATTCATAAACAGAAAAAACAACCATTGTGGGTTCAAACTAAAACGACCAGAATCTTAAACAGAAAAACAACTGACGATGATAAGCTCATTAAAGAATGATAATACAAAGGGCACCTGCAGGTAATCAATAAACAAGTCTGTCCAAAAAATTCAACCAGAGTCAAATTCCTAAAAAAAAATTGAAGGGGAGTGTTGGCGCCCGCAGGCAAATGCATTTTAGAAAACCAAAAAAGAATGTAGAGAAAATTATACGATATTAAGGCATATTGTACAGTTCAAACTAAAACGACCAGAATCTTAAACAGAAAAACAACTGACGATGATAAGCTCATTAAAGAATGTTAATACAAAGGGCACCTGCAGGTAATCAATAAACAAGTCTGTACAAGAAATTCAACCAGTCAAATTCCTAAAAAAAAAAATTGAAGGGGAGTGTTGGCGCCCGCAGGCAAATGCATTTTAGAAAACCAAAAAAAATTATACCATCAGAACACATATCAATGAGTTCAAACTACAATCTTCAGATTCATAAACAGAAAAAACAACCATTGTGGGTTCAAACTAAAACGAAGCAGATTCATAAACAGAAAAAACAACCATTGTGGGTTCAAACTAAAACGACTAGAATCTTAAACAGAAAAACAACTGACGATGATAAGCTCATTAAAGAATGTTAATACAAAGGGCACCTGCAGGTAATCAATAAACAAGTCTGTCCAAGAAATTCAACCAGAGTCAAATTCCTAAAAAAAAAAATTGAAGGGGAGTGTTGGCGCCCGCAGGCAAATGCATTTTAGAAAACCAAAAAAAATTATACCATCAGAACACATATCAATGAGTTCAAACTACAATCTTCAGATTCATAAACAGAAAAAACAACCATTGTGGGTTCAAACTAAAACGAAGCAGATTCATAAACAGAAAAAACAACCATTGTGGGTTCAAACTAAAACGACCAGAATCTTAAACAGAAAAACAACTGACGATGATAAGCTCATTAAAGAATGATAATACAAAGGGCACCTGCAGGTAATCAATAAACAAGTCTGTCCAAAAAATTCAACCAGAGTCAAATTCCTAAAAAAAAAATTGAAGGGGAGTGTTGGCGCCCGCAGGCAAATGCATTTTAGAAAACCAAAAAAAATTATACCATCAGAACACATATCAATGAGTTCAAACTACAATCTTCAGATTCATAAACAGAAAAAACAACCATTGTGGGTTCAAACTAAAACGACCAGAATCTTAAACAGAAAAACAACTGACGATGATAAGCTCATTAAAGAATGATAATACAAAGGGCACCTGCAGGTAATCAATAAACAAGTCTGTCCAAAAAATTCAACCAGAGTCAAATTCCTAAAAAAAAAATTGAAGGGGAGTGTTGGCGCCCGCAGGCAAATGCATTTTAGAAAACCAAAAAAAATTATACCATCAGAACCCATATCAATGAGTTCAAACTACAATCTTCAGATTCATAAACAGAAAAAACAACCATTGTGGGTTCAAACTGAAACGAAGCAGATTCATAAACAGAAAAAACAACCATTGTGGGTTCAAACTAAAACGACCAGAATCTTAAACAGAAAAACAACTGACGATGATAAGCTCATTAAATAATGATAATACAAAGGGCACCTGCAGGTAATCAATAAACAAGTCTGTCCAAAAAATTCAACCAGAGTCAAATTCCTAAAAAAAAAATTGAAGGGGAGTGTTGGCGCCCGCAGGCAAATGCATTTTAGAAAACCAAAAAAGAATGTAGAGAAAATTATACGATATTAAGGCATATTGTACAGTTCAAACTAAAACGACCAGAATCTTAAACAGAAAAACAACTGACGATGATAAGCTCATTAAAGAATGTTAATACAAAGGGCACCTGCAGGTAATCAATAAACAAGTCTGTCCAAGAAATTCAACCAGAGTCAAATTCCTAAAAAAAAAATTGAAGGGGAGTGTTGGCGCCCGCAGGCAAATGCATTTTAGAAAACCAAAAAAAATTATACCATCAGAACACATATCAATGAGTTCAAACTACAATCTTCAGATTCATAAACAGAAAAAACAACCATTGTGGGTTCAAACTAAAACGAAGCAGATTCATAAACAGAAAAAACAACCATTGTGGGTTCAAACTAAAACGACCAGAATCTTAAACAGAAAAACAACTGACGATGATAAGCTCATTAAAGAATGTTAATACAAAGGGCACCTGCAGGTAATCAATAAACAAGTCTGTCCAAGAAATTCAACCAGAGTCAAATTCCTAAAAAAAAAAATTGAAGGGGAGTGTTGGCGCCCGCAGGCAAATGCATTTTAGAAAACCAAAAAAAATTATACCATCAGAACACATATCAATGAGTTCAAACTACCATCTTCAGATTCATAAACAGAAAAAACAACCATTGTGGGTTCAAACTAAAACGAAGCAGATTCATAAACAGAAAAAACAACCATTGTGGGTTCAAACTAAAACGACCAGAATCTTAAACAGAAAAACAACTGACGATGATAAGCTCATTAAAGAATGTTAATACAAAGGGCACCTGCAGGTAATCAATAAACAAGTCTGTCCAAGAAATTCAACCAGAGTCAAATTCCTAAAAAAAAAAATTGAAGGGGAGTGTTGGCGCCCGCAGGCAAATGCATTTTAGAAAACCAAAAAAAATTATACCATCAGAACACATATCAATGAGTTCAAACTACAATCTTCAGATTCATAAACAGAAAAAACAACCATTGTGGGTTCAAACTAAAACGAAGCAGATTCATAAACAGAAAAAACAACCATTGTGGGTTCAAACTAAAACGACCAGAATCTTAAACAGAAAAAACAACTGACGATGATAAGCTCATTAAACAATGATAATACAAAGGGCACCTGCAGGTAATCAATAAACAAGTCTGTCCAAAAAATTCAACCAGAGTCAAATTCCTAAAAAAAAATTGAAGGGGAGTGTTGGCGCCCGCAGGCAAATGCATTTTAGAAAACCAAAAAAAATTATACCATCAGAACACATATCAATGAGTTCAAACTACAATCTTCAGATTCATAAACAGAAAAAACAACCATTGTGGGTTCAAACTAAAACGAAGCAGATTCATAAACAGAAAAAACAACCATTGTGGGTTCAAACTAAAACGACCAGAATCTTAAACAGAAAAACAACTGACGATGATAAGCTCATTAAACAATGATAATACAAAGGGCACCTGCAGGTAATCAATAAACTAGTCTGTCCAAAAAATTCAACCAGAGTCAAATTCCTAAAAAAAAAATTGAAGGGGAGTGTTGGCGCCCGCAGGCAAATGCATTTTAGAAAACCAAAAAAAATTATACCATCAGAACACATATCAATGAGTTCAAACTACAATCTTCAGATTCATAAACAGAAAAAACAACCATTGTGGGTTCAAACTAAAACGAAGCAGATTCATAAACAGAAAAAACAACCATTGTGGGTTCAAACTAAAACGATGCAGATTCATAAACAGAAAAAACAACCATTGTGGGTTCAAACTAAAACGACCAGAATCTTAAACAGAAAAACAACTGACGATGATAAGCTCATTAAAGAATGATAATACAAAGGGCACCTGCAGGTAATCAATAAACAAGTCTGTCCAAAAAATTCAACCAGAGTCAAATTCCTAAAAAAAAATTGAAGGGGAGTGTTGGCGCCCGCAGGCAAATGCATTTTAGAAAACCAAAAAAAATTATACCATCAGAACCCATATCAATGAGTTCAAACTACAATCTTCAGATTCATAAACAGAAAAAACAACCATTGTGGGTTCAAACTGAAACGAAGCAGATTCATAAACAGAAAAAACAACCATTGTGGGTTCAAACTAAAACGACCAGAATCTTAAACAGAAAAACAACTGACGATGATAAGCTCATTAAATAATGATAATACAAAGGGCACCTGCAGGTAATCAATAAACAAGTCTGTCCAAAAAATTCAACCAGAGTCAAATTCCTAAAAAAAAAATTGAAGGGGAGTGTTGGCGCCCGCAGGCAAATGCATTTTAGAAAACCAAAAAAGAATGTAGAGAAAATTATACGATATTAAGGCATATTGTACAGTTCAAACTAAAACGACCAGAATCTTAAACAGAAAAACAACTGACGATGATAAGCTCATTAAAGAATGTTAATACAAAGGGCACCTGCAGGTAATCAATAAACAAGTCTGTCCAAGAAATTCAACCAGAGTAAAATTCCTAAAAAAAAAAATTGAAGGGGAGTGTTGGCGCCCGCAGGCAAATGCATTTTAGAAAACCAAAAAAATTATACAATCAGAACACATATCAATGAGTTCAAACTACAATCTTCAGATTCATAAACAGAAAAAACAACCATTGTGGGTTCAAACTAAAACGAAGCAGATTCATAAACAGAAAAAACAACCATTGTGGGTTCAAACTAAAACGACCAGAATCTTAAACAGAAAAACAACTGACGATGATAAGCTCATTAAAGAATGTTAATACAAAGGGCACCTGCAGGTAATCAATAAACAAGTCTGTCCAAGAAATTCAACCAGAGTCAAATTCCTAAAAAAAAAAATTGAAGGGGAGTGTTGGCGCCCGCAGGCAAATGCATTTTAGAAAACCAAAAAAAATTATACCATCAGAACACATATCAATGAGTTCAAACTACCATCTTCAGATTCATAAACAGAAAAAACAACCATTGTGGGTTCAAACTAAAACGAAGCAGATTCATAAACAGAAAAAACAACCATTGTGGGTTCAAACTAAAACGACCAGAATCTTAAACAGAAAAACAACTGACGATGATAAGCTCATTAAAGAATGTTAATACAAAGGGCACCTGCAGGTAATCAATAAACAAGTCTGTCCAAGAAATTCAACCAGTCAAATTCCTAAAAAAAAAAATTGAAGGGGAGTGTTGGCGCCCGCAGGCAAATGCATTTTAGAAAACCAAAAAAAATTATACCATCAGAACACATATCAATGAGTTCAAACTACAATCTTCAGATTCATAAACAGAAAAAACAACCATTGTGGGTTCAAACTAAAACGAAGCAGATTCATAAACAGAAAAAACAACCATTGTGGGTTCAAACTAAAACGACCAGAATCTTAAACAGAAAAACAACTGACGATGATAAGCTCATTAAACAATGATAATACAAAGGGCACCTGCAGGTAATCAATAAACAAGTCTGTCCAAAAAATTCAACCAGAGTCAAATTCCTAAAAAAAAAATTTAAGGGGAGTGTTGGCGCCCGCAGGCAAATGCATTTTAGAAAACCAAAAAAAATTATACCATCAGAACACATATCAATGAGTTCAAACTACAATCTTCAGATTCATAAACAGAAAAAACAACCATTGTGGGTTCAAACTAAAACGAAGCAGATTCATAAACAGAAAAAACAACCATTGTGGGTTCAAACTAAAACGACCAGAATCTTAAACAGAAAAACAACTGACGATGATAAGCTCATTAAACAATGATAATACAAAGGGCACCTGCAGGTAATCAATAAACTAGTCTGTCCAAAAAATTCAACCAGAGTCAAATTCCTAAAAAAAAATTGAAGGGGAGTGTTGGCGCCCGCAGGCAAATGCATTTTAGAAAACCAAAAAAAATTATACCATCAGAACACATATCAATGAGTTCAAACTACAATCTTCAGATTCATAAACAGAAAAAACAACCATTGTGGGTTCAAACTAAAACGAAGCAGATTCATAAACAGAAAAAACAACCATTGTGGGTTCAAACTAAAACGATGCAGATTCATAAACAGAAAAAACAACCATTGTGGGTTCAAACTAAAACGACCAGAATCTTAAACAGAAAAACAACTGACGATGATAAGCTCATTAAAGAATGATAATACAAAGGGCACCTGCAGGTAATCAATAAACAAGTCTGTCCAAAAAATTCAACCAGAGTCAAATTCCTAAAAAAAAAATTGAAGGGGAGTGTTGGCGCCCGCAGGCAAATGCATTTTAGAAAACCAAAAAAAATTATACCATCAGAACCCATATCAATGAGTTCAAACTACAATCTTCAGATTCATAAACAGAAAAAACAACCATTGTGGGTTCAAACTGAAACGAAGCAGATTCATAAACAGAAAAAACAACCATTGTGGGTTCAAACTAAAACGACCAGAATCTTAAACAGAAAAACAACTGACGATGATAAGCTCATTAAATAATGATAATACAAAGGGCACCTGCAGGTAATCAATAAACAAGTCTGTCCAAAAAATTCAACCAGAGTCAAATTCCTAAAAAAAAAATTGAAGGGGAGTGTTGGCGCCCGCAGGCAAATGCATTTTAGAAAACCAAAAAAGAATGTAGAGAAAATTATACGATATTAAGGCATATTGTACAGTTCAAACTAAAACGACCAGAATCTTAAACAGAAAAACAACTGACGATGATAAGCTCATTAAAGAATGTTAATACAAAGGGCACCTGCAGGTAATCAATAAACAAGTCTGTCCAAGAAATTCAACCAGAGTCAAATTCCTAAAAAAAAAAATTGAAGGGGAGTGTTGGCGCCCGCAGGCAAATGCATTTTAGAAAACCAAAAAAAATTATACCATCAGAACACATATCAATGAGTTCAAACTACAATCTTCAGATTCATAAACAGAAAAAACAACCATTGTGGGTTCAAACTAAAACGAAGCAGATTCATAAACAGAAAAAACAACCATTGTGGGTTCAAACTAAAACGACCAGAATCTTAAACAGAAAAACAACTGACGATGATAAGCTCATTAAAGAATGTTAATACAAAGGGCACCTGCAGGTAATCAATAAACAAGTCTGTCCAAGAAATTCAACCAGAGTCAAATTCCTAAAAAAAAAAATTGAAGGGGAGTGTTGGCGCCCGCAGGCAAATGCATTTTAGAAAACCAAAAAAAATTATACCATCAGAACACATATCAATGAGTTCAAACTACCATCTTCAGATTCATAAACAGAAAAAACAACCATTGTGGGTTCAAACTAAAACGAAGCAGATTCATAAACAGAAAAAACAACCATTGTGGGTTCAAACTAAAACGACCAGAATCTTAAACAGAAAAACAACTGACGATGATAAGCTCATTAAAGAATGTTAATACAAAGGGCACCTGCAGGTAATCAATAAACAAGTCTGTCCAAGAAATTCAACCAGAGTCAAATTCCTAAAAAAAAAAATTGAAGGGGAGTGTTGGCGCCCGCAGGCAAATGCATTTTAGAAAACCAAAAAAATTATACAATCAGAACACATATCAATGAGTTCAAACTACAATCTTCAGATTCATAAACAGAAAAAACAACCATTGTGGGTTCAAACTAAAACGAAGCAGATTCATAAACAGAAAAAACAACCATTGTGGGTTCAAACTAAAACGACCAGAATCTTAAACAGAAAAACAACTGACGATGATAAGCTCATTAAACAATGATAATACAAAGGGCACCTGCAGGTAATCAATAAACAAGTCTGTCCAAAAAATTCAACCAGAGTCAAATTCCTAAAAAAAAAATTTAAGGGGAGTGTTGGCGCCCGCAGGCAAATGCATTTTAGAAAACCAAAAAAAATTATACCATCAGAACACATATCAATGAGTTCAAACTACAATCTTCAGATTCATAAACAGAAAAAACAACCATTGTGGGTTCAAACTAAAACGAAGCAGATTCATAAACAGAAAAAACAACCATTGTGGGTTCAAACTAAAACGACCAGAATCTTAAACAGAAAAACAACTGACGATGATAAGCTCATTAAACAATGATAATACAAAGGGCACCTGCAGGTAATCAATAAACTAGTCTGTCCAAAAAATTCAACCAGAGTCAAATTCCTAAAAAAAAAATTGAAGGGGAGTGTTGGCGCCCGCAGGCAAATGCATTTTAGAAAACCAAAAAAAATTATACCATCAGAACACATATCAATGAGTTCAAACTACAATCTTCAGATTCATAAACAGAAAAAACAACCATTGTGGGTTCAAACTAAAACGAAGCAGATTCATAAACAGAAAAAACAACCATTGTGGGTTCAAACTAAAACGATGCAGATTCATAAACAGAAAAAACAACCATTGTGGGTTCAAACTAAAACGACCAGAATCTTAAACAGAAAAACAACTGACGATGATAAGCTCATTAAAGAATGATAATACAAAGGGCACCTGCAGGTAATCAATAAACAAGTCTGTCCAAAAAATTCAACCAGAGTCAAATTCCTAAAAAAAAAATTGAAGGGGAGTGTTGGCGCCCGCAGGCAAATGCATTTTAGAAAACCAAAAAAAATTATACCATCAGAACCCATATCAATGAGTTCAAACTACAATCTTCAGATTCATAAACAGAAAAAACAACCATTGTGGGTTCAAACTGAAACGAAGCAGATTCATAAACAGAAAAAACAACCATTGTGGGTTCAAACTAAAACGACCAGAATCTTAAACAGAAAAACAACTGACGATGATAAGCTCATTAAATAATGATAATACAAAGGGCACCTGCAGGTAATCAATAAACAAGTCTGTCCAAAAAATTCAACCAGAGTCAAATTCCTAAAAAAAAAATTGAAGGGGAGTGTTGGCGCCCGCAGGCAAATGCATTTTAGAAAACCAAAAAAGAATGTAGAGAAAATTATACGATATTAAGGCATATTGTACAGTTCAAACTAAAACGACCAGAATCTTAAACAGAAAAACAACTGACGATGATAAGCTCATTAAAGAATGTTAATACAAAGGGCACCTGCAGGTAATCAATAAACAAGTCTGTCCAAGAAATTCAACCAGAGTAAAATTCCTAAAAAAAAAAATTGAAGGGGAGTGTTGGCGCCCGCAGGCAAATGCATTTTAGAAAACCAAAAAAAATTATACCATCAGAACACATATCAATGAGTTCAAACTACAATCTTCAGATTCATAAACAGAAAAAACAACCATTGTGGGTTCAAACTAAAACGAAGCAGATTCATAAACAGAAAAAACAACCATTGTGGGTTCAAACTAAAACGACCAGAATCTTAAACAGAAAAACAACTGACGATGATAAGCTCATTAAAGAATGTTAATACAAAGGGCACCTGCAGGTAATCAATAAACAAGTCTGTCCAAGAAATTCAACCAGAGTCAAATTCCTAAAAAAAAAAATTGAAGGGGAGTGTTGGCGCCCGCAGGCAAATGCATTTTAGAAAACCAAAAAAAATTATACCATCAGAACACATATCAATGAGTTCAAACTACCATCTTCAGATTCATAAACAGAAAAAACAACCATTGTGGGTTCAAACTAAAACGAAGCAGATTCATAAACAGAAAAAACAACCATTGTGGGTTCAAACTAAAACGACCAGAATCTTAAACAGAAAAACAACTGACGATGATAAGCTCATTAAAGAATGTTAATACAAAGGGCACCTGCAGGTAATCAATAAACAAGTCTGTCCAAGAAATTCAACCAGTCAAATTCCTAAAAAAAAAAATTGAAGGGGAGTGTTGGCGCCCGCAGGCAAATGCATTTTAGAAAACCAAAAAAAATTATACCATCAGAACACATATCAATGAGTTCAAACTACAATCTTCAGATTCATAAACAGAAAAAACAACCATTGTGGGTTCAAACTAAAACGAAGCAGATTCATAAACAGAAAAAACAACCATTGTGGGTTCAAACTAAAACGACCAGAATCTTAAACAGAAAAACAACTGACGATGATAAGCTCATTAAACAATGATAATACAAAGGGCACCTGCAGGTAATCAATAAACAAGTCTGTCCAAAAAATTCAACCAGAGTCAAATTCCTAAAAAAAAAATTTAAGGGGAGTGTTGGCGCCCGCAGGCAAATGCATTTTAGAAAACCAAAAAAAATTATACCATCAGAACACATATCAATGAGTTCAAACTACAATCTTCAGATTCATAAACAGAAAAAACAACCATTGTGGGTTCAAACTAAAACGAAGTAGATTCATAAACAGAAAAAACAACCATTGTGGGTTCAAACTAAAACGATGCAGATTCATAAACAGAAAAAACAACCATTGTGGGTTCAAACTAAAACGACCAGAATCTTAAACAGAAAAACAACTGACGATGATAAGCTCATTAAAGAATGTTAATACAAAGGGCACCTGCAGGTAATCAATAAGCAAGTCTGTCCAAGAAATTCAACCAGAGTCAAATTCCTAAAAAAAAAATTGAAGGGGAGTGTTGGCGCCCGCAGGCAAATGCATTTTAGAAAACCAAAAAAAATTATACCATCAGAACACATATCAATGAGTTCAAACTACAATCTTCAGATTCATAAACAGAAAAAACAACCATTGTGGGTTCAAACTAAAACGAAGCAGATTCATAAACAGAAAAAACAACCATTGTGGGTTCAAACTAAAACGACCAGAATCTTAAACAGAAAAAACAACTGACGATGATAAGCTCATTAAACAATGATAATACAAAGGGCACCTGCAGGTAATCAATAAACAAGTCTGTCCAAAAAATTCAACCAGAGTCAAATTCCTAAAAAAAAAATTGAAGGGGAGTGTTGGCGCCCGCAGGCAAATGCATTTTAGAAAACCAAAAAAAATTATACCATCAGAACACATATCAATGAGTTCAAACTACAATCTTCAGATTCATAAACAGAAAAAATAACCATTGTGGGTTCAAACTAAAACGAAGTAGATTCATAAACAGAAAAAACAACCATTGTGGGTTCAAACTAAAACGATGCAGATTCATAAACAGAAAAAACAACCATTGTGGGTTCAAACTAAAACGACCAGAATCTTAAACAGAAAAACAACTGACGATGATAAGCTCATTAAAGAATGATAATACAAAGGGCATCTGCAGGTAATCAATAAACAAGTCTGTCCAAAAAATTCAACTAGAGTAAAATTCCTAAAACAAAAATTGAAGGGGAGTGTTGGCGCCCGCAGGCAAATGCATTTTAGAAAACCAAAAAAAAATTTAGAAAAAATTATACAATCAGAACACATATCAATGAGTTAAAACTACAATCATCAGATTCATAAACATAAAAAACAACCATTGTGGGTTCAAACTAAAACGACCAGAATCTTAAACAGAAAAACAACTGAAGATGATAAGCTCATTAAAGAATGATAATACAAAGGGCATCTGCAGGTAATCAATAAACAAGTCTGTCCAAAAAATTCAACTAGAGTCAAATTACTAAAAAAAAAATTGAAGAGGAGTGTTGGCGCCCGCAGGCAAATGCATTTTAGAAAACCAAAAAAAAATTTACAAAAAAAATCTACCAATCGAAAAAAAAATAGTTTATGAGGAACCCATGTGAATTAACACTAAACAAAAGAATACGCTGGAAGGTACATTTTAACTACAACCCAAAAACTAGGTATCGGCGAATTGCTTACATTATAATAAACGAAAAGTTATTATGATCAGAGGTGTATCACTGTAATATATGTATTAGAAAATGCATAAAAATGAATGTAATTTATTTAGTATGCAAAATAATTAAATGAGAAAAAGGTTAATTTAAAATAATATTAAGTTATACATTTTCTATTTACAAAAACTAATAAGTATTTAAAATCTTATAAAAACCTAATAAAATTATATTTTATTATATTTTAAAATACATATTATTATTAGTTCGTTGTGGTAAAAAATCATTAATTAAAGTTGGCTGTATTTAAGTTTTTAACTATACTGGTACAACTCTAGCTGGCAGTCTTTAAGACCGTGTTAAAAACTATGATAATTAGTTAACGTCTAATTTCCTCTCCTCTCCTAACCTAACCTAAAATAACCATTATTTAAATATTTTCTTTCATTGTTATGTTTACAATATCGAATACCTTGATAGTTAGTAGGAAAAGATCATTGCAAAGCTCACGACCAGTGATGATAGTCGTCTATCATCACCATTGGATCCACTAACCATAATAGGTTTACCTAATTAACCCTCTTATGACTTATTAGGACACTTTGAATAAAAAGATCTTGAGTCGGTTGCCGAACTTAAGTGTTTGATTATCAAGTTTTTCCTTTGATGTTTGACACCTTAAGCTTATACCAAATATTACAGATGGAGCCATACCTAGCTCACTTGCTCGCGTAAACAATTTGAAGCACATATATGCCACGTGTCTTTGTCATTTTTATGGATACATATCAAATTATCTTTGCATAATATTATTTAAATCTATTAGTATTATTAACTAATATTATTTCATAATATATTTTTTTTTTTAACACTTTAATATATATATTATTATAATTCTTTTTTTAAATTATGTATCCTTAAATACTCTGATATTAATATGCCAGCCACCTTCAAGTTTTCTCTATATAAAAAGTAAATGTAAGGCAGAACTGTAACTCAAGTCACAACAGTCTCTCTTTTATACTTTTAACAAAAAAAAATAAATATAAATACTATTTTTGATTTAACCTAATAAGACGACCCCGCACGTCTATCTAATATAACTTATTAGTATCGTACATTTTTTTGAATGAATGATTTTTTTTTTTTTGAGCTTGAGCCCAGCAACTTTGACCATTAGCTGGTTTTTTTGCTTGTAGGTTGTTTGTAGTGAGTAGTAACGGTTGGTTAAAACACGTTAGTATGTGTGGCAACTATTTGTTGCTAAAAATTCCGGGTGGTCACCCATCCGGGATCTAGTAACAGCGGCCGATACGTACACTTAACACCTTTCCGCAATTATAATGTCCAGATATTCACACTAAGCCAAAGAATATTGACGTTAATACAAATCTTGTACTAATGTCTCTCCACCTAGTGAGCTGGCGACAGGGCACGTCGCTCTTTTAGAACTATTTGTTGCTAAAAATTCCGGGTGGTCACCCATCCGGGATCTAGTAACAGCGGCCGATACGTACACTTAACACCTTTCCGCAATTATAATATCCAGATATTCACACTAAGCCAAAGAATATTGACGTTAATACAAATCTTGTACTAATGTCTCTCCACCTAGTGAGCTGGCGACAGGGCACGTCGCTCTTTTAGAACAATTATCTATTAGGTACTCAATTAAGTCTTTAGATTTACAAATGATTTATATTTTGTAGACGGGATAATTTTAAAGAGAGACTGTGTAAAGTGCAGAATATTGTGCTAACTATTTAAATTTTAAAGCTTATATGAGCAGATTAGTAGAATAACATTTTGGCAAGGTTCATTGCATTTAGAATGTAGATATTAGTTATCAAACCCCGCAAATGTACCTATAACATATGAAATAACTGTACTTAACCTTCTATGATATTTTTTTATAAAGATATTAAAAGTAAAAACTCAAATTTGGAAATTATAAGAACAGTACTTAATACATTTTCCTTTATTATAACAGAAATTATTTAGCTAAAAATATAGAAATATCTATATGTACAGCGAGACATGGGACACACTAAGATACAGTCCATAGTTCATAGTTTTGTTTCATTTATAATAATAATGCTTTGTAATAACTATAGTTTTTCATAAATTAATATTTAATTAAGTTTGCTTAATGATTTATTTGAAGTATTTGTATGTATTTTTGGGAGATCAGTATTATTGCAACACTGTTGTCCGTTACCAATACGAGTCTCACTGCACCCCAGTTTCGCCTATACAGCTGATAAATCATTACTTATTACCAGGGCTGTGAATTAAATGAATTTGCATATTTGTTTGATACACAGTATAAAAACTATAAGATAATGGATACGGACAAAATATGTTTTGATTTATTTATAGTTTAAATACGAAATCTTATTTAGCATATAGGTAACTTAATGATTTGGGTAAGTTATTACATGTTTTTTGGTCACCTAGCTAGTATGTAAATTAAACATTAATTTTTTTTGTACAAATACAAAATCCAATGTCTATATTTTGGGTTTAGGCATTATAATTTATAATTTGTATTTATTAATTTCAATAGTTTTTAATAATGGCTTTTTTTATTGAACATTTTATCGAATAATTTTAGTGCATATTTAAAAATTTTTTAGTGCATTCAATTCACAGCCCTGCTTATTTCTTTAACTTCCAATCATACCACTACCACAGTTACTGTTAAATATCAACAATTAACAGCTTCTTAAGGAGGGTTCACAGTACACCATGTCGTGTAAAATAATCACGGTCACCACAGTTACTAAACGATACACATATATTCAACTATGCGGTATCGTTTGGTAACTAGCTGTGGTAACCGTGATTATTTTACACGACACGGTGTAGTGTGAACCCCCCCCCCCCCCCCCCCGCCCCCCGCCCCCCCTTAACTTGATAACACTTAAGAGGACGTCATATTTTTAGTGGACTATTTATTTCCATCTCTGACCCACGCACAATCATAAGCGCAACCCCCGACAACTTGTAATAACCCCCACCCCAAAAAAAATAAATTATTCAATTGTTTCGTAATATATTAATAAACTTTTTTAAAATTCTACTGAAACTCTTAATTTTTGTTTTTTTATTTGGTATATTATTATTGTGAAGAATCAAACTTGAAAATAAGAAATTTCTTTTTTTTTATAGTTTTTATATTTTCAAATTAATATTTTTATAGTGGTGTGAGGGCAACGCCCTCACGCGTTACTTTTCGTTTAATATCAGCTGATGATGACTACAGCCTCCATTTAAGCAATAGTTGCCCAGCTGTTTATTAATTATTAAGATATATATATATTGTAATTTTTTTAGTAGACATTAAATATTATTTTTTTTGTGTGTCTTTGAATTAGTTTAATTATTTATAAGCATTTTAAATTTTAATTATTTACATGCTAATAAGTCATAACTTATATAATAATTTTAAAATGTCATAAAGTAGCCAACGTACTTCGCTAAGTAGTACGTTGGCTACTTGATGCAATCAATACAGATCCGCATAATTTTTTTATTAGGCTATAAGCCCGCCCCCTAAACCCACCCCCTCATCCCCCAATAGCGCCTATGATGTTACCTCGCGTGGGTCAAAGATGGAAACAAATAGTGCACTGACATCCCAACCGGCAACCAACCGATCTTTTTATTCTATCCCATAAGTCTAGGTTGTAAACCTACCGCCGGTAGTTTCAGCCAAAGAGTCGAGTGGCCTTTGCAATTCGAGATCCTTTCCTACGTATTCGGTATTGTCAACCTAACTATTCTACCTTCACACTTTTTCTTCCCCCTTCTCACACAACTATACACGTTCAGCCACCTTCTTTTCCTGCACCTCCTTATCATCGGTATTCTATCTACCCATCAGTCTTCTCACCTCTCACTTTCAAAATACATTTACTTCCGTTAGCTTCTCTCACTACCACTTATCATACAGTTATTCTATCCTCTTTTGTCCCTTACACACTCAACTTGACATTCTCATATCTGATACTCTCACTCCACTTACCTACCCTATCCTAACATTTCTTTTTTGCATTTCCCTTTCATACGCCAAACATCCTGAAATCCTGTTGACCTCTTTCCTTATCTTCGCCTCATCAAACACTTCCTAATTCCTATTCACTCAGTCTCTAGTTACCTACAAGTCATCGTACTTGATTATCGGTGAAAATATTTAAATAATTGAACGAATTATCTACTCAAAAGAATTAGTACCTACATACCAAAAAATATCATACCTGACCAATTTCCTAATTTTTATCACGACTTTATTGATAGCCAGAATAGTGTTATACCAGTATAGTAGGTAACAATACAAATAATTGAAAAGTTTCGGGTAATACAACCCTGATCGATTAACTATAATAAAAATAAACCTACTGAAAAATAAGAAAATACATACCCCGTGTCCGAACGTTCACACATTTCAGTCTGCTTATGGTATATTATTCCCAGTTGACAAATCTTCACTGACGAATTAAATACCATTTCTGAAAAAACACGCAGAATGCAGTAAAATATACAACAATATTCTTATGACCTAAGCGTTACAGATATTATATTTTATATGTATAATGTTTAATCTGTATTATACCTACTTAACTATTATGTGTTAGTTTGTTTTTTAGAGCCGACTACGGGAGCAATGAATGTTTTGATTTTACAATGATGTGTACCTATATGATTCTTGTAAAAAAATTTTCTTATTTTGTTGTTATTCAACACCTATTAACCGTCGATATTTAAAATGTCCATCGAATTTTTAAGCTATCATTTTCTATACATCATAAAATTTTCAAAATATTTCGACTCGTTTTCAGTGATTTATATACATTTGAATTATGAAATGTTTTTAGTTCTGTATTCTATAAATATCAATACAATTTTATTCGTTGGGTCAGACAGCTTAAAAATAATTTTAAGTTCCTCGTAAGTTGATATAATATCAGTTAAAAAAAATTAGAAATAAATAGGCACTATTTTTTTTATAAGAAATTAAAGTTCAATTTTGAACAAAATTTATCAAATTGATATTTGACAAATAACTATTTTGTAAATAAAAATTTATAAAATGTTCAACTTTCATTGCTAAGGATTGAAAATTTAAAACAAGAGATCTCATAAATAGTTCATACTGTAACCAAAAAATCTAAATAATCAATTAAACACACAGTTAAATTTTACAGATATTATTAGTTCAAATTTGGAAGAAATTACTTATTAAAACAAAGAATAGCGATTTTAGATATTTTGTTGCAATTTAAAAATTGTAGGTAGGTATTCATGGATTCATGAAACTTTTAGAGTATATCATTATAATTTATACACCTACACGATGACACTGTCAAATGTAATTGTTTGGGCAAAAATTGCTTTAACCTACTCTTGTACAAATGCATAATAGTAAAATAAATTACTTTAATCACAACATTATTTATAACTGTCTTTGCTCAGAATCATTTTTCGTTTGTATTTTTATAATTTATAAATTAATTTATTATTATTAATAATTATATTAATTTATTTAATATTATATACCAATAAATTATATATTAATTAATAATTTTTGAAACATTGTATTCGAGAAAATAAAAAAAATGTGATTTTAATTAGTTTTGTAATGTACCCACCACCTATATGTAAAAAATAAATTAATATAATAATAACTGTTGAATTTTTAGGGACCCTTTCGTGTACGTATTACACTATATTTATATATATACGAATATATCAGTATATTATTCATTAGTGCGCACACGGGAGGATATGCAGACATGCAGTTGACCATTCGTGAACTTTTATATGTACCTACATGGTTATACGTCCCTACTTCCTATGATATAGATATTAGGAGAGCAATAGAAGTTGAGTACCTATGTTACACTAAGTTAATATAGTTACCCATAACTTATAACGTTGGATTTGAAAAAAAATGACCAGTTATAAATTAAAATTGTATTTTATGACTATTATCAGTTAAAACATATATTTCTATAAATTAAAACAAAACATATGTCTTTTTCAAGTAAACAATTTTCATATTCACCATATTAATTACAATTATTCTACGACCGGGGACTGGAAAAACAATTTATAAAATATGCGTATACATGTATTATTGCAATAACACGTTTTTCCTGACATTAAATATTTATCTTAATTCTTAAAAGTAAATTTAAGCCCCAAAAGAATATGAAAACAAATTTACTTTAAACATCGATTCTTTCGGCTGAATCCGTTACGTGTGTTCACTGCGAGGCTGACGAGGAAAATCTCCATAATATACAGAACTTAAAATATTGTGATTGATGAAAAATAAAATTATACGGAACGCAGTAAGTTGTTTGCTCATATCGGCTTTGCTTATTGAAATTTTGGAATTTTTAATGACGACTGTGTCCTCTGCAATGAATTTGAGATTTGCCATGGAATATAAATGATAGATATTATACTAGGTACGTGAATAAGATGAATCCACGGATATCATATAGGTAACGCAACTTTTTATGTCAAAGAGTTCCGTGCTGAGGAACAATATTTGTTTGTTGAAATTTTATATTATGACAAAAATCAAAATAGTTTATAATTTTGAATTTCAATTATAATTTTCGTTTCTTAATTTAATTATTTATTAATATGGTGAATATATATCAGAAGTACAAGCATATTTTTATAAAAGCATAATATTGTAGTTTAAAAATCATTAAATGAAAATGTGATTCCTGAATTTTAGAGTTAACATAAAGATATACAGTAGGTACCTTAGTAGGTACATTAAATTTACAGTACCTACCATGATACCAACTAGATTTGTAAAATTCCAAGTCTAACATTTTCTACGAATAGATACTGCTGATCACAAAATTATTAATTATTATTTAATATTATGTTAATTTAATTGTATCGGGTACCTATAATTTATATTTTAGATTCTGAGCGGAGCGATGAATATTTTGACTTTACTATGATGTGTATTTAATTTTTAAATTTTTTTGTTATTATTTCTTTTTTGTGTTTGATGCGTACACGATAAGTAGGTAGGTAGTCAAAATAAACCTTCGTGTTCCATGCATAATATAATTTATAGGTACTCTGTATGTAATCAATGATCATAGTTTTATTTTTAAGTTTCTTTGTATTTAGTAAATAATAATATAGGAAATTGTATTTTAACTAAAATTGTCATTTATCGTTAAAACAACCAATTTTGTGAAAAATTCAATTTTGGTAGGTAAGTGTTTTGTGTAGGCATAATAAATGTTACATTAAAATTTAAAAAATTCAAAAAATTCCATTAATTGGATTATTAATTAGAATATAGGTACTACAGTTTCCAGCTTCTACTACAACATTACGTTATATTATGTTTTTAATTATAAAAATGCCTAAAAATAAAACGTAAATCCCAAAATAATATGAAATTATGAAAACAAACTTACGCTGAAACATCGACTCTTCCGGTGAAATCTAGCTAGAGTGCATCATCAACAATGCAAACGTCCAGTACGTGAAGCCACCGAAGAAACAGCTATCTTCATCTCGTTCCAAACTGTAACTTGAAATTATCGAAATATTTAATGAAAATAACCTGAACATAACGAAATGTGCGAATTCGTGTTAAAACTTACATAATAATATATACGGCTTAACGAACTATCTAGTATCTGTCCATATTGATGGCTTATTATTTTTTTTTTCACTAAAATTATTAGAATTGTTAATCGTCGCAGACGAATGTCGACAATTGGCGATTACCATAGATGATATAAAATATATTTCTTAATATGATAAATCCATAGAACTTCTACACTCAGCACATAAACGGTCTATTGATAAATCGTGTGTTATTTTACAGAAATGATTGTGGTCTGCAATATATTCTTATTTTCTATTTCAGTTATTTATCGCATACTAAATTTAACCAAATAAATTAGTCCACAAATATATAATATAAATTATAATTTACAGTAGTTTATATCTGTGATAGACATTATTCTAATATCTAATGCATTCTCCCGCCGGAGGCCATACTCCATATACCCAGTTCAGGGGAAGTTAAATTTTTACCTACAAATTTATAAAAAAAAAGTGGTTGGGGCAAGAAACTTTATGATTTTTAAACTGATAAATAATTTACAAAATAATTTTCTCATGATTATAATTAACTCAAAAAGAGTCAAAATAGTTTGAAAATTTTACCATGTATGGAAAATTCAAGTATAAATATTGTTTACTTTTTTTGTTACAGGTGGAAAAATGTATGTAAGTTCACAACACATAAATTGTTTAACTTACAGTACCAATAATATCACTATATAAAATAATTATAAGTGATTTGCAACCAGTTATAAGATTTATGATGAAAAAATTAATTCACGGAAATCATTATAGTTGTTATCGCATAATCTTACGAAGTTCACGATTTTCGGTGTTTTACGCACCCGTACAACGCTTAAAGTTTACCTAGCTTAAGTAGGTATAACAAATAACAATTTTTTTAACCTAGTTAAATCAAGGTCTTCAGAATGATGGTGCAAAAATAATTCATAACAAGTTTTACTTAACAAGTCGAGGGATGTTTTTAATTATAATTGTCCGAGAGAGCACACCGTGCAAGTGAATACGCCGGGTAGGTATATATGAGATAACCAAAAATTTCAATTAGATATAACTTTAAAATAGACTTCACTATCATTTTCAATTAAAAACTAATGATTTTCGGCAATTAATTTTTGCAATTTCGTTCTTAATTCGTTTTAACTTCGTGGGTCTAGAATGAAAAGGTTCTAAATCGTTAATATGAAATTTTCCAGGAGAGCAATTTTAAGGTTTGAGTTAAAATAACTTATTTCTTGAAATCATTTTGTTTAAATTAAAGTTCTAAGGCATGTAGCAACTGCCAACTTGTATAGTTTAATTCACATCATTATAATAATAATTTGCTGTATTGGTTGGTATTAAAATTAATAAAATACATATTATAAATTGGTTCTACAATTAGGAACTTTTCAATAAAATAAAAAGAAATATATTCATCAATTAGAACTTTTTCATTCTTAACTAAAATTGTATTGGGTACTTATAAAGTTTTGATTTTACCATGATGTGTGTATTTAATTTCTTAATTTTTTTTATTATTTTTTTGTAGTGTTTGATGTGAACATGATAAGTAATCGAAATAAACCTTCGTTTTTCATATATAATATATTATACCCTGTATCTATGTAATCATATCGTTTTTATTAAGTTCATTGTATTTAGTAAATAATTATATCGATAGCTAAGACGTCATACCTCGTAAGTAAAAAAAGGTAGTTTGGGATATACTCTTCGTAATATACAGAAAAAATAAACACATAAATAATTTGAAAATACTATTTGATAAACTGCACTTAAAAAGGTGTACTTAATAAACTAATAATATATATGAGGTGGATAATGTATATAAAATATAAAGATTAATAATATTTTATATTAAGTATATTGTTTTAAATACTTCGCACAAACCTAAGGTGATATCCGGCGTATAGTATATGCAAAAATTATACGTACCTTTGGTTTTTGCATAATATATTACTTGGCGTGGTGAAACGAAGACAGCCTTTGGACTGTGTGGTCTCGAGTATTTTATACATTGCGCTTTTGGGATTAAACGTATACATTCTTCTACCTCACCCAGTTAACATATTGTCCATGGCAATAAATATTTAATTTAAGTCTAAATAGTAAATTTTGTAAGCCCCAAAATGTATTGCTAACATATCTAGTATATTTTAGTATATGATTATGGTAGACAGATAGGTAACAAAAAAAATTAGACAAAAACAATTTGAAACATAATTTATATATTTATATAATTTTTTTTAAAACAGACTCCCCTATAATTTTCAGTTAAAAACTAATGATTTCCGGCAATTAATTTTTGCAATATCGTTCTCAATTCGTTGAGACTTTATAGTTCTAGATTGAAAAGGTTCTCAATCATTTTTATGAAATTGTCCAGGAGAGCAATTTTAAGGTTTGAGTTAAAATATCTTATTCCTTGAAAAACATTTTGTTAAAATTAAAGTTCTAAGACATGTAGCAACTTGTATAGTTGAATTCACATCATTTTAATAATTAATAATAATTTGCTGTATTGGTTGGTATTAAAATTAATAAAATTAAAATTATAAATTGTTTCTACAATTTGAACCTTTTCATCCTAAAATAAAAAAAAATACATTCAATTAGAACTTTTTCATTCTTAACTGTTATTTGTATTATTGTTAGCTGAATCCTTTTCAGAATAAATAATTCAATTATAAATAACCTTTTGGCTAATACATAATGTGTTTAAGAAAAATTGTTTGCAGACTCTAATCAATAATATATCAGTTTTGTAGAAATTATACTGGTAAAATTTTGTCCTTTGATTTATTTTTACTTTTTGAAGTAATGAAGGATTTATAATTAAGTATAAATAAAATTTTATCATTTCTGCTGACACTGTAGTAGATACATGTTCAAGTCCTTTTTCAGTCAAATCATTATTGATTGATTGTTTCCAATTTTTGGGATTTCTTTGTTTTTTTCTGATAAACTTATTATCCATTTTGATTGGTGCCTTTTCTGATGGTGATTCTTCACAAGATGATTATTCAACTAATCTATAACATAACAAATTATTTTAATTTTGCTATTAAATTACATTTTGGTGTATTTACTATCTTATATTATAATTACTAAAAGACATAGATTTTAAATGTAATTTGGGTATTCTTAGGTATAGCATGCACTCTGTGCAACATGTTTGCATTTATGCAATACACTTTTAGTCTATTTCCATAAGGTTAATATAAAAATTAATAAAATAGTAAAACATAGTACAATATTATAACATAATATACAAAAATAAATTGTTCAGTGAAAATTAGTATTATATATTTAGTACATTTAATGTATAAACATAAAACTTTAAGGTATTTCTAGTTCCTACTCCGTTATTATTTTGTTATTAATACATGCAGGCTTTCAATAATTATATATTTATCTGATACTAATATAAAGAAATGTTTTTATTTACAGTATCTCATATTGGCATTATAATATTGAAGTAAGTATACTACTCATAAAAACATAACAAAAAACACAAAATACATGATTTTATAGCAACAATTATAGCTAGGCACTGGTTGAAATATTTTAGCTTAAATTGGAACTATGTTTAATTAAAATAAATTATTATTGTAGTGTAACATTACCTTGACATGTTTGTTGAATTTTCATCAATTAAACCATAAGAGATGTGAGTATGTACTTTCTGAGGTGACTTTTAGAGTCCATCCAATCTTGTAACTCATTAATACTTTAAATATCATTTTGTGGATCTCTAGAGTCTTGAAGTAAACTAGGAATACAAAAACAAAACAATTTTTAAGCATAGTTTAACTATTTAAAAATTAATACATGCCAAAAAAGGTGCTCTGCTGTACAGTAGGTTACAAGTGGGTCACTGTATAATCGATGGTATTAAATTTGAATTCAATGATATAATATCGTTGTATAAGAAAAACGATTCTGAGAGGAGACGGCATGTCAGTCTAGGTTTAAGACATATATACATATCTATGGTATTTTAAAAAATATTGACCTATAGTAGGTACCTATTAATCATATCACAATATCCAATAAGTACTTATAATGTGTTATACATCAACAAAAAAATGTGATACTATCATAGATACATAATAGTACACTTTAGAAGTTTCAAGTAGGTACCCACGAATAATATTATACAATCACAACAAAATAACTAAATGCTAGGTTTTTTAATATGTAATTACTTAAAATGACTATAAAAATAAACTGTGCTTGTGTATTTTTAATATTTTTCAACTGCTTTTGTATCAATATATATCAGGAGAATTGTATTAAAATTTTACACTTTTTGACCCAACAGAAAAAACTTCATTGATATTCATAGAAAAAAAAAGTAAAAAAATTGAAAACTGACAATGCCCGTAAACAGCTCAAAAAGTGTCAAAATATTTTGAACATTTTATCAAGTATAAGAATTGATAATACAAACATTCAGAGAAATTGCCATGTATCTACAGTTATTCGTTTTTCAAGTATAATAAAATAAGTAAATCGTTACATGAGAAATCGAGTGAATAACACATTTTGTAAAAATATGAATTTAAAATGCTCATAAAAATTTAATTTCAACTTCCGGTAGACATTTTTTTTTTTTTTATAAAGGTAGATAATCTTATAGGGAATCCTGTATTAGATTTAAAAAGAAAAATTTTTATGAATTCTTAACTCAAAAGAATTTGCTAATTTTTGTGATTTTTCCATATTTTGTCAATTTTTGAACTTTAAATGCTTATGAAAAAAATCTGTGACTAAGGATTTTTAATATTTTTCAAATGTCATTGTAACAATATAGAAGGAGCATTGAAAATGCAATTATAAACAAGCAGTGAAAATTTCATGTATATACGTTCATTTGTTTTATAGTTACACCAAAAACCAAAATTTTGAGTAAAAAATCCCGTTTTTCCTAAATTTTTATGTTGTTTTTTCCGGCACAAAACTATTGGGAATTTTAAAATTTGTCCTCCCGAATGCACCAACTAGATTCAGTTTTCCATCGAACAAGGTACTGTTGAAAAAAATCGAAGCAGTTTTACGGCCCAAAACCGTGATGACAGACACAAAATTGAATAAATAATAAAAAATAAAAAAACACACATCAATGTAAAATCAATACATTCATTGTTCCACTCAGAATCTAAAATTGATTTTTGTAATAGAAGTATTGAAATGTATACTGCCGTTAAAATGATGACAAAATATAACAATTGATGAGACTTATTATAAATAATATGAGGCAAGTAAAAAATTGTGTGTAATATGACTTGTCAACAAGAAAGTTATGGAAATAATTGGAAATGTACATTTTCAAAATTGTTTAGAGCAAAGTTGAAAACAGATACGCGATCTTCAAATAAATGAAAATATTAAGAGAACGTAACACGGGCATTTGTTTTCTCTGTCTTACAAGAGAGTAACTTAGGAAATTTAAGCTCAGCATAAAACATTAAGCTTTTCTAGTTTAAAAATTAGAATGAATCGACCTATTATGAAACATGATTTTTAGTTATGAGCTTTTTTAATTAACGCTATATTATATACGTAGAACTTGCTAAAAAATTTAACTACAGTAAAAACTCCAATAAAAACAAAGATAGTTTTCTTACCATCAAGTTTCATTCACTCTAAATTTAAACTAACAAAGTCAAACGTGATCTGCTGAGCTTAAATGTGCTGTTATGTAATTGTAAGACGGAGACAACAAATGCTCGTGTTACATTCTCTTAATTATTAAAACTGGCAGTTCAAATAGTTTGATTGAAACACACCTCCCACTCCTTCCAAATGAACACCCTTTCAAATGGGAGGTGCCAAATGTTTGGAAACTAATTGATTAGAACTTTAAACATATGGAAAATAAAATTAGAGAACGCTAATGTTTAGGAAAATAATTTTTTGGAAAATAAAAAAATAATTATGTGGAAAACAGATTTGTTAGAAAATAATTTATAAAAAAATAAATAATTGGAAACCTAAAGTCATGGAAAATATTGTACACAAAATATAATAACTATGAAAATAAATAGCCAGAAAACTAAAACCACGGAAATCCAAAAAATATAAAAATAATTATATAGAAAACAGATTTGTTAGAAAATAATTTATAGGAAAATAACTAATTGGAAACCTAATGTCATGGAAAATATTGTACACGAAATATAATAGCAATGAAAATAAATAATCAGAAATCTAAAACCATGGAAATCCAAAAAATTATAATCCAAAAGTTTAGCGTTAAAACTATAAAAGTTTAAACCTTACAGAATGCAGGGGCCCCGAATCAAAGTATGATTCCAGATTTAAAAAAATGCACCAGTTACCTCAAATGAAATGTACCAATTCCCCTCAACGTAATATCGCCAGGGCTTGAAAACGAAAAAAATTTTTTTGATTTTAATTTTAATTTTGATTATCGATATTAGTTTTTTTTGATTTCGATTGTGGCTTCAAATATCGATATTTATTTTTTTCAATTTCGTTTTTGGTTTCGAATATCGATATTAATTTTTTTCAATTTCGATTTCAAAATTGGTATTTATTTTTTTTCGATTTCGGGTTAAAAACAGAATGTTATCCATTACTCATAATAATTTCCCAAATTTTAGTAAATCATCAGCATAATAGTGTTGTAGCTACAAGCTACTGATGTAGGTAATACATAAATATATATTTAAATTAAAATTAATTTTTTTATTACCTATAATGTTATAAAACGTTTCATACACACTAAAATTGTTATAATATTAGTGTCTCAAAAATGAAAAAACATACGAAAGTGAACTAAAAAGAAATAAACTAGGGATACATCTATGAACAAAATGATTAAAATATAAAATATAGTTTTTTATTCATAGATCAGACTTCATTTAACTAAACATGAAGAGAACAATGTTTTAAACTATAAGTTCATAGGTAATACATAAAACATAAGAAAAACTCATAAGTTCAATATCAACTATTGATATTTATATTTTATATAAATGATATTATTTTATAATTTATAACAACTAAATAATCATGAAACTATGAAAGTATGGAACCACTTGACTCAACCACTTGACACTATATATAATTATATAATCTCCTCACGAAGACTAGAATATATTGTATTTGAATAATTTAATAAATGTCTGTTGAATAGGATACAATTAAAAAGGGTACCAGGAACAAGGTATAATATAAGTGTTACGCAATAATTTAATAATAACTCCTGAGTATACTTTATTTATTAAACTTTGTATTTGAGCGTACAATCATTATAGCATCTAATAAATTAGCTGATAATGATGTACGTAAATCAGATAAAATAAACTTAATACCACTGAAACTTCGTTCAACACTAACCTGAAAAATGAAAATAAAATAAAAAAATTTCACATGAATATACAACGTGTTATAAATATAGGTACCTGAGTAGCAGGTACTGCAAGAACAATTGTTGCTAGCTTATAAAGTTCAAAATTGTCGTGTTTTTGGGTCTCCCAAAATGTCAATATATTTGTTTTGTAATGTAGGCGATTAACATCTTTAAAATTACACAGCTTAACAGATATATCATCTAAGATACCTGTGCCACTATGATGACTTGAAGCAGATGATTGAGATGATAAAAATAATTCAAATACATCCTGGTCATCAGTAGTTTCAGTAGTGTTATTAGGAGAATCAACATTAGTACTGGCTGAAAAAAAAATATTATTTATATTTACTGCAATTAGTTAAAATTGTTTATCAATCGGTGTTAACCTATAGCTGAGTTATTGACATCACCAGTTTCACATATATCATCTTGTATTTGAATCATAAACTTCCAAGTTTTAACTAAATGATTAATTCCGGTGTTTTTGTCAGCTTCGTTTAACATGCATTGATAACGTGGATCAAGGAAAATTGCTAAAGTAAAAGTATCAAATATTATTAAATGCAAAATACACCGATTATCAAAAGTTTATGTACTTCTATACTTTTTTTGGTTAATCTATGTACAAATTGGATTATCAATGGTCAATGTGTACACTTTTTACAGGACTCTTGTGTATACACAATAAAATATTTTTCTCACAAAAAAATATAGAAGTACATAAACTTTTTTAAGCTTTTGTTGAGAATAAATTATATTATAGTCTTCAGCAGCACCAAGTTATCAGTCTTATCTTATGTTTTAACTGTAGGATATAAAGTATTGCATATGGTTATGACAGTTATTATATTTCATTGAACAAACCTGCCAAAAAAACAGGGTTTTTTAATAAAAGCACTTCACGCTGTTTCATTGATTTCAAAATTTGCTTAGCTAAAATTGAACCATTGGACTGGAGACCGTGGGATGCTTTAAGCCATACCCCATAGAAGTCACCGAGGTTTATGTCCTGCTTTTGAAGAGCTAAAGTAGCTATTTTGACAGGCTCTAATGCATCAACCTAAAAACCATTATTTTAGTATATATTATATTCAAAATTAAAAACTTAACTATAATTAACTGTATAATAATATTTTTAATGACTTTTTTAAAATAAATATAAGAAAATACAAAATGTAAAAGTCAAACATTTAGATAAAAAAGTGTAGGTACCTTATAATATTTAAAAAAAAAAAAACCATGGCATAATAAATTCATACCTAGATTTTTTTTCATTTTTTGTCACATATTATACTTATAAATATATGCTAACAATATCTAGTATCATAATAATTGTAGAAAAAATAATATTCCTAGTATTCACATGTCTGAATAAAAATTAAGTGAAAATTATATTTAAAATAACAATATCAGACTACATTTAAATTTTGCTTTCATTTATTTCTATTTTCAAAGATTGTATATAGTATAATATATAATATACCTACTTAATAAATGGACAATACTCATATAATGATTAGACATTCTTTTTTTTATAAGTTTTATCAATACTAAAACCAGAATTATAAGTAAAATAGTGTTGCTTATTGTTATATTAGCGTTACTTATTTTATTAAAAATAAAACTTACAATACTTTTAATGGAATCCCATTCACTTTTTTTTAATTTGAGTTCAGTATTTGTATTATGGTGGGTTTGGCAAAATTCTTTCAACTCTAATAATCTAAATAACATATTGTAGACCGAGTTCCATCTTGTTTCGTTATCAATTATAGCATATTTGAGGTTTTTTCTTTTTAGCCAAGTGGCATACTTGGGAGTTCTCAGTTTTTTCACCACCTGGTTTTGTAAGATAGTTAAATTATGAACATAAAATAATAGATACTTTATTATATTAAGCTTTTAAAATTTTACCTTTCTTGCTTGAACTATGCAACTGGTGATTGGTGCGTTTTTAAACCCATCTAGAATACATAGTTGCAAAGTATGCACGGCACATCGCACACATGACGTTATAGATGAAGCTGATATGGCGTCAAACACATCATCTTCAAAAGATTGAATCGCTATGGTCGCTTCATCTATGTTAATTTTAAAACATGCATTTTATTTATTTATGGAAGATACCCAGTCATTTCACCAAAATTTGTTTTACGGTTTATTGATATTGAGTGTTAAGTGTGTAATATGATAGCTACCTACTCTGTTTAAAGTGAACTTTTTAATTGACCTATAGGTATACACATTTTTTACATTTAAGCTATAAACATCATTCGCTTAAATTAAACTATTAAAAAAGGCCTTGTTTATTAAGTCTTAAGAATACAAATACAAGTACATTTTTTTTACTTTTAAAAATATATTAAGTTTTGTTTTTCATGAAAATATTTAGACCACACTTTTAATTTATTTAGTGTAAGTAATTTATTTAACTTTCAAATATTTAAAAAAAAAAAGTATTATCCACGCAAATTATGTTAAATATTTAAAGTTATGGTATAACCATATAATATTAAGATGATGTCAGCGCACTATTTGTTTTCTCTCTCTGGCCCACGCGCAATATAAACAAAACGCATTTACGCAGAATCATTTTTTCTATGGTTCTAACTTTCTAAGTAATCTTAGATTAAAAACACTTATTACAAAAAAGATAGAGAATAATATTTTTGAGGGAATGTCATATCGATTTGTCTAAATATTGTCTCAAAACAACAATTTGAACATCATTTAAATTTACAACATTATTTTGTGTATTTTGAAAGTCGAATACAGAGTCAAATAACAATAAAATATAAAATTGGTATGTCAATCCCTCAAAAATATTACTATCTATATTTTTTGTAAAGGGTGATTTTACTTAAAGATTACTTAAAAACATAGGAAAAACGATTTTGCGTAAATGCGTTTTGTGTATGTTGCGCGTGGGCTAGAGAAAAAAAACAAATAGTGCGCTGACATCCTCTTAATAACTAGGTATAATGTATATAACTAATATCTGTTTTTAATAATTTACTGATAAATGGTTGATTATTTGTTAGGTTATTTAAAATATAAACCTATATCTTAATATTTCAATTTAAAAAAAATACTCGATACCTATATATTTTCATATTTTTTAATTTTTTTAAGCTTTGTAAACTAGATTCTTATAATGAATTTACCTGTATTAAATAAGTCAAAAAAAAGTTCATTCTCAATGTCTTCATTAGCTATTGATGTTCCATCATTAAGGTACTCATCATCACTGTCTTTCTGGCTGTCATCATCTTCAACATCTTCATTGTTGATGTCTGGAATATCATTATCAACTTCATCACTTGAATCAATAAAATTATTCTCAATATCATTGACAGTCATTATTTTAGCCATCTTTATCATATTTGCAGCATTGTCGCAAGTTATTGTATAAATTTGTTCTTGAGTTATTTCATACTTCGTAAGTACATCAAGAAGCTATAAAAAGGCATTACAAATTAAAGTTTATAATAATATCTATATAATTGTAGTTCAAAAACAAATAAATATTATTTTATTTTCACCGATTGTTTTAAATTTTCTGCGGTATGCTTGTCAAACAATTCTACCATTGCTAATGTTTTCAAAGAAATTTTACCATCTTTAATATATTGAATATTTATACCCAATATTGAACGATTATGACGTTTGACTGAGTCAATCTTTAAACTTATTAGTTGCTTTTTAATGTCATTTTTAATATTTGAAATAATCACATTTGATGCATTAAATATGTGATTTTTAATATTTTGCGAGTTAATAGTAAATCCTAAAATGTAAAACAAAATATTACCTTATTAATTTATTATAGACATTGATTAAATAGGAACCAATGGCCCACGACTGTACACCAGTACGCAGCACTTACGCATTAACTTTTTAACCCAAGTTAAGTTAGTTTTAAAAACAATAAGTTTCTTAATTTAATATAGCTTAATTTAAAATAAAAGGTATCTAAAATTGTTCAAGTAATTAAGCCAAAAATATACTGTTTTATATGTTCTAAAAGGTAATCATACCTCTATATTTGTTAATATTATTAATACTTATTAGAATATTATAACTTATAAAATGTGTACCAGAAATTTAATTTTAGCCAAATTAAAAACATGGTAACCTTTTGGACATACAACATCTAATTTATGATTAATAAAATATCTTAATAAATAAAAACAATGAGATATTAAAATTAATGTAAGCAAATAAGTTCTGTGTATCAGTGTACGGCCATATATTATTGTTAGATATTTAAATATTTTATTTAAAATAATTTATTTACCTCCACCAATTGCTTCTGTTAAGGGACGTAGAATTTTTGAAAACCCAGAGTCATTGAAAATTGTCAATGGTCTACCATTCACTGTAACCATTTCTGTGCACGCCTCCAACAATGAACTCTTATTTAAATTAACGGTCAAATTTTTTTTTTTCAATTTTTATATGTTTATCCAAAGGTCCATGTTTCTGTTACAAAAGATTTAGGTATAGGTAGGTAGATACAACAATTATGTCAAATATCTAAAAAATATATGTTAATACGTACCTTACTCGAGCACGAATTATTTCCATCATTATTAAGACGCTTTACACCAGTTTTAAACTTCGTTTTTTTTAAATCTTCCTTAGCTTCATCCAACATGATAGCTTCATCGGGATGAGTTGTTCGAATGTGTGTTTCTAAATTGTGACTTGCATTGCCCTTAAGTACGGGCCTACGACACCCTTCAATTGTACAAACTGACTCGTTTTTGTTTATATCGTAAGTAAAAAATAAATTTTTTACCGGGTTAGTCTGGTGTCGACCCATTTTAAATTATATATCACAATAAGTAATGAGAAGTATAAAATGGTGGAATAACTGAATAACACACGGCAAAAAAAGATCACTATTAATCAGACATACCAACGCGGCACGCATCCGCAAACACGAGTAGGTACTGTGTTATACTGGAATGGGACAAAATATTATGACGACGTAAAATTAAAACTGCAAGAGTACAAAATAAAACTATTTGAAGTTATTTAATTGTATATTATATTATTGGTTGAAACTATATGACGCACGGTTGACGGCCAACGATTAACGAACCAATATAGTATTATAAATTAATATATTTTCCATAATAATAATATAATACAAAATGTCTATATATAGTTTTATATTATACGGAATAAATTTCCCCACAAAAACAACGATCGCTCATCGAACGCTGATTCCTTATCGTATAAATTCTACGAAACAAAATACTAGTTATTAATATTATATTATTATACACTATCATGCATAATATGTATAGTATAATCAATATTGTTACCAAATATGGCGATGTCTGCGGATTGACAATATAAATAGATCTGCTGGGTGTTGAATTTTAAATTAATTTGATTTAAAATCGTTTTTATTATAATAACGATTACGATTTTGATATAAATTATCGATTTTAACTTTTTTCAATTTCAATATAAATTTTGAAAATCATTACCTACCATTAACGATTTTGATATTGATTTTGATTTTCTAAAAGATTTTTAACGATTTTTATCGATATTTGAAATCGATTTTGAAATCGATTTCAAGCCCTGTATTATATAATAAATTAAATCCTTTCATATATAATATTTACATACATGCATATATACTATTTATTTATTTATTTATTTATATAAAATCGGCAGGCCAAAGCCCTGTAACAAACAGAGAAAAACATTACATATGAATTGGCACAATATGAAAACTTATAGACAAGTGATAATAATAAAAGTAACAATAACAAAAATACAAAGACAACATTTTAGTCCATAAAACAAAACTATAAAATAACTAATTAGGCATTAAGATTTAAAAATAACAAAGTCTTAGGTTTAAATACTTGTTGAGACAAAACGAAAAAAAAAAAAAGACTGTGGAGATTCTATTGGCGTTAAAAAACTTCTTGAAATTTATTTTTTGCCACTATATTTGTATTAAAATTAGGTATATGGAACGAATCAGAATTACGTGTACACCTACTAGGGTTTCTAAATCCAATTAAATTTAAAATGGCTGGGCAGTTTATATAATATTAATACTACAGTCAACTTATATATAAATATAAGATGGTAGGTAGTAAACTAGAGAGCGTAAATAATAAATTATAGGTATAATATGATTAAAAGGTTAAAATATACATATATTGCGCACACACTTTACTTTTATATTACTATAATTGGTGCCTAAGCCGGTAACACGCAAAAATAGTATTTGTAATTAAAAAATATAAAAAAATTGTATTTACCTGCTCAACCGACAAATGATGATGAACGAAACTACATACTCACTTAATGATAATTTAATCATTAACACTTCAACACTATCTTTTCAAAAGATATCAATAACTGCCAACTGGACTTACCAAACAATACCTAATCACCACGGCCGCAGTTCCCGAATAAAAAAAAAACACAATACTTACCATAATTTTATTGTGGTACTCTAAATATTTCACCTATTAAAATAAAAAAAAATACTTAGACTTACATGATATATTGATATATATAATATATATGTTACAGTAAGTGATGTTATACGTTATTCGCCGGTTTTTAACGTTATTTAGAAACAAATGTGTGAATCATCGTAATTTTCTGGTGAATAACCTTAATTACCGTATGATATGGGAAATGTTGATTATAAAATAATGTTCAACGATTAATGATAAGGTGATCGCTACACTAATTGTGCCATTGTAGTACCAATTGGGTAAACCAATAAAACTTTATCGGGCACAGATAAGGCGTACCTATAGGTACATATTATAACATTATCAGATGCGGTAGACGGTTGACACTGAGGGAAGCAGTTAGTAATAGTTCTGTGGCGGGCCCTTAGGGTACCAATTGCAAGACTGGTTGCAACAATAATCGTTGTCCCTGTCGTGGGGCTGAAAAGTTGTGTAACAATAATTAATGTCATGGCAGTACAACTTGTAAAAATAAATAAATAATAATAATGCATTTTTCTATTTTTAAAAATACCTAGGTACATAACTTTTCAAATTGTAGTATTTGAGACTCATGTAATTATACATGTCTGGTCTAGAACATTAATTACCTACCTGTGTATTTGGTAATTAAAGAGGTTCTCCGGTTTGTAACGATAATTACCTATATATTTGGTCAATAACGTTAGTAATCGGTGAATAACGTTAATTTCCATTTAACATATATAATATAACAAGGCTGGGCAAATCAACGATTTTTTTGAACTCGCTAAGTTAAGTTAAGTTAAAAGATACTCGTATTGTCTTCGTTAACTCGTTAACTTTGAAAAAGACAACTTAACTTAGTGTAAAGTAAAAATTTTGATAATTTACAAAAATAAAAAAATCCAGACACATAATATGGTTTATTAGATTTTAGTTTTTCTTTACGCTCAAGAAAATAACTGGGGAAATTTAAAATGGTACACCAAAGTGAAAACCTCATTCAAAAATGTGCATTATTATTCTTCGGACGAAAATTAATTTAATTTAGATATTATTGAAACAAAATAACTTGAATTTAACACGTTAATCTTGAAGAATAAGTAACTTATTAAGTGGAAAGTTAATAAGAAAAAAAGTAGCGAGTTATTTAACTTCATATTTTTAACTTAATTTTAACTTTTAACTCGTTAATGCCCAGCTTATATTAAATATTATTATAACTACTTTCATAATTTCTTACTAGGTACCTATGAATTGTATATAGGTACATGACAGCCAAAAAACATAGTTAAATTAAAATTGTAATAATAAAAAAACATTTAAACTCGAGTACTGTTATTATATTTATTATATTTTTTGGTCCAGTCTTAAAATTATCACCTTATAAATAATTGTAATTATAGCAATACAATTAAAGAGGTCAAGTTTCTGAAAAGCGTGTCATAATGTAGATTATATAATATGACCGTTGGTCGACTTGATCGTCATACATTTATAGAGACGTGGAACTTACTTTTAAACATTTTTTGATAAATTTACCGTTATAATTTGAAAAAGTTGGTAAAATTTGTAAAAAAATTATTTTAGGTGTAAGTTTTATTCAATTTCCAAACAAAGCTTACTTGTCCAATTTCTTACTTTCTCGAAACCGTTTTACGAAGTGTGCAGACTTACAAGATGAATATTTTTTTTTCATTTTTACTAATTTATTTAGTTTCATTTTTACAACCAGTACCGTAACTACCCTCCTTAAAAAATTTTATTTTGTCGCTTATTTTGTTTAATTGTATAGGTATAATTTTTATAATTTTATTAATTACATTCTTACGCCTTGGCATTCAAAATATTCCTATATTTTTTAAATTATTGAGTCATTATAGTTAATTAGTTGTAATTGTTAAATTACAAGAAATTAAAAATAAACAAAAAAAGCACAACGTTTCTAATTATATAATTAATAGGGTTTGCAGGGGCCTTAAAATGTTTATAAACCAACCAGTCGTTCAATAGTTTCCGAAATTGTACCAACTTTTTATTTAATTTTTCAATTTATTAATATAAATACAATTTAAAAAACGTAATTATTAAAAAAAAATTTTGAGTTGTGTCAGTTTATATAATTTGTTTAAAAAATAAATATAATATTATAGTATAATATAATACTGTATATTATGGTATTACACATTTGCACTATATACAAAAATTAAACATTTTTAGTTTCTGAGCTTAGCGTGTATATGCAATCAATTAAATTTTAAAAAAATGATTTAATTCTATTTAACAACTTTTTTGTTCCACGTGTGACTATGTTGTATGGAAGTTTCACTGTATCAAAATTCAAAATAAACGTAGGTACCAAAATATCGACTCAAAAGATAAAATTTTTGGTAAACTAATATTCATAGAAAACAATGTAAATTAAAATAATCAACATTATAGACTATAGTGAATATAGTAATCCTATTTTAGATTCTGAGGGGAGCGATTAATGTATTGATTTTACAATGGTGTGTGTTTAATTTTTTAATTTTAATAGTATCTTGTTCGATGGGAGTGCTTCGATTTCAACATATAGTATTATAGTACATTATCTTTTTGTAAATTGGATCAAGATGGTACTTTAGAAAGGTCATTTTTCGATTTTCTCAATATTTATTTAATTGCACAGGAAAAACCACCGACAAATTACGAAAAAACTATAAAAATGGGATTTTAACACCTATTAAAATTTAATATAATACCTATTATAATATAAATTCAACTTACAGGATAAAACAATTAATAATAACTAATAACAATATCCAGACTGACAAAAAGTCTCCCCTCAGAATCTTTTTTCTTATACAATGATATTATGTCATTGAATTAAAGTTCAATACAATCCTTTATACATTGACCCACTTGTAAACCCCCCCCCTCCCCATATACAAAGTTACAGTCCTGAAGGAGACTTTTTGTTATATGTTTCTCAAAATGTTATCGATGTATAAATGCATAACGTACATTACCAAGATAGGTATACAGTATATGCCCCAAAATTCCCGTATCACCCTAATTATCTCAGCGAAAAATCAATGCATTTAAATGCGGTTTTTTTTTGGATATTTTGATTAAATAGCACAAAATTCTATTTTTTTATTCAAAAGTTCAAAAATTATCAGAAACTTTTTTTAGGCAAATTAGTTTTTAAATTTTCAAGAAAGCCATTTTGATGATCGTATTTTTTAAAACAGTTCAAAAAAAAAAAGAATTTAAATTTAATGAAAATCGCCCAAGTTATAGCTAATTATTATTTTTAATTTCTAAGAATAGTAGTTTTGTTACCTATGCATACGGCATAACCAAAATACGATTCGCATGCTTTAATCAGAAATTGGAACGCTGATATTTTTTGTGACAATCTCAGCTAATTATTAATGAAAGCTCTCAGTTATAGACTAAAGTAATTACTAATTAATAATACCTATTGTCGTATATTGTAGACGGTCGTCAAAACATTATTATTTAATATATAATATGTAATATAGGTGGGAATATTTTAAATCGTAAATTATTGACATGGGTCAGGCCAGTGAAGCAATATGCAGCTATAATATTTTACAATATAACACCGCCGTACGCGCATGCACGGGAACTCCCGTTGTAACTGAGTAATTCGGAGAGGACGTAGGTACGACGGTTGTACGTGTGAAACGTCGATCGTAGTACGGGCTAGGCCGCTAGGCAATCTGAATTTGCTAAGTGTTTTATTTATGTTTGTTTCAATATAATAAAAGTGTTTCCGACCTAAAAACCCGAGTTGACTATTATTTCAAGTCTTGTTTGTTCTTACCTTTAATATTGAAACAGTGCTCAGACCCACACACCTATAGTCAATGAGGTTTATTACAAACTGAACAGTGCTCTAGTTGTGGCGTCCTAATAGTCATTCCAATTTAGGAAACGGACGAAGAACGAACAAAATGCATACCATCGTACCTCAAAGGTTCACAATGATAATTTGAATTCAATCTAGAGACAGTCATTAGCTTAGAGCGTACGATGGTAAGGTAAGGTAAGGTAAGGTAAGGTTTACAATACAAGTGATACCACACTATTTATTAAAAATGTTTACGTAATTAGGTCTATAATCAGCCATGCCCATATTTTAATTAATATTAGGTATACCATGTTTGTGATCCATTCTGTTTTGAACTTATGGATAGTTAGTCATTTTTTGCTAATCTAACTACGCATGAGTTTCTTATGGAATTTCACAAAATACGTCGATTTTTTTGATTTTATTATAACACAATTTAATGTTATAGTTAATTAAATACTAAGATACAATTTAAGTTATTTTCAGGGCTAGGCTAATTTGTATTGTATTAACAACATCAGTTTTAATTGTTTTAGTCTGATTACTTGTCAGATCATTAATAATTTGTTCGTTGTCACTTCTAAGGAACTGTAAATAATAATTTGTCACTTTTGTTATAATCCTTAAGTATTCATGTAATGTTCTAAATACTTTTTTTTATATTTGAAAATATAATACAACATCAAAATTAAATTTGTTCAACAGTTTATAAAACCATTATTTTGTTTAAAAAATATCTAACAATATGTGCTATAAAATATATAAAATACAATTAAAATTAAAATTATTTGTATAAATGTATAATGAAACAAATGTTTAGGTATCTGTAGCTTATGTTGCTAATTTATTGATCACAATTCATAATATAAACTTTTTTATATACATTCCGTTATAAATATAGTAAATCAGTTTCTTAAATATATAAGATAATACAAAATGTAATGTGATTTTTTTACCTATGATAAACAATTATCGGTAGATTCAACCTCCGTATTATTTGTATTAACATCATCAATTTGAATTATATCAGTCTGAATAGTCTGATTACTTGCCGGATCATCAATATTGTGTTCGTTGTCACTTCTAAGGAACTGTAAATAATAATTACGTTATACTTTCATATTCTATACCTGCATAACGTCTAACTACAAAAATATAATAATTAATAAACATAATAATATCGACCGTGTTTTGAGTTATGAGAGTAAAAAAACATCAGACATTTTCAAATTATATGTAAGTATATTATTAGTAAATTGTGGCAATATGGTTATCAATCAAAAGGCTTCGGCCGATTTATTCTAGAGACAGTCATTAGCTTAGAGCGTACGAAGGTAAGGCATATATTTGATTTACCGAGTATTATCCAATACGAGTGATACCACACTACCTATTTATAAAAAAATGTTTACGTAATTAGGTCTATAATCAGCCATGTCCATATTTTAATTAATATTAGGTATATCATGTTTGTGATCCATTCTGTTTTGAAACTCATTTGTAGTTAGTCTTTCTTTGCTAATCTAACTACGAATTTGTTTCTTACGGAATTTCACAAAATACGCCGATTTTTTTGATTTTATTATAACACAATTTATAGTTAATTAAATACTAAAATACAATTTAAGTTATTTTCAGGGTCTTTATTTTTATAATTTTTGAAAGATTCTTAAGGAATAGATTTATGCCCTTAGTCTTTTTCAGGTAATTTAAAGATTTTTTTTTAAAGAAATTTGATAAAAACAACGTCAAAGTATTTTTTTTTATCATAACACAATTTCATGGTATTTATGTTGGTCTTTAATATAATATATTAATAATTAGTAGTTAGTAATATTCATTAATAATGTTTATATCTACATCGATATATTTAAAATTTGTGATCGATTCCTAAGAAAACAGTATGTCTGTTAGTCTCTGTATGGCAATCCAACAGCGTATTTGTTTTCAACAGAATTACATAAAAATTACTTCAATATCTGCGTGGGTACTAATACCTACTAAATAGATAATACAGTAATTAGGTATAATCAAGTCTAGAATTTATATGCAACTGCATGTTTTTTTGCGACTTCTGATTATTTATTTTGTCAGTTATGTCCACGAATGATGAAATAATTGGTAGGTAGTATTTTCATTTTGCATGATTTTGCATATTTTGGATGAAATGCATATTATTGCATAATATATTGAATAAAATGAATATTATTGCATATTTCGATTATAAGAATGCAAAAAATACATGTTTAATAGTATATTTCATAAAACTTGGTTTTTTTGTCAAACATAAATTTTATTTTTATAAATAACATCCCATGGTACAATTATAGGTATGCGATAAAAGATTGTATAGTTTTACATTCATTTTCGAAAATTTAAATAAATATGTGGTCATAGCATGTAACACCGTGAATATAAATTTTAATTCTAAATTATTTTTTTTTATTTTTTTCAATTATATTATATTAAGACAAACAGCTAGGCAATTATTGATGTATTTCAACAAATAAATATTTTTTTGTAAATATATTTTTGTGTTAATCTTATAAAAATTGAAATGCATATTTTTGTATATTTTGGTAAATAAAATGCATATTTTACCATTTTTTATTGCATACAAATCCTAGCCATAGTAATAATTATAATAATGTTCTATTTATTTAATACTTATGAGTTGTGATCGATTCATTTTAAAACATTATAATACTACAGTTATTCTTTTTGTGGTAGTCTAACGACTTATTTGTTTCCTGCAAGAATTTCATTAAAACAACCTAAAAATGTTTTATTTCATAAAGTATTAGTTACTATTTTTCTAGTAAAAATACAATTTTATGATTGTAATCTATATTAGTACTTACCATATTATAGTAATAATTAATTAGTATTATTTATTAGTAAAGTTAACATCTACATCGGAAAAGTAAACAAATACTAATAGAATATATTTTTTTTCACCACTAAAAAAAAGCCGGTAAGTGCAGCGGGGTGGACTGTGGAAGTAGGTCAGCAGTGCGGCCACGGAAAAGTTAAGATACATTTTGAACACCATACAACGAATATTATATTACGAATTGAACAAAGATTGAGTCATATAGAGTTGGTACGTTTAACGTGAAACGAAGTGCACGTTATCAGCTAGTTGTATATAATATTATACCTGGTGGGAATTATGTAATTTTTAAATTGTATTCATTTCTTTGGTGATAAACAAAACTTTATGAAAAATAAATGTTGGTGTTTTTTTCCTTGACGTTAAAAAACTATTGAAAAAATGACCTCTTTAAAGAACCATCTTGATCCAATTTGCTAAAAAATAAGATACTGCATATCGAAATCAAAGTACTCCTTCTGTTAGAAATTTTGTTTAGAAGATACAAAAAATAAAAATATAAACATTATTATATAACCACTAAATTCTGCTCTCTACTCAGAATCTATAATTATTCAAAATACGTACATAATCGAATTAATAATTGTATTTGAATACCCGTGGAAAGGTTTTATAATATTTTCACCCCTTTTTTGACTTTTGTGTAGCTAAAGGTTAGCTCACACTTGCATTTTTTTCATTTTTGTGGTAATCCAACGACGTATATGTATCTTAGAAAATTTCATAAAAGAATGTCAATTTTTTATTTTACAACACAATAATACAATTTAATATGTTAGTTATCTAAATATGAGAGAATACAATTTAAGTTATTCTCAGTGTCTGTATGTATATGTACTTAGTCTCTTTGATATAATAAAGAAAAAAATGTTTTTTTTTCTATATCTAAACTCAATTCCATGTTATTTACTGGGTACTTATATAATATAGTAACAACTACTAATTAATAATATTTATTAATATTGCTTACCTTATCTACATCCACATTAAACTAAATAATTGTGATCAATTCTTAAGAAAACATATATTAGCTCTTAGTCTCTGTATAGCAATCTACGAGAGTATATGTTTTCTGGAGTATTTCATAAAAACAACGTCAAATCCTTTATTTCATTATTGTGAATGAAACTTTTTTTTATAAAAATTAAAATACAATTAATGTTTGTTACCTAAATGTTAAATAGATTTTAAGTTATACTATGCGTCCGCATAATATTTATAATTTGTGAACGATTTCTAAGGAATAAATTTATATTTGTATTCTCAAAACCCGGTTCGGTAATAACTTAAAGATTCAAAATCATAACAGAAATGTTTGATTTATTATATTATTGCTTTGTTTTTATTTTTATTTTTATATTAATATTTTTGTACAAAACCATAAAAACGAAAAATGTCAAACTAAAAAAAAATCTAATTTGATGGATTATTATAAAATCAACTGAATAAAGTTAAGTTATTTTCACTGTCAATCAAACTCTTTAAGTTAATATGTTGAATAGAAAATTAAGTAACTAGTTAATGCTTAAAATATTAATTATAATTACTAATATTAATTAATTTACCTATATCTACATCCATATTATACATAATATTTGTGATCAATTCCTAAGAACACATACTGGCTCTTAGTCTCTGTATATGGCAATCTATGAGCTTATATGTTTTCTAAAGAATTTCATAAAAAGAACTTCAATTTCTTTATTTCATTAATGAATGTAACCTTTTTTTTTTATTAATTAAAATACAATTTATGTTTGTAATCTAAATATTAAATATATTTTAAGTTATACTGTGCGTCCGAGTAATGTTATAAATTTGTGAACGATTTCTAAGGAATAAATTTATATTTGTATTCTCCAAACCCAGTTCAGTACACTGCAAAAACCGAGATCTACAGGTATATCACAGCATGTTTCCTTGAAAAATGACCTCTCTAAAGTACCATATTGATCCAATTTTCTAAAAGATAAGACATTTTACATACCTATGTTACGTAATCAGTGGCGTATATTATAAAAATAATTTTCACTATGGGCTAATCTTGGTAACTTATCATTATTCAACTTTCAAGCATATCACAATTAACATAGCCATATGTACTACAAGGTGATTTTTTTATCGAAGAACACTCATTATTTCAAAAAGTATTAATGTTTAAGAAAATATTTTTTTACATGGTTTCAAGTTGTTAAAAAACAATATTTTTATTAAAAAATTATATTTTTAAATATTTTTTATCCTTTTAATTTTTTAAGTTTTTTACTTTTTTGAATGACAACATCTAATTTTAATTTGATATTCAAAAACAGAATATTTTTCTGATTATTTTAATACATAAAAATTGAATTTAGGGCAATTAGTTTATGAGTTATAAGTATTTAAAGTTTAGATGAGCGGAGTAGAGTGGTACGGGGTTACCCCGCGAAATGTTTGTCCTCTACTCCGCTCATCTAAACTTTAAATACTTATAACTCATAAACTACTTGCCCTAAATTCAATTTTTATGTATTAAAATAATCAGAAAAATATTCTGTTTTTGAATATCAAATTAAAATTAGATGTTGTCATTCAAAAAAGTAAAAAACTTAAAAAATTAAAAGGATAAAAAATATTTAAAAATATAATTTTTAATAAAAATATTGTTTTTTAACAACTTGAAACTATGTAAAAAAATATTTTCTTAAACATTAATACTTTTTGAAATAATGAGTGTTCTTCGATAAAAAAATCACCCTGTATACTATAAATATTTTAGGGAGCTGGGTGGTTGTAATTATGACATATACAATAGAAATGAAAATTGCGCAATTTAATTTTATAATTATGTAAAATTAATTTTAGATTCTGAAAGAAGCTAGGAAGCTAGTGGTTTTACAATGGTGTTTTTTTATTTATATCCTGTATGCAAAATTACTAACAGAAGGAGTGTTTTGATTTCAACATATTATAGTACCTTATCTTTTAGCAAATTGAATCAAGATGGTACTTTAGGGAGGTCATTTTTCGATTTTCTCAATAGTTATTTAATGCCAAGGTAAAAACCACCGACAAATTACGAAAAACCGCTAAAAATGGGACTTTAATTTCTAACTATTTGCTTATTACCGTAGCAATGAATAAAAAATAATAATATTATAATATTAATTATAATAATTAATGACAATATAAAATATCTAGACTGACAAACTGTCTCCGCTCAGAATCATTTTTCTTATACCATGATATTATATTATTGAATTCAAGTTTAATACAATCCTTTATACATTGACCCACTTGTAACCGACTTTACAGCAGAGCGACATCCACTTAACCATTTTTTTTTTTTTTTTACTATTGAATACTATTTCATTGGGAACTTTTTTTTTCTTTTAATTCTTAATTTGTTTCTACTAATAATTATTCTTGTTAAATAAAAATACCATGCTTTAACATTATAACAGTGCTTGGAATTAACGCGTTCAAAGGACTCCGTTCCTTTGATTTCGTTCCATTTTTAGGAACTTCATGAAAGTTTATACAAAGATATACATGAAATGGTTTAATTTAACCAGCAATTTCATTATGGTTTCTGGTCTAGGGGATTTCCCACTATATACGCCACTGGTTACATTGAAATCGAAGCACTCCTTCTGGTAGAAATTTTGTTTACAGAATAAAAAAAATAAAATTAAACATCATTGCAAAACTTCTAAATTCTTTATTTAAAATTTTTTATTTAACGACAATATAATACAATTTATTGTTAGTTGTCTAAATATTAGAATACAAGTTATTTTCAGCGTCTGTGCATTTATAATTTGTGAACGATACTTAAGGAATAAATATATGTCAAAAAATATGTGTTATTCCTATGAAACTTCGTTGAAAAACGTCAATTTTTTTGTCATATAAATTGATGTATTTTTTTTTTTTTTTTTAATCAAAACACAATTTCATGTTATTTTTGTGGATAATTAATATAAAATAGCAATATTTATCAATAATGTTTATATCCACATCCAGTTATCCACACATTTAGTATTTGTGATCGATTCCTAAGAAAACACGATATAGATGTTAGTCTCTGGTATGGCAATCTAATAGCTTATTGGTTTTTTACAGAATTTCATAAAAAAAACTTCAATTTATTTATTTCTTTAATATAAATGTAATTTTTTTTTTATTAATTAAAATACAATTTATGTTTGTTATCTAAATACTAAATACATTTTAAGTTACCTATACTATGCGTCTGCATAATATTTATAATTTGTGAACGATTTCTAAGGAACAAATTTATATTTTGTATTTTCAAAACCCTGTTTAGTAATTACTTAACTTTCAAAATCATAACAGAAATGTTTGTTTTATTATAGTATTGCTTTGGTTTTATTTTATCCAAGCGAGACCTGACATTTTGTCATTTTGTTCGGCTTCTAAGGGTCGTAGCGTAATGTTAATTAGTCTATAACATTCTTAAAAGACTGGGATACCTAACAATTAATCCATAAATTATTTTTTAAACCCTACTGTTTATTCCAGAGGTGTCGGCACAGATGAGGTCGGAACAGTTGTGGTCGGGTGTTGACCATCAAGTGGCCATCAACGGCTATTTTGTGCATTTTAAAAATGTACCTGCAGTTTCCCTCAATCGAATGTATCTGCAGTTGACCTACATATTATTAGATACATGATTATTTTTTTTTTTTGAAAAAGGAAGAAAAACTAGTTGGAAGTCTTTTATTAAAATTTCCAATGATAGCTATGTAAAGAAATTAATTTATGAATTTATAACCAAAAAATAATTTGCACATTTAAGGGATTTTGATAAATGTTGTCATGAAATATTATATAAATGTTTTTAAAAAATTTCAAACAAGCACATATATATTTCTATTATAAGTATAATATAGTATACACGGAATATAAAATATCAAAAATCGTAATAATAATAATAATAATAATAATAATAATGATTTATTGTAAAGAGGAAAATTTACAATAAATAATAATTCCCTTTATTTATTTACGCCCTTCATGTTATTTATGTAGGTACTTAATCTAATGAAGTAATAATTACTTATTAGTAATATTTATTAATAATGTTTATATCTACATCCATATATTTTATATTTGTGATAGATTCCTAAGAAAACAGTATGGCTTTTAGTCTCTGTAGGTCAATCTAACATCCTATTTTGTTTTCTACAGAATTTCATAAAAAAAATCTTCAATTTATTTATTTGATCGTTGTAAATGTAATCTTTTTTTTATTAATTAAAATACAATTAATATAATGACATTTTCAGTTTCCCATTCTATTAGTTTTTTTTTCTAAAATTAAAAATCCTTAGTCACAGTTTTTTTATAATCATTTAAAATTCAAAATTGACAAAATATGGAAAAATCACGAAAATTAGCAAATTATTTTTTATACAATGATATATCATTGAATTCAAATTTAATACCATACATTATACATTGACCTTCTTGTAACCTACTGTACAGCAGAGCACATTTTTTTTATTATAAATTGTTCTTAATTATGATTTTTTTTAAGATTTGTTTACTTCAATCAATATTTCTTTTATCGAATATAGTTTTTTTTATTCAATCAAGATTTATTTGATCAACTTAGATTTATATTAAATATAGATTTTTTATATATTGTATTTCAATAAAAAAAAAGCCAAGTTGTATAAAAAGCTTTATTGAAAAAAAAATATAAATAATATATTAAAACTGTATATAAAATAGTGGTCTCGCTGACATCAAACTATTTAAAAATGTTTATTAAATAAAGATTTTTTTAACTAATTATACATTTTTTATCAAATATAGATTTTTGTATTTTATACGGATTTTTTTTTATTAAATATAGATATTTTATTAAATACTTACAGTTTTTATTTGATTTAGATTTTTTTTTCAATTAAATATTTTATTCAACATGGCTTTTTTTATTGAAATACAATAAATTTATGGAAAAATCTGTATTGATATAAATATAAGTAGAATATAATAACCTTGATTGAATCAAAAAAAGCTTAATTGAATAAAAAAAATTTATATTCAATAAATGAAATCTTGATGAAATTAAATAAATCTACTTTACTAAAGAAATCTAGTTTTATTTAAAAATGTAAATAGAAATCTAATAATATTAAGAAAAATCTAAATAGAAATCAAAAAATATGAGTAAAAATCTATGTTTGATAAAAATATGTTTATACCTTTATACAGGCTAATAGATTAAAGGATTAAACTTAAGACTCTTTATTTCAAAAGAATTAACATTTTTCAAAATTTTCTTTTTCAAATATCAAAATGTCTAACATTTTCATAAACCCTATTATTTTAACCCTAATTTTTGCATTTTGATTTTTTAATGTCGACCTATGTAAAAAAATGTATAGAATTTATAAAATAATTTTTTTATGAATTTTACTATTTTAAGTTTTGAATAATTCGTTGGTAAGATATTGCCCATCAAAGTTAGGCGTTTTTTTGAGGTACGGAACATGTCAGACCGTGTTTCGAGTTTGTTACTAACTTCTCGAACCATAACGGACCCTGTAAGACCGTTTTCGAGTTTCGGGTGGTGGAGTACTACTGACTCTGGCACCCGCAAATGGAAAATGGATTTTATGTGGTTAAACTTGAGTTAAAAATTCGAAATTTGTGGTTACGAATTATTGCGAATTGGTTACTAATTTGTGAAACCTTTAGGATAAGCGATGGGTTATAAGGCGTAGGTTTTAGGTGAACCGAAATTTATTTGACAATATCTCCGAAGATAATTGTGCACCAATGACCGGACTTCGTGCACATCCGTGCAGAAACGATGCACAAACGATAAGCGAAATCAGAATTTGAAAATTCTAAATCGGGGGGGGGGGGGGGGACGTAGAAATGGACCCGAAATAATGTCCAAGGAGGGATGACATAATATTTGTAATTTGTGAACCATTTCTAAGGAATAAATTTATAATTGTTATTTAAAATCCTAGTTTGGAAATTACTTGACGATTCAAAATCAAAACAGAAATGTTTGTTTCATTATAGATTTGCTTCGATTTTATTTTTATATTAATATTTTTGTATAATACCATAAATATGAAAAATGTCAATACAATCTTAACTTGATAGATTACTTTTAAATCTACAGATTAAAGTTAAGTTATTTTAACCACCAAATAAACTCTTTAAGTTTATGAGTTAATTAGAAAATTAAGCAACTGGTTTACTTAAGTATTAATGGCCACCTTTCGAACAATATATAGATATGTATTGTAGTAAATATAAAATCGTTTCCCGCGGTATTGAGGAGACAAAATCGAATAAATGTGATATTCAGTGTAAAATACGGTGTAACTTTGAGAAAAAAAAACTAAGTTTCGTCAGCCCCCACATTGGCCATTTTTCAAATCAAGTAAATAATTAATTTCAAAAATTTCGTTTGGGAGGGTGGGGGGCTGGTGAAATGTACTTAAAAACCAAGACGAAATAGTAATCTGACAAATCAAATTCTTAGATAAATCACATTCTAATAAGTGATAAAAACATTTCACCTCGCATTCTAATTTCTAAGGAATACAATAAATATACGTCTTTCTATGGTAATATAAACATTTTTTTTCCCATAAAATTTTTTAAAAAACGTAAATTTCTTAAGCCGGGTTGCATGAAAACTTAATTATTTTAATGGTTCAATACGATTTAATGGACCTGTAATCATTGGCATTATGTTTAAGGGACCCACTGTCCATTAGGGCACTGTATTGATTCAATAAAAGTTTAAAGATGTTTTTGCATCAAATTAATGTATTTTTTTTTTTATATAATAACACAATATTTCATGTTATGTAGTACTACTACTATAATATTGTAATTAAAAATAAGTAATATTATTATTATTAATGTTTTCATTTACGTCCGTTTGTCTATTATTTGTGATGATTCCGTTCGGTAACTTTTATGTCATTAGTCTTTATGAGGAATCTAATGACGTATTTGTTTCTTACAGAATTTCATAAAAAAACGTCAATTTTTTTTTTTTTTCATTTTTCTCCTACACATAAAAACATCGATTTCTTAGTCGTATAAATTAATGTATTCATTTATTTTTTGATCAAACTACAATATTTTTGTGTTTGTTATCTAGGTATATAATATTATGTAGGGGGACGAGGTGGCCGAGCGGTCCAACGCGTCGGCTGCGGCGAAGCCGATCCGGGTTCGATCCTTGGTCACCGGGAGGCATTTTTCTTCGGGCAAGTCACGATGTCCGGAGAATAAGTGCCGCCATCCGCCACCCGGGCATGTCAGATACCTACGGGTGCCCAATCAAAAATTCTGCCGAACATTAACACTCACGTGTAAAAACTTACCATTCCAAACCCTACCATCACCACAATACAACTCTACAAACAGCTAATGGCCATAGAAGCCGGGCTGAAGGATCAATAAAAAAAAAAATAAAAAAATAAAATAAAAATATTATGTACTCACTTATTGTATCATAATTATTACTGTAATATAGACTAAAGGAATATTACTAATTAGTAATATTTATTAAAAATGTTTACGTAATTACTTAAAGCCCATGTCCATGTTTAATTTATCAATATTAGGTATAACATGTTTGTGATCCATTCCAACGGCGTGGCTGTAAGTAAGTTTTACATGCATTAGAATGTCCTATACTTATATATATATATACCACAACCGAGGTCATGTTACAACCGTATATAATAGTGAGAATAAAAAGTAATGTATTGACCATCTGCCGTATACTTCTATAACTAGAAACTAAATGTGCACGTTTGTCCTTACAAGGTTGAATACTATTGATTTTAATTGTATATTTCAACAATAGGTACTTACCTATTAAATTCGAATCAGCGTTATTGTTTTTCTTAAACAATTAAAATATTTAAAGAAAAAATATTTATTTTTTTTTGTAATATAAAAGTGTATTTTTTTAAAAAAATTATAAAATTATTCTGGTTATTTTCCTTTGAAACTTTAAAAACGTAAATTTCTTACCCCGGGATGCACTAAAAATTAATTAATTAAAATTTAATGAACCAATTATGGGCGACTATATTATTTTTAAGGGACCATTGTCCATAATCTCATTATTGATTCAATAAAAGGTTATCTCACAAGTGCTTTTTTTTCATCGTCTTTCTGGGGTAATCTAAAGTCGTATTTTCTTTCTTACAGAATTTTATAAAAAAACATAAATTTTTTATTTTATTACAATAATACAATTTAAGTCATTCTCAGAGTCTGTATTTATATGTCTTAAAAAATCTTTTTGTTGTGTATAAATTAATGTATTTTTTTTTTTTAATGTTAGTTATCTAAATATCAGAATACAAGATATATTCAGCGTCTGTACATTTATAATTTGTGAATGATACTTAAGAAATGAATATATATGTCCTTAGTCTTTTTGTGGTTATAAAAAATAATTTCTATGAATATTATAAAAAATATCTATTTTTATTGTTACATATAAATTATTTTATTTTTTTTTTTTTATAAAAACACAAATTCATGTTATTTATATGTGTACCCAATATGTATAATACAGGGTGTCTCAAACAGTACTGACATATGGAATAACTTTTTTGGTATTCGATATTTTTTTTTTTTTTTTTGTTTTATTTGTAGACGCTTGCGCTATATGTTTTATATAAAAAAAAATTTTTTACTTTTTTAATTCTGAAAATAAAAAATTTTAAATTTTATAAAAAATGTATTTGAAAAATTCAAAATAGCCAATTTATAAAGCCGATTTTTAGAAAAATGTTGATGGTTCAAATATTTATAAAAGTGTTGCCGTTAATTTTCTACAAATTATTTAGTTTTTGGAAATATGAACAATTTTTTCCTTTATATCATAATAAAATAATCAACAATCATCAGTCAACACTGATACCTGATTAGACGTAGTAATCACTATTTATTTTCCTAAGAGTTTTTATCAGTTATCACCATTTACACCGGCAGCTAATGCACAGAAATAGATAAGAGCATTACTGAGATAATAAAATTACTGGTTAGGTTATAGTAAAAAAAAAACTTTTATGCAACTACGTTTAAAAAGGTTTAATAGAATTAATAACAATAATACAATAATGACATACATGCATCAACAATATTTAGTTCAGTAATCAGTTAATTCAGTTGCTACCTAATATCTATTTTAAATAATTTTCAAAATGCCCACCATCGTTTTCTGTACGTTTTTCATATCGCTCTAATATTGACGATGTGACCGACTTTAACATCTGTGATGTGACTTTTTTACATGCTTTAGTGATGCGCTCTTTTAAATCATTCAGAGAAGTTGACTGTTCTGAATAAACGTTATCTTTTAAGTAACCCCGTAAAAAAAATCTAAAGGAGTTAAATCAGGAGATCGTGGAGGCCATTCCAGTGGACCACGGGTACCTAACCAACTTTGTGGAAAATGCTGGTTCAAGTAATCTATTACTACTTTTGCATTATGAGCAGGAGCACCATCTTAATGTATCCACATTGTTTTCCGAATTTCAAGAGGGATACACTCCATCAATAACGGCAATGTATTTTCTAGAAACTCTAAATAACGTTGCCCACTTAGAGTGCCATCATAAAAATATGGCCCGACCAATTTATTTATTTTATTTATAAAATCATAAATGTTAAAATTGAATAAATTAGTTATAATACATAATACTTTGACTATACATTTTTAATATTACCTGTAGCTTTTAATGTTTGTACAACATTTGTAATCGTGGATCGTGAAGGTTGTCTTCTTTTGGGAAATTTTTGTAGGTATAAGCGACATGTTTGAACTGTACTTTTACCACTAGTATAAAACATTTCTATCATGTCAGAATACTCTACATTAGTATAAGTAGGCGGCACATTATACATGTATACATGTATACTAAGAAGTATTTGCTTTTATTTTTTAGAACTTGCTTAAACAAAAATTGTTGACTTGTGAGGATAAAAAAAGTGGTGTCAATGATAAAAACAAATCGGTAACAGTTATTTTTACCTAAAAATTTACTTATTAAATAAATGTAGGTATAACAGTCTAAATAAATATATAAAATTCTAAATAAACTTAAATCTAATAATAATTAATAGGAATCACTCCCAAATTCATCTACATACTTTTGACTTATCTCATTATGTAAAAAAAGGTAATAATTTATAAAAGGTAATGAACACATTAGTTATCAATAGTTTCATTAGAATATAGACAAATTTCCGTAATGCAAATATTTGCAGAATTTGGGTATGTTCACATCTAATAAAAAATATTAACACTTGACATGTCCACAACTCAACATAAATTAATTAAAATTTAATGAACATAAGTAGTAACAAAATGTAACATAATAACCTAACACATGAAATAACTTTGGTTCTAATCAATATTTTACCACTTTTTTTTATATGTAAAATATGTATAATATGTATGTATATCATTTATAAATGCTTGTGCTACAAGTACAGTTTAACATTTTTTAATACTTTGTCTAATTTTGGAGGTAAAAATGTTTATTAAGTGAAATAGTTTATTTTTTACAATCATTTTTTTAAATATCAATATTTTTAAGGAATAAATAAATAAAATATATTTCTTAAATTATTTATTATTCATTTTAATAACTTTTGTCGTATGTTTTTACTATTATCAATTTTTAATTTTTATTTGTCAGGTCATTCTGTTACACTTTTTATATTTACTACTGTAAATTACAATTTATTTTGAGGGCTATGAATGTTGTATTACTGTACAACTATTTAGAACTTAATAATTTTACTTATATATTTTACTATCTATCTTAATAGATGGAAAGTTTACTCATATCTAGGATAGAATGTTTTTGTGAGTTGCAATAGACTAAAAAGGTTTACTTTATCAGTGTGACAATTTATTTCTGAAATATTAAGTTTCTTAGTTGTTTAATTTAAAATATCGAAAAACAATGTTGAAAATCAACTGTCCGAATTGGAATTTTTTAATAAATAGTTCTTAAATTTGTTAACGGGACACTTTATGTCATCTTTGTACAATTTAAATATTTTAGATAACTTTTCGTTAAGTGATTTTTGTATAAAATATGATTTTATACTAAACCACAGTGTAAATCCTACAATGCTACATGAACATAAAATAATTATTTACAGAATTGTCATTAATTAAAACCAAGTCCCAAAGGCTTAAAAATGAGAACAGTCACTATGTATCTGAATTTGAGAATGAGAAAAAACTGGTAGGTATTTCATGTTATACATTTCTTCAAATATAGCATAGAAGTTTCATATTAGAAAAATATTAAATTATCCATTTTAAATGTAAAAAAATCTCATGAGTCTTAGTTATTTTATTACAATTCAATAACTTAACCTAATTACTTTAAATATACAACCAAAGTTTCATCTGCATAATTTAAAAAAGTGGTAGTCCAACTTGATATTTCATGTTTCATAAAAGCTACTATAAAAAGAGGGGTAATATAATTATTAGATTTAATTATTTTATTGTTAAAAATATTCGTACTTACTTATCTATTGTGTAGTCTGTTCAAAAATGTACAACATAAGTATTTATTATTCCATACTTATTTAAATGTACACAGAACATGTATCAGAAAATATAAATTTTCATTTGCTGATCCAATTGGGAAATATAGTCACAATATACTCAAATTCGACTGTTATTATTGATTGACTTACTAGCATTTAAAGAGTTTTGGAGAAAACAACATTTATTTCCTTAATAAAAAAAAAAAATTCAAATTATTTATTTTTTAGGTAGGTAAATATATTTTTGAGTACATAGCTCATTAATTTTGTAGTTTTTTCATCAAAGAATAAAATGTATTATAGTTTATTAGTACCCATAAATAGTTTTTTGATGTTATTGTCAAAATAATTTAAATTGCAGACATCCTATCGTAAAACCACCGAAAAAAATAACTATTATGTATACTTACGTCTCCACTCTCCAATAGTGTGGTAACTTCGTTTAACTAATTTTGTTTTTGTAAGTGATGCCGTGATGGTGATTAATTTCTTAGAAATGTATATCAATTTAATTTGTGGAACATTTCTTGAAACCACGTGGAATATATTTTGCAAATATTCTGTAGTTAAGCCACATATGGATGTGGACATGATACCTTATTCTGTATGTGACCGATTTTAACATTTGTGTCACTCTTGCATTGTAAGATACTGTTCAACTTGATTTTGTTTTGGTGAGTAATACATAAATAATCCCATGACAAATTTGTCATGAATAATCCATAATGCATTCACAGTTTCAAGCACTCCAGTGCTTGGACACATGAAACAAATCCTCAAATTTGATGGACGTTAAAATGATGAATGGTGAATTGGTGGGTACATTGATAACACAATAACGAGAATTTTTGAATAATAATAACAAGCTTACTAAAATAATAACAGTTATTAATAATATAATTATTTATTTATTAGAACTCAAATGATTCAACCGAGTTCAACTATACTGATTGCTAATACTGACGAAAATCAGAGGAAAAAATAATAAAAGTACTATAACTTTATAAGCCATTTTGATAACAGGTATTTTGTGATTTGTCATCAATGATATTAGTAAATGATAACTGAAAACATATGAAAACTCGATAAACAAAATAAATCGATAATAGTCATTATAATACTAGTAACAGTGATGACTGATGATTGTTGATTATTTTGGTATGATAAAGGAAAAAATTATTCATATTTCCAAAAACTAAATAAATTGTAGAAAATTAACGGCAACACTTTTATAAATATTTGAACCGTCAAAATTTTTCTAAAAATCGGGTTTATAAATTGGCTATTTTGAATTTTTCATATACATTTTTTATAAAATTTTAAATTTTTTATTTTCAGAATTAAAAAAGTAAAAATTTTTTTTGTTATACAAAACATGTAGCCCAAGCGTCTTCAAATAAAACAAAAAACAAAAAAAAAAAAAATATGGAATACCAAAAAAGTTATTCCATATGTCAGTACTGTTTGAGACACCCTGTATAGTAATAATTACTAATTAGTAATGTTAATAATTACATGCATATATTTAATATTTGTGATCGATTCATTAGAAAACAATATGACTGCTAGTCTCTGTATGCAATCTAACAGCCAATTTATTTTCTACTGAATTTCACAAAAAAATCTTCAATTTCTTTATTTCATTATTATAAATGTAACAATATTTTTTTATTTATTGAAATACAATTAATGTTTGTTATCTAAATATGAAATACATTTTAAGTTATATTATGCATCTGCATAATATTTGTAATGTGTTAACTGTTTCTAAGGAATAAATTTATATTTGTATTTTCAAAACCCGGTTTGGAAACTACTTGACGATTCAAAATCATAACAGAAATGTTCGTTTTATTATAGTATTGCGTTGTTTTTATTTTTGTATAAAACCATATAAACGAAAAAAGTCAAAACAGTTTTAACTTGATGGATTATTTTTAAACCAACCTAGAAAATTTAAGTTATTGTAACTGCCAATTAAACTCTTTAAGTTTATGAGTTGATAGATATACATAGATATATACAGTACTCATACATAAATAGGTACTTTCATATTATATACAACATCACATATATCTGATCTCGTTATACAGCTTACATATCCATATAAGACATTTCGTTCAAGAATATACATTACAAGACACACTCTCACATAAAAGACATACTTACAAAATACTTAGTCGCATTTATGTAGATGAATTTAAACATTGCAATACATCCACCTTAAAAAGTATTTTCAAAAGTACGACATCTTTCATCAATTGGTTATACTACTACAAAATTGTTATGCTTAATAATCATCTCGAAAGTTGAATTCCATTAGACGAGACCGTAGTACCTAAGCTTAAACACGCATATAGACAAATATCTCAATTAAAATAGGTGGATCTACCTATATTTTATTCAGCCCAGAGGATTACCCAACAACATACATACACAAAATTATATATTTATGAGTTATGACTTATGACACACAATATTATATATTTATGTAACTAGTGTCTAGTAAGTATACTGACTAAGGAGAATAGAGGATATCGACTCTGATATGTATATATATGTATGTATGTATGTATGTATGTATGTATGTATGTATGTATGTATGTATGTATGTATGTATGTATGTATTTATGTATTTGTATGTATGTATGTATGTATATAATATGTATATTGTATGTATAATGTATGTACCTATGTATGATAACTTATCATACTATTTTTTTCTTTTTTGACATGTACTGCATATTTCTGTATTTTACGATTTTTTTTGCATATACAGTACTCCCTCGTTAACACGAACTCGGTTAACACAAATTATTGTATAACGCGAACCGGTTTTTCAGTCCAGAGAAAGGCTCTATACTATAAGATAGGGGTTTTTTTATTTCCTCGGTTTATACGAATTATTTCGGTTAACACGAAACTCGAACAAATTTTAGGTACCATATTGTCGTTTTGTTGATTAACACGAACAGAAAAATGTCAATCTGTACATATATATCTAATTTCGTTTTATTACTCGTATACTAGTCGTTAGTAATTTAATCTTTATAACACAGTTTTATCGATATCTTATCTTATCCCTACTATGTATGTACATATTCTCTATTGTAGGTACATACATATGTATACATGTGTACATTTGTATGTGTGCAATCTAGTTCGGCGATAATCGCTCTCGTTTAAACTAATAATTGCTCTATCAATCAGTTGGTCAGTTGACTTTGTTGGTGTCGTTAGTGATTGACCAAAATGAGTTTGAAAAGGAAGCAAATGTCTATAGATCTAAAAACTAAGCAACTAATTTTAGTAGAAGTCGAAAAAGGTACACTGCCTAAAACCAAAATCGCGGAGTTTTTGAAAAAATGTATTAAAAATATTTCTTTATATATGTAATGTAGCGTAGTAATTAATTAATTAAAAATATTTCAAATATTTGTTTATATGTAGTATGTACCAAAGAAATGTAAATTTTTATTTTGAAGATTACTTAATAAAAAAAATGTATTTGAGTGTAAAATAACGTATTAGATTTAACCTTCTCTGATAACACGAACAAATTCGTGTTAAACCTATCGGTTTACACAAATTTTTTTAACACGAACATGTTATTTTGTGGTCCCGTCGTGTTCGTGTTAACGAGGGAGTACTGTATACGGTTTTTAAATGCATAATATGTAATATTTTGGTTATTTTTATTAAAATGACGTATTTATAGTTATATTTATAATCCATGTAATTTGACGAAGTCGTTTTCTTATTGTTTCAAGATTTAAGTCGCGTAGTAAATATGTTTGACAAAAACGAGGTGGTATCCATACAAATTATGCAAAATTTAATTCAAGATTCAAATTTAATTAGTAATCTTGCTTATATAAAATCGCACTTTAATTTTTTGCCGAATAGCATAACTTTATTAGAAAAAAAATACATCTTTATAATTCAATTAATTTGATGAAAAAGGAAACGTCGGAAAAGCAATTCAAGACAAATTTCAAGCTGTTTTAAATAAAAATTAAGGCTATGAAACCTTGAAATTAATCTCTACTCGTATTGATGGAATAAATGAAAATATAGAACAACATTTCAGTCCAAGCGACGTATCTCTTTTTAAATAAGCTCCCGTCACATCTGTCGACGTAGAGAGGAGTTTTTCGAGGTACAAAAATGTATTGACTGATAATCGACGAACTTTCACATTTGAAAACCTGAAAAAAAAATTCGTGGTACAATGCAATACGAATGCTTTTGGTATGTATTAATTTTCGTTTAGTTACATAATTTATTTAATAACAATATTTTAATTTTAATTTTTCAGATTGAAATGACAAAATGTTGAAACTTAAAAAAAAATGAATCAAAAAAATATAGTATAATTTATTTGAAAATAATATGAAAATAAAAGACTTTTTTTTAATCGATTTTCTTGCAATATTTTTTATTTTATAGGGTATATTTCTATAAAATGAGAGCAAGAAAAAGTTGGCACGAAAAAGCCCAGCCCGAAAAAACCGGGCTGCTTTTCTGGATAAAATAGAAATTCACTCTTAATTTTTTTTAACTTGTGTTAATTTTCAGAAAAAATTACACACCAACAGTCAATAGAAATGTCAACAATCTTTTCTAATAAGGTATTAAATGCGTAACTTTCTTGTAAATATTTAATGAATTATTTAAGCAAAAATTAACGAATACTTGGTAATAGAATAATAAATAGGGAAAAAATCAAAAAACAGTTCAGCTAACTTTTTTTCGGATGGGTTTTTTCTGAAAATACCCGATCAAACCGCGCATTATTACTTTTCAAATAAAACCCGCCGGATTTTTGGTTTTTTTGGGGTATCAATAATACCTAGATGCGTACTGTACCGTCGTCTTCTGTCTCAAGTCTTTATAGTAGGTTTTTCAGATTTCGGAAGTCAGAAAATCAATCTTGGTAAGTAAATGGTAATTATAACGATACCCACAACAAAATCATGTTTAAAAAAAAAAGAAAGGTTGTAACCCTTCTGACTTAAAACTCGGTTGACCGACACCTTTCAAAAATCGCAGGGGCAGCCTAGGCACCCTAGGCTGCCACCGTAGATATAATGTCGCATTTACCATAAAACATTACATTACAGAAAAATAATTTTGCAATGTTTTATAGTAACCTCGCATAAAAGATATAACTTAATATCTATGTGACATTGATTATTAAATAATAATGCAATGATATTCAAGATCTTTAAGCAATATTGCAGAGCACTACAGTAATAATAATTATTATATTTTTTTATTATTGACCTTTTAAACTTTGACGACAGATTTTCATTTAAAATATCAGTAATTTATTATTTATTACAGAAATATAAAGGTAATAAAGAATAATATAACATAATATAACACTTAAGATGAACATATAATATAATAATAAAAAATTAATAATTACAAAATTCAAATCACATAAAAAATTATGATATATATTATTCTACATATTTATTATATAATATATTAGTACAGTCATATTATTGCTTTGCCTAAACCTATACCTACCACAAAACATTTATACTTAATATCAGCAATAGATATAGTAATACTTTCAGATACCAAGTTGAGAATTTGAGATCTAAAAAATGAATTGGTGTTGTATGATTGAATAAAATATTCTTACCAGTTTAATTTTAAAAGAAGAATCATTTAAAGTCAAATGTTCTACGTCTAAATACATAGAATTATCATTTAGTGGAAATTTTGATAAGAAATCAGAATCTAAATGCACTATTGATCCATTACTGTTATTAGTATTTCCCTTAATATTTAATTCTAAACCATTGATTTTATTTAGTATACAATCTTGTACTAGTTTCATAATAGATTGTTCTTTCATAATCAAATTATTTTGATTCTCAATGCTTTTTAATATGTCCATTACTGTCCTTTGTTTGTTTGTACAAATGAATGCTTTTAATAAAAATTAAAATAAAAACCATATGAATAAGTAGGTATACATAATACATTTTTAAGTCGATAATTTTGTTTAAAATATTACTTGACAGAAATGGAACATTTTCTTCTAAATTATTATCCAGTTCAGAATTAAACATTTCATACATACATGTAGAAGCAAATGGTGTGTTAGGGTATGGTAATAATGCCTACATAAAAATTTAATTGCATTATTTTTAAAAAGAATAAAATATAATACTTATTTGATGTTTTAATTAAATAATAAGTTAACCTTTTTTTAATTTTTTTTTTTCGGGATCGGGGGGCGTCTGAGCCTAATATTGATGGGGGCCTACCGGAAAAATCCTGATTTCCCGATGGGCCTATCCGCCCATGCTTCGGAGACTCGGTCTCAAAGTCTCCCCCGACGAGCCCTGCAGCCGACGACGGCTGCATCCCAATTGCATGCCAAAAAAAAAATTCCAAATTGCATGCTATCTCTTGGAGGGGTCTGTCCGAATTGCATGCCTTGAACCACATGTTTATTTATTATACACTTAAACAACTTTAACTTTTTTTGGACTTTCCTAATTTAAAAAAAATGCGGGTATAGAAACCCTATTTTATAAGATAGGTAACGATTTTTTTATTGGTTGTTACAATTGATTAGTTTTTAGATTGAAATGTTTTTATATCAGAGTAAATATTTTCCCAAACTGTATCTATATTGGAGTAATGTAGTGTATTGTAGTCTGTTTCACAGACATAGACATACGCGTATCGGTTACTCCAGTGTTTGTAGCTGTCAAATTTATAAGCTTTGATAATTTATAAGTTATTATAATATTATTACCTACTATTATTATTATTATTATTTTATTGTAACGTAATTTTTCATTGTAATATTATTCGCCTGAAAAATTTTAAACTATTTCCCCTTTAATATTAATCGGTTTATAAAATGCTATTACTAGGTATCTAATTATTCAAAAAAATATGTTTCCGGTATTAGTATTATTAATATATATTTTCATATTTTCCATATTAATATATCTTATTATTATGAACTGTTATTATATATTATATTGTATATTTAACTTGTAATATTGTGTGCTTGAAATGTCAAAAAAACCCACCAAATTTTAAAACAATATTATTTATTTTAAATACTATGTAAACATGTAAAATACACTCACTTGATTACCCTAAACGACAATAGTTTTATTTAACTAATGGCCTTTGTTGCTGATGAAAAATAGTTTTCTTTAATATTTATTATTCGCAGTGTCACCTTCTACAATATTTATATATTTTATTGTAATGTAACAAAATCCAGTTCCTCCAGTGGAAAAGTAAGTTATTTAGTCATTTTATTCGGACAAACCCCTCCAAGAGACGGCATGCAATTTGGACATTAAAATTTATATTTATTTTTTTGACATGCAATTCGGATGCATCGCATACGACAACGTAATAACGCCGCGTCCGACGTACACCACGTACGTGTCTCCAGCCCCCCCCACATTAGAATTTTCCAATTTTTTTTTTCGGCAAATAATTAGCATGTATTTGCATGCTAATTTTTGTAATTTGCATGCGTTTTATTTAGGCGTGGTATCAAAAAATAGGTGGGAAGGGCTGGAGACACGTAAGTCGTAAATCCGGCAAGTCCGACGATATTTTCTATTTCGATCGTCACAGCAATACCATTCGACGAAATTGTTTGGTTTTCCGTCGGATTGTCGTAGGACACGCGCACACGGCGTGCCATGGCCGAGCGACAACGATAATATTATTATGTAATTATAAATTAATAATTATAATATTATTAGTATCGGTTCTGTTGTTTTCAAAAATACCGTCATCGTCGTGTTCACGCGTGTCATAATAATATTGTCCCAATAGTACTCATAATTAAGACCCGTGTGGAAGTGTGATTTTCTTAGAAAACTGGTTGTTATCGACGAAAATCAAAACAGTAGGTAGCGATATTATACACCTATATTACTCGTTATTATTGGGTTGAAAATACTCAAAACATATATTTTATATTCTCAATTTGATTATAAGAAAAAATCTGTACCACCGACCACCGTTGATTATAAATGAATGGCAATTTGTCAAAAGGTACCCATGTACATTTTCAACTACTTTTCAGGAGAAACAAAAAACAGTTTTCCTTTATTTCTATTCGCGTAATATGCACATGGGTACAATGGTACATAGGTAGGTACCTTTAACAAACTATGAAATATTTCATAATGATTTTGCACAGACAAGATGATACGAAATAGGTACTTTTTAACACAAAGCGATGTGCTCAAGGTAATTATTATACCAGTCAGGGAAAATTATTTTCATTATATGCTGATAAGCAATGTAGAATTAATATTCGTGCCCCAGGATTGTGTATTTTGTGTGGTATTATCTATTATTGTTCATTTAGTAATCGAATATAAAATTATAATATAATATATTTTTATTAAAAGTGCACCATATTAAAATTACCCATAGGCCATAATATAGTTTTTGGTTGGTGTTGTCAGTATGGCGATGGTAAAGTATACTAGTCTAGTCAGAACTGTCTAGTTAAAACGCAGCGCGTGTGTACGAATTTTTTACAGTGTTAAAATTCCATTTAGGTCAGGCATGGTGGCGTAAGGTAATTAAATAATATTGTTACTTAATTTTTATATTTATATTTTATATTTTAAAATTTTATATTTTATATTTAGATATATAAGAACACAATATTTTAAGAACTTAATATTTGATAGATAGAGATGAATTAGGCATTTGGTTAAAATCATTTTTGAGATTACCGTTTCTCCCAGTGGAAAAGATTGAAGAAGGTTTTTTAGAACTCATGAGTACGTGTCCAAATGAAAATGGCTATATATTTTCTGATTACATACTTAAGTCGTACATAGAATCTGGTTGTCTATTTCCCCCTGAATTATGGGCAAGTGAACCTTCAATTAGTCCAAGGTAACTTATATTTTATTTTTTATAATACATTTTATTTAGGGATACTGAAAAAAATTGTATTGTTAGAACCACAAACGGAGCAGAAAGTTTTCATAAAATGTACAACGGACAATTTCACAGTGCTCACCCACCAACGCATGTATTAATATCTGTACTAATGGAAATACAAGCCGAAACTATGACAAAAATCAATTCAATTGCTAGAAACGTGCACAGTAAAATGGGATCATCCGATTTAAAACGAGTATGTAACGTTATAGAACATTTTAATAATTATAAAACGCATAAAAATATTATAAAATATTTAACATCTATTGGCTTTATGTATCAAGGGAAAAAATTATATTAAATTATTTTACATCATATTTTTGTTTTGTAATAACGGCTCACTATAGGTATATGAGATAACTATTTTTTTATTGAACTGTAATGACGGCTCACTAGGTATATCTATTTACTAGGGATAACTATTTTTATTATATATTTTTTACAATAATTATTATATTTTTTTTTTTATATTTTTTTTATAATATTATTTATAATATTATTATAAATGTTTTATAATAAACAGTTTGTAATAAATTTGACAACGTTATACCCAATTCCTATTGTATTCCTATGAACAATAAAGTGTGCGGAATCGTGTTCAAAAAAAAAAAAAAACGTGCGGAATCGTATTCCTCCCCTACACGATACACACACTATATTGACATAATAATAAGAAAATAGTATACACTGGCGATTCTCGCCTTACAATAAATAATAATTTTGACAATTCGTGCCTTACAATGTATATAAAAAAAAAACTGTGGCGCTTGGCGTTTCGCGCCCGAACAATGTATAAAACAATTTAGCGATTCGCGCTTTGATGGAAACAATAATTTTGGCAATTCGTGCCTTACAATACCCGCGACGGGTTGCTCACGACGATGGACCTAGGAAGACAAAAATGTTACGGCGGCCGTGTTAATTATATTCGCACAGCCGATCCGGCGGCGCACGATAACCAGCTTTAATCTACATATTATATAATTTCTATAATAATATAAAATAAAAAAAAACAATAAACATGTGTGAGTGTGTATGTGAGCCGGTCGGTGGCGAGATATGGTGATACGGCGGCGAAAATTAGTTTTCTAACTCAAAATAATTTACAAGTTTTTGTCATTTTTCGTATTTTGTCATTATTTGAACTTTAAATGTTTATAAAAAAAAATTGTGACTAAGGATTTTTAATTTTTTTCATTGCTATATTGTATGTACCTACACTAGTTATACAAATCGGACATATTTTAGGGCTTTCAGTATTGTAGTGTGTATTCGTGTGCTTAATGGTATGTAGTATAGGTTCTACACTATCAGTGGTTGTGGACGTTTCACATTTTATAATATAAACTATTCCATTTTATTAATATGTTATTATGACTGATGAATATTGGCCCCGTGAAGACGTTTAATTTGGGGGGTAACATGATAATTTTTTTTGGGAAAAAAAATAATTGGTAAATTTTACCGAGGTAAAAATTTACCGAACTTACATCACTAGTTTGGTCGCAGATTGTATAATGTTAAATTTTGTTTTGCCTCAGTTTACATATAAATATCGATAGAATGTTTACAATACGGCCCTACACGCATAATCTAAATATTCGCTGCAACACGATTGCGCAATTTTTCATTTTTTGACCCAAATAATTACACCACGATTGCGCAAAAAATTTGCAACACGATTGCGCCCCGATCCCTTTTTACCTGTTAAAATCACAACACCATTGCGCACCTAATGATATGTGTATAATATACTATATATAATAATTTATATACAACATAAAATAATGTATACATACAATACATTTTCATATACATGCACTTAAACCATATAACTAGTTATTATTCACAATTTTCCTTCCCAATTATTACAGGCTTAGAACTGTCAACAAATTATCATCGTTGGCTTGGTTAAAAATTGTTTTTTTCTAAATTAAATATGTCGTATTTTGATTCCGCCGACTGTTTATTGAACAATAATCGATGCATCATAATATTATTCATATTGTACAGAATTTTTTTTAACACTTTTGAACACCTCTGACGCGTATACGCGTCAACAGAGTTTATTTCAACAGGTCGGTTAACGCGTCAAAAACAGATACGTTAATAATTAAATCGGATTTTTTTTAATAAACTCTGAAACTTAGATGGGCTAAATTTAAAGGTATGGGTGGTTTTAGTTTTTATTATTTCCGTCGTTTCTGAAATCACTGGTGGCATTGAAAGTGTTAATTAACAGCATAGGTACCTAGTAGGTACACACAGTTTACCATAGTAGGTTATGTATTATTATTTATTTGAATAAACATTTTCAAAAAATAATTCAAACATTGTCGTCCAAAACTGACAATATAACCCAATTATACATATTTTATTATGGCAAAAAAATACATTGTTATGACAATAAAATAATATTTGTTATTTTTACAAATTTAAGTAAAATAAAATTGTAATTTTTTTAATTACGTTTATATAATATAAAAATAATAAAATATACTATGTAAAATTATTATGGGTGCCTATTATCTATTGGTTATTTAAATAAATATCAAATAATTACAGTGTTATAGGGTGTACTAATGAAATAAAACATATTTTATATAATAAAATAACATTAACATAAAATACGTAAATGTAAGCCTTTTACATTTTGTTATTATTAAAATAAATAATTTACAAATATTCAGTGGATTGAATCAAGATGTAAAAAAGTTTCGGCAATCGATGGATTTCTTAGAGGAAAAAGGTAATTTCAGTGCAGTTGATATATGCCCGTAGCCCACACTGACAATATCATAATTTACAAAAACAACTAATTTTTTGAAATAAAAATAGGGTTCTAACTTCCGACACTAAACTTACTAGATCCATAGTAACAGTGGCGGAATTATGGGGGGGATATGGGGATATATCCCCATCAGAGGCTATTTTTTCTAGAATGCTTTTGGTACCTACTACATAATTCTATTAATTCAGTACCTAATAATTTAGTTATATGTATAGAAAAGCTATTGGCTATTTCCTGTGTTATTCTAGGTTTTTTATTATGTAATTTCGTACAAATTTGAACTTAAAATGACTATAAAAATAAACTGTGCTAATGAATATTTTAGATTTTTTGGTAACAGAATTAAGTTATTAACTACTTACGTGGAATCTTGTTTTAAATTTTCAATCCTTAGATATAAAAGTTGAACATTTTATAAATTTTTAACTACAAAATAATTATTCAATTTTAAATTTGATAAATTTTGTCAAAATTCGTTATTTAAATGCTTATAAAAAAAAATTGTGCCTATGTATTTTTAATATTTTTCAACTGATATTGTAACAATATATCAGGAGCTTTGTATTCAATTTTTATATTTTTTGGCCCAACAGATAAAATTTAAATGATATTTATAGAAAAAAAAAAACTATAAAAATTGAAAACTTCAAATGTCCGTAAACAGCTCAAAAAGAGTCAAAATATTTTGAAAATTTTACTATGTATAACAATTGATAAATTAAACATTCAGTAAACATTTTCATGTATCTACAGTCATTCGTTTTTGAATTATATGAAAATAAGAAAATCGTTACATGAGAAATCGAGTGAATAACAAATTTTGTAAAAAAATGAATTTCAAACGCTCATAAAAATTTAATTTGACATTCTTATAGATATTTTTTTTCTTGATAAAGGTAGGTAATCTTATAAGGAATCTTGTATTACATTTTATAATCTTAGATTTAAAAATAAAAATTTTTATGAATTCTTACCTCAAAATAATTTGCTAGTTTTCATGATTTTTTCCATATTTTGTCAATTTTTGAACTTTAAATGCTTATAAAAAAAAATTGTGACTAAGGATTTTTAATATTTTTCAAATGCAATTGTAACAATATACTAGAAGCCCTCTATTAAATTGTCAAGCCTTTTTAACCAACCAATAAAATTTCATTGATATTTATAAAATAAAAAACTAAAAAAATTGGAAACTGAAAATGTCCCTAAACAGTTCAAAATTAGTCAAAATATTTTAAAAAAAAAAAAAAACGTGGTGTATAGGAAATGATAATATCAACATTCAGTAAAATTTTCAAGGATCTACAGTCATTGGTTATTTAATTACAACAAAATTAGAAAATCGTTACATCGAGGGAATATCAAATGTTGTAAAAATATGAATTTCAGACGCTCATAAAAATTTAATTTGATTTTCTTGTACACATTTTTTTTTTTGATAAATGTAGACAAACTTATGAGGAATCTTGTATTACGTTTTCATATCTTAGATTTAAAAAGAAAAATGTTTATGAATTTCTAACTCGAAATAATTTGTAAATTTTCGTAATTTTTACGTATTTTGTCAATATTTGAACTTTAAATGCTCATAACAAAAAACTGTGACTAATGATTTTTAATATTTTTCATCTGTCTTTGAAACAATATATTTTGAGCCTTCTAGGAAATTTTTAACATTTTGTACCCAACAAATAAAAATGTATTGATATTTATAGAAAAAAAAACTAAAAAAATAGGTTCTCTGCTGAACAGTAGGTTACAAGTGGGTCACTGTATAATGGATAGTATTAAATTTGAATTCAATGATATAATATCATTGTTTAAGAAAAACGATTCTGAGCGAAGACAGTATGTCAGTATAGGTATAAGACATATTATATACTTATCTATCGTATTAAAAAAAATTTACCTAAAATAAGTACCTATAATAAATTAAAAATTAATCATATCACAATATCCATTGACCATTAGGTACTTATAATGCGTTATACGTCAACAACAACCCTGATAATATCATAGTCCATACTCCATAGATATATAATAGTGTACTTTAGAAGTTTCAAGTACTCACGAATAAAATTACACAATCACAACAAAATAACTAAAATAGTTATTCTAGGTTTTTTTTTTATGTAATTTTGTCCAAAATTGAACTTAAAATGACTATAAAAATAAACTGTGCTTATGTATTTTTAGATTTTTTGGTAACAGAATTAACTACTTACGTGGAATCTTGTTTTAAATTTTCAATCCTTAGATATAAAAGTTGAACATTTTATAAATTTTCAACTACAAAATTATTCAATTTTAAATTTGATAAATTTTGTCAAATTTCGTTATTTAAATGCTTATAAAAAAATTGTGTCTATGTATTTTTAATATTTTTCAACTGATATTGTAACAATATATCAGGAGCCTAGTATTACATTTTTACACTTTTTGGCCCAACAGATAAAACTTTATTGATATTTATAGAAAAAAAAATAAAAAAAATTGAAATCTGTAAATGTCCGTAAACAGCTCAAAAAGATATAATATTTTCAAAATTGTATGGTGTATAGGAAATGCTAATATAAACATTCAGTGAAATTTCATGTGTCTACAGTTATTCGTTTTTTAATTACAACAAAAGCTACCGTTGAAAAAAATCTAAGCAATTTTACTATTCTAAAACGTGTTGACCGACACAAAAAAAAATTAAAAATAAAATAAATATAAAAAAATATAAAAAAAAAACCACACATCATTATTGATTTAATGCATTCATTATTCCACTCAGAATCTAAAATAATTGAAGTGTGCGATACGTCAAATAATACATTGAAAAACATAATTAGTATACAAAAATATTGTACAAAATTGAAAATTAATTTGGTAATAATAATTATATAATCATAATAAAATAATTATCAAACAATAATTATCAAATAATAATTTATTGATGTAGTCACCTACTTGCAGTAAAAACATAACATATAGAAATATTATTTATATATTATTATCATTAGTATTCTATTATCACTAAATATAATTTTTTTGAATGATGTAATATAGTATAATATCATATAGTATAAGCACGTATTTGTAATTAAATATTAATAATGTTTTAATTAGAGATACTAATTAACGTTTCAAAAAATATTTGTTGCAACCATTTGCATCTGGTTGTGAGTAATATTGTACCTAGTTTGGGGATTTTTTTTCCTGGAGATTTTTATTCCGATTACCGTCCCTACCGTTTCAAAGGAGACTTATTGTTCATTTAAAATATTTTTACATTTTTAAAATCCTACAACTATAAGTCAGTACCATAATTTTTGTCACGTTTAAGTCGTTTTGACGAAAAATTGATAGGGAATGCAACGCCCTTAGGAGTTTCTGGGGAGTTATATACAATATATTGAGCTAGCTAGTACGTTAAATACCGGCATACCATGCGAAAAAAATCTGCGCATGCCTATGTAGTATAGCCACTCCTAATGAATAAATATATTTAATAATACCACCATGACATGCACAAGCGTTATCTCATCGGACAACAAAAAAATATAATAAATACTTATTAATTAAAAAATATTATATATTAAAATATTGAAATATATAAAAGTGTGATAATGTTTTTGTCCTGTATTTTATTTTTTCAAATACGGTCATCTTATAGTAGTGATCTTGTAGTATTGTAGTGTACAGTATACGTGCAGCAGGTCGTCCCTGGCATTGGAATGTGCAGCTGACAGCTGGCTTCGGCAGGGTCTTTTGTTACCAAAGAAAGGGACGAACATGTCCTTGAATCAATATATATATATTATATATATATGTACAACATGTTACCCTTGATCACCCAGTTAGCCACCTGGCATTCAGACGACAGTAATATGTACAATGAACGTCCCGCACAAACCGAATATATTCCTATTATTGTTATATTATATCGTAAAATATAATATAGTATAATATTATATAGGTATTATTGTAATTTCGTATGGTTAAAACTCGTATACCACAAGTGCGATTGTATATATATATATATATATATATATTATAATACCATCAGGTATAAAACCCAGGCCCTAGGGTTTAATTAAAGGAATTAAAAACATTAATTTTATACTTATATTTTTAATGAAAATTAATTTTATGTATTAAGTTTATGTTTATACACAGCAATTTTTTTAATAGTATTTTTAATATTTGGTAGAGAGCAAAAATTGAATTGTTTCTCTCATGACTAGATAAATATTTGTTATGGTTAGGTTATTCATGGTATCTCCCATGTAACAGTTGCATAGGGGGTACGTTAAAAAATCGTCGTCCTAGCCTGCTGTAAGTAGGTCAGTATTGGTCCAATCTAAGAGAAGACGACAAAATGTGTGCGTACCTACCTACGATCTTAGGTACAAATATATAGGTTACACGGTAAAATATTAGTATTTAGTACAGTAGGTAATTAATTTTTAAAATGAACTACATAAACTCAAGTCAGGTCGTCGTTGTCAGTCACTTTTATCGCTATTTTCGATTTAAATATTTTAATTTTAATATTATAATTGTTAAAAGGTATATTATTTCCATACTGGTATAATAAAATAATAATATAATAGATTTACTTTGTACTGTAGCCATCGATAAATCGACAAATATAATTATTAAAGCTTAATAGTAATAATATAATAGGTACCTATTGTGTTATATACTTATTTTATTAAATTTAATGTGTTATACCTATAACGGTTATTTTACCGTTACCCATATTCAAAAAAAAAATTAACCACTGGTTACGATATGAATATGTGTGTAAAACTTAAAATTGTATGTAACATTCTAATTCACCACTTATTTTAGTGATTTAATGTGATTTATTTATGAAAAACTCCATATCTGTATTTTAAAAATGTAACATGTACCTTAAAACAATAATAATTATTTGTAATCTAAGATAACCCATGGGCCTCCACACAAGTTTTTTCTCAGTGAGGCCCATTAATCTGTCGATATTAATTTAAATAAAAAAAAAAATAAAAACTATTAATTAGGGATTGTGGATATCATATTAAATCACGATGTATCATATTATACAGATTTTTTTTTCATTACCATTTTAATAATAAAAAATAATAAAATAGGTACTTAACTGTATCAGCAATATTATAGTCAAATTGTTGAGTGGCGAATATTAATTATAAAATAGGATCTCGGGATTTAATTGTTGTTATACGATCTTTAACTATATTATGGAGTGCCATATAATATACATTTAGGATTTAACCTGTTTGGGATAATTAAACACCATAATATTTAAAAATCAAAATCAAGGGGGCCAGCTCGGGGCCACTGCCCGAGGACAGCAATTCCAACCACGAGACCCCCGACCCTGTAGACGCAAAACCGTCCATCACAATCTGTAACTTGTAAGTGCCTGTCAACCTAACATAATATCACATATGTACATATCTTAATTCAAGGCTGGTGTATTAACGAGTTAAGGTTAAGGTAAAAAGTTAATTTTGTTTTAACTTTTTAACTTAACTGTTGCCTAATAAATTTAATTTTTTAATTTACGTTAAATTAACGAATTCATGTTTTATTTTAAGAAGTAAGTTAATTTAATTTATTTTCATTTTAATTTAAATATATTTCACTACCTATTACAGTCTATTTCGTTTTCATGTCAAGAAATATGTACCGTGAATTGTTTAAAGTTAAAAATGTATATCATTCGAATCTAACTTATATGGAAATACCTACTCTATAAAGTAAAAAAAACTATAGTCTATAATAGTGTGTATTAACTTTTAACTTAACCGAGTTACCTTATAATTAAATTAACTTTTAACTTTTTGTTATTGGTGCATATCAACAAAACTTAACCGAGTTAAAAAAAAAATCATCAACTTGGCCAGCCTTGTATCTTATAATATACGTCAATAATGTAAATATGTAACTAGTGGCTAGTATAATAACGTCTACAGTCTTATTAAAATAAGAAATCGATAAAAGCGGAGACTCGTTTCTATACAATTTCTACACTTAAGTAGGCATTAAAATAATTAAGTACTATAATTTTGGTTTCATAGAAATAAACTGTTTTTAATCGTTATAATGATCATAATATAACAAAATGGTATGAATGATGAATAGGTATATAAAAAAACTGCTTCTACGTAGAAAGTGCGTTAAAACGTTAATCTTTAATGTTCTATCAATTATATATTATATATATATATAATAGATTACTGTAATTAATAAGTGGTAATAAGTGGTGTATTTTAATGTGAACAAATTTAGGTACAATTTCCGGTAGCAAAAATACCGATAAAATATCGAGTTGTATTCTAAATAACACTATTGAACTATTGAACGTTTTATCAAAAATATACAGCGTTTACTGTATAATGTTTAATATAATATTATATGTATAGTTACACAAAAAGATAAGATTAAACGAATGTTTAAACAAAGTTAATGATAATTGATAATAATGTGTAATATAATAGGGTTTTCTTTTTATTTGATAAGATTTTTCATTGAAACACCATTTTTATAATGAATAAAATGCCTATACACAATATTATATAAGAACTAAACAACGTATGTATTATTATACAATCTTTTTTTCTATCTCTGATCCATGCTAAAACGGTATAGTTGTTAATAATAACTATTTGCTTTCCCGGGGTCTGTAATATGCCAAAATGACCCCCAATACTATTATAAAGGAATTTATATTATTGTGGAATATATTATAGTTGTGTGTGAGGCGAAGAGGTCTTAGATTATCCTAGAACCCAAATGAGGAGAGTTTTTTGAACAGGAAATTTCGGAATATATGATTTTTCGTTTAGCTGTATAAATTAGGCATATTTGTTCGTTTGATTTTTATCAATATATTCATATTATACGTAATTCAACAACTTTATGCTCGGAAAAATGAAGTTTGTGCAGTCGTTCTACTGTACAGTAGGTTAAAAGTGGCCACCGTAATGGATAGTGTTAAATTTTAATTCAATGATATAATATCATTGTATAAGAAAAACAATTCTGAGCGAAGACAGTCAGTCAGCCTATATAGGATATCTGATGATGATATTATTGTGAATAAATACATTTATTTATTATAATAACGTGTTTACGTGGAATTACGTGGATATTAGGTACGTTTTAAATTTTCAATCCTTAGCTATAAAAGTTGAATATTTTATAAGTATTTGAAGATATTAGAAGATCAAAATAGAATGTTTAATTTAGTTTATCCATTTCAACTGAATCACATCGAAAAAGCACTAACAGTATTTTCTTTAAAAGCTGTGTGTTTAGGTGGACCCAGTGAAATAAATTACCCAGGTGAATTACATGTTACATTATGTTATTTATTATAATAATAGTTTTCTTTTAACACATTAATTATAATAATTATTGCATTGTAATTAATTTTTTAATAAAAAAATGATTTTAAATTATTTCTTATAGGAATAATTGATAAAAATGGATTTATAAATTCAAATTAAGTTTGGCATCATTTGAAATGTAATTTACTGACAGACCCTAATAGAAAGAGATGTGTTCTATGTGAAAAATTGGTTAATATATTTAGATTAAAAAAACACAGATATGATATATCTAAAACTAAACTTAATCCATATATATATCAAAAGTACTTACACCAAATAAAAGAAGAAGTTATTGTGGTATTTTAAAACAAAAAAACTATATCAGGAAAAAAAAATATAAGGTAGGTACCTAATCTATAATGCTGTTGATGCATATTTAAACATTTTAAAAAAAGTCACCTTAGGTGCGATAAAAAATGAATAATTTAATTTTTATAGGTAGTAGGTACCAATATTAAAATTCACGGAAATCACTGAGGGAATAAAATTGCCATGTAAATAAATGCAAATAGGTAGAATTCAATAGGTAGATTAACTACTAGCATTGATTTATGATTATAGTATATAATCAATGTTACCAAGTACTACCTAGTTAGTAGTTACCACTATAATGTGTGCGTAATTTGATTTGACTAGATGATTAAAGAACTTGGATAATTAGCTAACAAATGAATACACTTTTGTAATCGCTTATCATCATCTCTAGTTATTAGTATAGTTTATAACAGTATTATAAAATAATTTTATATTATGCTGTAATAAATGTATTGGGTAATTTATTTAAATTGGAATTTAACTGCTTATGAATTACGATGAAAAACTATTTAGAGCGAAGAATGAAGACAATATTATGTTGACAAAATAATTTGCGATTTTTACGAATTCCGTCCTGGTTGTAAAAGTAAGTACGGACATTTTTAAAAGTACCAACTAGATTAGGGTGACCATATTTAAAAAAATAAAATATAGGACAAAAATATTATCATATTGTTATATTTTAATAATTTAATATATAATATTTTTAAATTAATAAGTATTTATTATATTTTTTTTTTGTTGTCCAATAAGTAAACACTTGTGAACGACATAGATATATTATTAGGCTATTAATATTTATTTATTTCGCAATATGCTCACATTTGATTACGAACTGGTCGGTAAATATACTATTATACGTCCGGTTTAAGTCGCCGACAAAAATGTGCAGATGCAACAATAATAAATAATAATGGTAAAAACAAAAATCCAAAAATACAATTGAAAAGTATAGATTTTTATATTATTCTTTTCAATAATGTCATTTTAAAAATTTCAAAAATTATATATATTAACAATAAGGCAAAAACGGGATTAATATGGGACAGACTTGAGATTACGGGACAAAAAGCATCGTGAGAGAAGTTTTTCAGGACAATAGGACACAAAGCCGAAATAAAGGCCAATCCTGTGTAAAACAGGACGTATGGTCACCCTAAACTAGATCCAATTGGTGACCAATTGAAACCACCTTCGAAGTTTAAAATCGAATCTTTCTACTTGAAAAAACTTCTTCAGACACAAAAAAAAAAAATATATAATAGTACATAATATGAACATTATCCTATTGGATATAGTAGTATAGTATATTGAATAATATTATTAATATATTGTTACAATATCAGTTGAAAAATAGTACATTTTTTTTACAAGCATTTAAAGATCGAATTTTCACAAAATTTATCAAATTTAAAATTGAATAATTATTTTGTAGTTAAAAATGTATAAAATTTTCAACTTTTATATCTAAGGATTGAAAATTTAAAACAAGATTCCACGTAAGTATTCAATTATGTTAACAAAAAATCTAAACAATACATAAGCACAGTCAGGGCCGTCCCTAGGGCAGGGCGAGCGCGGCCTTCACCCCGGGTTTTTTTATACATCCAACTATTGTAATTTTTACTACCTAAACTTACTTATATTAATTGACGTCAAATAACCATTAACCATTAAATACTTGACATTTCCATTAAATGCTTATTTTATCATATTCTATACATTATAACCTATCTTGAAAACAATCAATTTGATTGTACTTAGTTGAAAAATTATAAAATATTTAAATTTTATAGCTGTAAGGATAAAAAATTTAAAAAAAAAAGGTTCTCATTAATAGTTCATATGGCAAACGTCGAATTGATTCCCGGGTCAATTAAAGTGTACGAATTGGTTCCCGACAAAAAAATACTTTCCAGTATACAACTGTTCGAATTGGTTCCCGAATAAAATTACTTATCAGTTTATCAGTATACAAACTCACTGTTACAAGATACGTATAATATGTACAATCGATAATCTTATAATATTTTATTAGGTTTTACGATGTCTGGGAAAGTTTATAAATATAATTTTATATCTAATAGATTGATTATGTTTCGTCAGTCTTGCCACAACTAAAATAGTGCGTGCGTTAAAATGGAAGTGATATTTAGTGAAAAAAATAAAAAAATCTTCGTTATTAAGGGTGAGTGCGTTGAAATGGAAGTGATGTTTAGTGAAAAAAATAAAAAACTTCGTTATTAAGGGTTTCAAATACGGATTCCAAAAGGAACTATCGGGAAATATGGAACTTTGGACTTGTACAAAAAGAAAATGCACATCGTTTTTAAAAATAAATAATTAGTGTTTGAACTATTCAAACGTATTTTAATTCTAGACAGTCCTCAGTCTGAATAAATGGGAAGTAAATTGTTGCTGGTTGAATATATCATAATAATTTGGTAAGTTCATTAAACAAGGTTGTATTATTTATGAAAGCTTGTGGGAACCAACTCGTATGTTACCAGTAGACAACCCGGGAACCAATTCGACAATTGGCAACCAATACGTAGTCGTCCGTTCATATTACAACCAAAAAATATAGGTAAAAACAAAAACTCAGATATTTATTTTTTAGAAGAAATTACATTTTTAATCCGAAAATAACGTTTTTAGTTATTTTATTGTAATTTTAAAAATGTTATTTGTGGGTAGATGACACTTATAGAGTATATAATTATATTTCATACAAACAATAATATTTTCAAATGCAATTTTGTTGTAAAATTAATTTAACCTAGGTACAACAGTACTAATGCCTAATAGTAAAACAAATTACTTTATTCAAAATAATATTAGGTATCATCAAATATACCTACTTAATAATATAACATAGGCTGACTGACCGTCTTCGCTCAGAATCGTTTTTTGTAGGTATACAACAATCTCATATTCTATAATTCAAATTTAACACCATCTATTACAGTTACCCACTTGTAAACAGCTACTGCCTACTGAACAGCAGAGTGACACCCACTTACCCGCTTCTTTTTCTTGTATTTGTAGGTGTGTTAGTGGGTTAGAGGTGGGCGGTTAAATTCAAAATTTTATACACCTTTATTTTTTTTGATAGCCGCCACGGGTATATTGTGTTTTATACTTGGATGCAAAAAAAACACATTCAGTGGAGGCCCTCAATTTCCAGTCGTAGTGAGTTATTAATTTATTTTTAAAAACTGTTTGCAAAATATAATATAAATATTTATGAAGCGGCATTACGCCAGCTTATCACGACACTGATTTTTAGCAAATTTTTTTTTAAGTTTTTAAATTATTTTTTAAGTAATAAATTAGTTGCGGAACAAACATTTTTCAAATGCCACACGGTGTGGACGTGTATGTATTGTCGTGCCGAGCGTCAAAAGATGTTCCGTCTGGAACACGAATAATATATAATATTATAACTCCTCGTCAAAATGAAACAATTCTAACGAAATCATAAGTAATATGCTTTACAAATAAAGGAACGAGTACTTACTCTCGTTACGTCACCGCCTAACACTGCGGATGTAACGTCATGTTCTGACTACAAAGCAATTTATAGCACTGTGCAAAAAATCTTTTTGTCAATCTGCTCAATCATATAAATCAATAAATCATATAGTATTACGGTTTATGCCCAGTTCGCCGACAACAAAATATGATATTGGAGACATATAGGTACTATCATAATCTGCACTACAATAATACACACCGATACCATAGACCTATTAATAGATCTGTGGGCGATGCCGTTCCGTCGAAATAACCCAATCCCCAAATATTATAATATTATTTTCATGGTATTCTGAATTTATGTTTTTTTTTTTTAAATAATCTCAATAACACTATAAGCGCATAGTTGTATACCTATCATTTATGTTTTCAATATTCCTCGAGTCAGGAAGGGTAGTGCGCACGTGGACTCGTGCGCGTATACACGAGCCACCGGAGGGCTATCAGAATCAGGGAAGTCTAAAACAGTAGCAAACAATCCTAGGAGTGATAATTTTCAGATATTAACAATTTCAGTAACACTTATTATCTGGAAATATAATTTAAAGATACATTTTTCACAGGAACTATAAAACTCAGGAACTATTAAAATCAGGAAAATAAAAATAGGGAAAATATTTTTCAGAACAAACTATTTAAAAGAACATTCATGTATAGGGCTATCAGAATCAGGGAAGTTTAAAACAGCAACAAACAAACTAAGGAATAATATTTTACAGATATTAACAATTTCAGTAATAATAAATTATTATCTGAAAATTTAATTTAAGTATACATTTTTCACATGAAATATAAATCTCGGGAACTATTAAAATCAGGAAAATAAAAATAGGGAAAATATTTTTCAGGTATTTACAATTTCAGTAACACTTATCTAACACTATCTGGAAATTTAATTTGAAATTAAATCTAAGTTAAAATCGTTCTTGTCTGAATTTTAAAAACAAGGCCGATAGGTAATATTTTTTTTCACGAGCTTTTACTCACAAAAACTATACCGAGTACATCGGATACTTCTGCATCATGTCGTATATTTTTTGTAACTAAGCAAGTAGGTACTAACACCTACCTACTCATATTATGTCTGATATAAAAATACAAATTGGATTTTATTGGCTTGTAAATACAAATTTAGATTTCCGACGAGACCTTTAAGAATTGTATAAATTAATATAAAAAATAAGTAAGTCCGTTGGAAAATATAATAAATACGGGACCCCGCAAAATTCTGCACCGGGCCCCGAAATCCATTGTGCCGGCACTGAAGTTTGCGTGGCGTATTAATAATATAAAATTGTTGAGTATAGTTCGCCGAGACGTAAATAATATGTTTTGACAGAACACGGAAAATGTAATGTCGAACAGCTGCCACCTGCCACGACAGTACATGGTACATTAGAAACTATCGTTATTCGTTTGAACAACAGCGACAAAAACTCGCATAAAAAACCCACCTCGTATACAAGACGTGTCAGTGTACGATAAAATGTGTAACGTTCGGATCAAACATAATATACATTTATCTCGTGTCCAAGCAGTGGCGTATTCACGGATTTGTGTTGGGGTCGTTGGGGACGACGAATGAAAAATGTCTAAAAATGTGACAAAATTCATCAAAACTCGAAAATCGGTAAATTATTGCGAGTCAGAAATCCGTAAAAAATATTCCATGTGTATTTAAAATTTGAAATTTTCATACAAGATTTCTCTGGAGTTTTCCTACATTTAACAAAAAAAAAAAATGAATAGTTTACCGGAATTTCAAAATAATTTTTTACGATCGTTTTAAGTTGGACATTCCGATATTCAGTGGTATTAATTAACAAATTCTCATTCAATGATTTTCTTATTTTGTCTTTATTTTCAAAAACTATTAAGTACTTGGCATTTTCATAAAATGTGTATTGTATCATTTTCTATACATGATGACATTTTCAAAATATTAATAGCCATTTGAAATTTTCTTTTTTTTCTTTTTATTCCATTATTTTTATTTCAATAAAATTGTATTCGTTGGGTCAAAAAGCTTGAAAATTTAATACAAGGCTCCTTATAAGTTGCTATTATAGTAGTTGTTGAATATCAAATATATCCACAGTTTTTTTTTTAAGCATTTAAAGTTTATTATTATGTCGACAAAATTTATCAAAATCTTGAAAATTTTCAAATTTATTGTAGTTAAAAAATAATAAAAAATTTAATTTTTATAGCTAAGGATTGGAAATTAGGCACATGGATTTTCATAAAAAGTTCATAGCGTGTAACCAACGAATCTAAAAAATATATAAACACTGTTATGTTTAAATATAACCTAACTACTTGGAACATTGTTTTAAATTTTCAATCCTTAGCTACAAAAGTTAATCCTTTTATACATTTTTTCAATTTTTAATTTGATATATTTTGTCATAATTTGAACTTAAATTGCTTACAAAAAATGTGTGCCCATGTATTGTTAATATTTTTTAACTGCTGGTTTAACAATATATTAAGAGCATTGTATTCAATTTTTACCTTTTTTGACCCAACGAATACAATTTAATTGATATTTATAGAAAAAAAAACAAAAAAATTGGAAACTGAAAATGTCCGAAAACAAGACAATACAAGTCAAAATATTTTTAAAATGTTATGGTGTAAATTAAATGTTAATATAAACATTCAGTGAACAATGCATGTATCTACAGTCATATGCCTTAAGACGTACATTCTGCCTTAAGACGTCGGCTGTATATTACATGTATATATACTGTTGTGTGAAGCGTTTAATACAGGTATAAGGTCAAAGGATGTAGTAATAAGAAATGTTAGTTCATAAAAATTAGGTTAAGAAAACAATTATAGGTAATAAGTAGAATACTACCACAGCAATTCCAATTCCATAAACATTAAACATATATTACACGTAAGACCTATGTAACCAAGTTAGGACAACAATAATTTAATATAATAACAATTAGGTATAATTTAATCATAGGACAATAGATATTATTCGATAGTTATTTGATTTCAAGTTTAAGATATTATAAGGACCATGTCAAGACAGAAAAGTGGTCAGTGAGATGGTGATCGTGTGACTCGATTACCACTGACCACCAGTGTTATATTATTCTGTTCCACCTAAGAGTGAACCACTCGGCTAACTAAATCACGTTTTTCCCTCTCATTTCCAACACAATCCGGACATCGGTGAGTCTTAACACGGCACACGATGACCGACGATCAGGGTCAGGCACTGTTCGGCGTCTCAGCGAGCGTGCCCGAAAGTGGTTTACTCTTAGGTGGAACAGAGTATAGAGCCAGGTGGTGATCGTGTGACACTGGGACCTCAGAGTTTAATAAAAGTGCTTATTATAATAATTAAAAGGTTCGTTTATTTGTGTACGTCTGTGATCGGCAATACGTCATAGTGCCTCAAATCAGTCAGTATAAGCTCCCAACTATTATAATTGCACTCTGTGGTCATTGCACAAAACCGGATCGACCACAGGGCCCCCCGATCCCCATATAACAAACTTGCATTGTCCTGAATCCCATGTACGTCACAGTGTATATCAAAACCCGGTTTGGAAATTATTTGACGATTAAAAATTACTAATGAAACCTCGCCAACCGGATGGTTATAATATAAAAAGTATACAGACATATAATATATAAATAGCAATGTTTATTGACTCATGGTCAGCTTATTTTAAAATACTGATTAAGAATTCTATAAAAAAAATGTACGATTTAACGTGAACTTAGGTAATTTTTTGTCCGGTTCAAATTTGGGTTTTACAGATAGAGTTTATCCCGGGAAAATTTTAAAATTTTTCCAATCACTATTTGTAGCTAAAGTTTAAAGCGTGCAATTTCTTTCATCTCAAGATCGACAATATTATTTTGTTTATTTAAACTGTTGCCATTGGTTACTTACATATTACATTACCTAGGTACCTACTAATATAATCAGTAGAAATATGGCATATGTACACAATTTTTTTTTTAAAACACATCTTTGGGCAAAACACCCAATACATTATAAGTATAAAACTTATAATAATGCAAAATAACCAATGGCGTCGAATACGGTACCACGATATGGATAGACCAACACAAAAATACATGGTGGGAAACGGAAATAATTAACTCAAGTTAAGAGGACGCCACACTCCGTCTTACAAACCCGTAAGATACCAAATTTAAGCTCAGAAATGCACGTTTTATGTCGTTAGCTTAAAAATTATAGTGAACCTATTATAAAACTCGGCGGTAAGAACAATATTATCTGCGTTTTGTCGGAAGTTTTTTTACGATAAATCAGTTTTTAAGGAGTTATGAGCATTTTTAATTTACATTTATTATACACGCATAACTCACTTAAAAACTGAATTATCGTAAAAAAACTTCCAAAAAAACAGAGATAATATTTTTACCATCAACTTTACTAATAGGTCGATTAACTCTAATTTTTAAGTTAACGGTATAAAACGGGAATTTCTGAGCCTAAATTTGGTATGTTACGCGTTTGTAAGACGGAGACAACACCATTCCGGCGTCCTCTTATAATTGTTAAATTATTAATTGATTTGTGTATAGTTTAAAATATATTTAATTATCAAGTAAAGTAAAATAGGTATTTATGTACACTATACAATACTATTTAAATTCAATAAAATTTTATTTTATTTATTTATACGAATTAACGCCATTCGGCGTTTAATTGTTTATTATAACTTAGGAAAATAATTAGAAAAAACTGATGTGATATACATAATAATTTAAATAAATAGATTAACTTATTATAAACTGATTTCAGTTGATATTTTTTTCCATATCAACTTTTAACTTATCGAGTTAAATTTATGATTTTGTTAACTGTTAACTTTTAAATTATTGGTTTTGTGTTCTTAAATTATTATTAATAATACCTAGGGCCGATTTCACCAACACAATTAATCACGGTTAAAGTTAACCGAAGTTAATTAATTAATCGGCTGATAACAGATATTTAACCTGGCAAATTCGGCCTATTAAAACTTCGGTTAATTTTAACCGTGATTAACTGTGTTGGTGAAATCGGCCCTAGGTATTATTAATAATAATTTAAAAACACAAAACCAATAAGTTAAAAAAGTTAATTCTGTTACCAAAAAATCTAAACAATTCATGAATTAAGTTTATTTTTATAGTCATTTTAAGTTCAATTTTGGACAAAATTACATAAAAAAAAACCTAGAATAACTATTTTGGTTATTTTGTTGTGATTTAATAATATTATTCGTGGGTACTTGATACTTCTAAAGTACTCTATTATATATCTATGGAATATGGACTATGATAGTACCAGGGTTTGTTGTTGACGTATAACGCGTTATAAGTACCTAGCTAATGGATATTGCGATATGATTAATTTGGAATTTATTATAGGTACCTATATTAGGTCAATTTTTTTTAATTCGATAGATAAGTATATAATATGTCTTATACCTAGACTGACATACCGTCTCCGCTCAGAATCTTTTTTCTTATACAATGATATTATTTCATTGAATTCAAATTTGATACTATCCATTATATACAATATACAGTGACCCTCTTGTAACCTACTGTACAGCAGAGCACCTTTTTTGTCAGTAATAATATTACGAATCGTAGCTAGTAACAGCAATATCTATGTTATGCATATTTCTGCATATTTGACGATTACTAGGTAGGTAGGTACATATTTTCGCAAATTTCAACAAAATTGTATATATTATAATGCATATTATTTAGATGAAATTAAATAATATACTGATTTCGAAACCTAATAAAATTGTAAAATGATGTTTTGTTAGTAGAAAATTGTAATATATATATATACATAATAAAATATGTCCTCGACTACGAATTTATCGTTTTTCGGGAAATAAAATATCATTAATTTTATTGCTGTTAACAAGAAGTGAACTTTATTGTTCATAATCTTGTTAAGTAACTATTTGTCACTAAACAAATTATTTGTTTTGCTTATCAAATAAACCATTAAAATGTGTGGTTGATTTTTTTTGTTTGGTATAGGTACTATAAAAATACTTTATACTTAAATATTTTTGATTGATCTACAGTCTACAATCTATACTATATTTCAAGAAAATGATAAATCGAATCAAGAAAAATATTTGTTGTAGCATAATACTATATAGTATATATAATGTCTAAGACAAACAAAATCTCCTAAAATGCCTACCTACCTACCTATACATTTAAACATAGAACAACACGCTGAAGTAAAAATGTGTGCAAGCAGTTTTTATAAGAAATGTTTTTCGATAAAATAATATAGGTAATATAGTTCCTACATTTTAGCGTTATTTTCCATAAAATTACAAGAAATGTATTGAATCAAGTTAATGAATTAATGAATAACCTAATTAAATAATGTAAAAAGTTAAACGAAATATTAGCCCCGATGAAGTGGTGCATATTATTTATATTGTAATGTTGTGCAATAATCAATAAAGACAATATTTCAATAAAATAAAAAATCCAGTATAATTTACATATATAATGTATATATTATATAATATACATGCTGATTTTTTAAGCATGCTCACTCTAATTTCCCTTTTAATAGTGCATTTGTTCTTATTATAATTTTTATAATTTTTGAGTATATCTTAAATTTTAAACACCATATCTTGAAATTTCTGATAAATTGTGTACTACTTAAGCAGTGTCCTGTGGCGATACATACTTCTATTTTTCAAATAATATGCCCCTGCCTTTTCCTACAGCAAATCATTTAGTGAATAATTTTCTCGAAAATGTCGATGTATCTATATCAAAATTGAAAATACTAATGAAAAGTTTCTAGTAAAATGTTTATATTAAGAATAATAATCCTTAAAAATGGTTCTTAAAAAATATAACCTTTATGTCATAGGTGCTAGATGTAGGATTTATTACACAAATTGGATTATTCTTCCAAATTATTTATATTGATAGATCAATTGTAATTACTGACATTTTAAAATAAATTGTCTAAATCCACATATATATTTAACCCATTGCCATAGCCAATAGACATAATACCCTCAGTACACAAAGTTATATAACTCAAAAACTACTAGCACGAATTTTGATTAGATACCTACATTAAAATTCTCAAAAAAAACTATATTTTGTTGAATTATTAAAAGGAAAAAAACACTCGTTCCAATTTGAAAAAAAAACAGAAGTTTGGATTGTCACATGGTCATCCATAAATGGTAAAAAAAATGTCATGTATTCAAAATATGGTCTTCAAGTGTATTTTAAAATTTTAAAAAACAGAATTTAAATTTATGCATAATTTAAGAAAAAAAATAGTTTGGGCTTACTTAAAAAATCACTCTGTATAGGACAAAATACATAGGTATTCATATTATATTATTATTGTGATGCCTACTTCGAACATGTAATTTATCTAAATTTCACTATCCGCTTCTGTATAAGGGTAAAGTAAAGATGCACAATGTAAAATGTTTAAGCGTTTCCTGTTTACATACATTTTGTATTTCTTAGAAACCAGAATTGTACGTTAATCGACCTTTATGCGTTTGATAAGTTCTTACCGACTAAAGTATTATAATTTGGTTCACCAACACTGATATGAACTAGAAAAATAAAATAAATACTACATAATATGTAATTTATATGGATATGATTTATTTTATTGAATGGTAGTCTTGGTTTTAAATTTTTAATATTAAATGTATTGATGTTCGAAAACGGATAATGATTTTTATAGTGTAATTATAATAATAATAATAATTTATGTGCCAAATATACAGTTCATTTTCAAAGTTGTAATAAGATAACCTAAAGTATTAATCAATTGTTATTTGTTACGTGCAATAAGTATATAGAATAATAGAACATTTTTATAGTTGCTCTTAAAAAAAAAAAAAAGTAAAATTTAAATGTATAAAATAAGGGGGCAGATAGAAAAGAACCACACACTTCTATATTATATATTTAAATATGGGATATGAATTTAAATTGCATGTACAATTTATTTTAAGATATAAGTAAATGTTAAACAGCTCCAAACAAAACTCAATTTATAAACAAAATTACCTCCTCGGGATTAATTTCGTAGTTTTTATATAATTTTCAATCTATTTAATATAGAAATGTTTTTGTAGTATTAATCAGTATTAATGCATGCTTATGCGTCCACGTTGGAGACATTTTAAGACGCCAAAATATAATTCCAAAAAATAATAGTAATTATAATTTTGTAATATATTATGTTTGTTCAATTTATTTTATACAACTTATTTTTAGATTTATATGCTGATAAATGATTTTATTATTTATTATACACAACACGAATAGATAAGTTATTAGAATATTTGTAATTAAAAAAAAATTTATAAAATAAACATTAATAAATTAAACTAAGAAATGTAAATTGTATTACTCTAAAATCCACAAATATTAATTACCATTATTCTGTTCAAAATTTGGTATTTATTAGCTGTATAAACAGATAAAATGAAGTCCAAACTATTTTTCAAAAAAAAAATTAAATCATAGAGTTAAAATGTTTGATATATTTATAACAATTCATAATTAAGTGTAGTAAGTAACGTTAACGTTAAAAAAATGGACGTTGACAATTAAATAAATATTTTTATTTATTTTTAATAGACACAAAATAATTTTTTTTTTCAGAAAGAAGCTTACCTATGTAAAGCTGCTTTATCCAAATAATCTTCGAGAAACCGTCGATCATTATAATAGATAATAACGTATTATTATCCCATTCTTCTGAGTTCTGACGTGTTATCATAGAGTTTGTATCGTTAAATATTATACTAGTAAAATTAATATTGATTTTACAAAGGACGAACATAAAATAAGCCAACTCGGATAAAATATTGACCTGCATTACTTAGAAACTATTATACAAAAATTATGTAGGGTTTTTTAAAAATACTCAGAAATAACATTGAGAATATTAAAGCAATAATGATTAAGATATTATAATATTTCATGTTTCTAAATAAAAAAATATACAAATTAATTTAAAAAAATATGTATTTTATTTATATTAGGATGCCAGCTTGTTGGTAATAGATACCTATACTGAGTAAACACTATAAGCACAATAATTTAAAAATGTTATCATGGGCAGTATTGACTAATAACAGGTCCAATAACAAACAGTGGTGCAATACTGTATAGATACAGCTCAAAGTTCCATCCTATACGAAAAAAAGTGACCTTAAACGGAAAACGTTTTGTTGATCAATGAGCACGGAATATGCACGTATTCATACTCACCTCTAAACCTAATTAATATTTTGAAAATATTAATTTTAGTTTAATAATTCGTTTCGTTTTTCAACAATCGATTGGTTTTCTTATCGTTGAATAACAATATTAAATCTTCAAAATTAAAACATACGTTGACATTTGTTAACACAAATGGTTACATTCATTATCTTTACACATTCATACATGATTATTATTGACTTAGGATTTGAAAGTATAGGTATCTTGTGGATTTGACAATTGCTCATTTTAATAGTTATTTTAACTTTCAAATCCTAAGTCAATAATAATCATGTATGAATGTGTAAAGATAATGAATGTAACCATTTGTGTTAACAAATGTCAACGTATGTTTTAATTTTGAAGATTTAAATAACTATTAAAATGAGCAATTATCAAATCCACAAGATACCTACACCCTATATATTATTATAATTTATCGACTATATTTTGTTATTAAATTATTTTTATAGTTAAAATATATGAATCATTAATATTGATTATCGATTTAATGTTTCAGGCTACCATGAACAAGGTCATCGATGGATTCAAGAAACCATGATTGTTTTAAAATGACGTGCGACTAATCCAAACAACAATTTTTATATTTTTTTTAGTTAAATTATTTTTCTTTATAAAATCTATTTTTATTCCTGTTTTTTGTTTTTTTAATAAAATATATACCTGAGTTAATATTATTCAAATTGTTTGTTATTAATTATTATATAATTGTAACTAAATCTGATATGGTCGATTAGATGGTATATGATTTTATTATTGTATCTTAAGCTACAGTATGAACTATGCTAGTTATAGGTTAAAGGGAGGCATTATTATTTAAAAAAAAATAATACAAATATGAATCATAAATCAATAAATCATTTTATGCGACAAGCGGTTTTTTGCTAAAATTGGAGTCAGACTCTATTTCTAAAGACATTTTATAATATTATGTATTTTTTAATTTTTATGGCTTACCTACTAGTTATTACGTATTAGTAGTACCAATAATAAAGTTAGGTTATTATTAGTAAAGTTTTAGTTAAACACATTTTTGCCAAATTATATTCTACTTATTAATGAATATTATATTATTGTTAATAAGTCATGATAGCCCTAAGTAAATACCGACATACCTAATTTAGAATTGTATAATGGGTTCTTGGTATAATATAGGTAAAAATCTTAAAATTAGTTTAAATATTTTGAAAATTTCCATATCATTAAAACAATAACAATTTAAGTAATAGTGGAATATATCGCAAGTCTACAATTAATATTTATTGAACTGCGATAAACCCACTATAATCGTTATTTTAGTCTGAACACATAATTTCGTGAAAATTTGAAGTACAATTGTTCAGTTAAAAAAAAAATTGGGACTGGATAGATTTGATATATTTTAACTGCTGTATAAACAAACTTATAACTCATAAGTTACAAGGAACCTTAACTATATAACTATATATGCTTAAATTGATAAAATATATATATATATGTATATACTAAGAAAAGTAGAAAATTCATATTTATTTTATATTTCAAACAGAACATAAAAAAATATTTTAAAATGACTTCAGAGAAAATGTTAATATAAATATATGGTCAATCTGGGGTTAATTTATTTATGAACAGCAAAAAAATTTGGCTCAAAGGAGTGTCATCAGACAGAAAAAAATAATAAAAATAAAAACACACAAATCAATGTAATGTTTGTACATATTACATAATATTATATAATATACATATTTACATTTTATACATCCATTTCTTCTGCTTTGTTTTAATCTGCTTCATTTACTATATTAAGTAAAAATTTAGTTGCAATGTATAAAAAAAATAGTTAACTATGCTCTAAAAAATGAAGTAGCAAATTTTTTGGTTTCTTTTGCAAAAATGTATTGCAACATTGTTAAAATCATACATGAACAATATTCTTTGTAGTTTGAACTGTGTAAAATTCGTTCTCAAACAAGAGTGCAAATTACAAAAATGTATTGAAAAAAATTAAAAGAGAATTTGTCAAAATTGGTATCCCGTAATATTCCAATTTATTCCTAATTTCTATTTTGTTTTTCCCAATTATTAAGAAAACTGTATAGGTACCCAGATAGCATTTTATACCATTATAATAACGTTATACTAATATTATTCGTCATTAAAATGTTATAATAATATTATTAAACAAAAAATTGCTGTCTGGGTAAGCTTGAACATTTTTAAATGACATTTTTTTTTCCTTGACATTTTCAGTTACATTGCCAATTTTCAATGAGTGAAATTTTTAAATTTTTCTTCTACACAACTTAGGTACAACATACACGAATACCAGTACAGGCCGTAGTCAGGATTCCAACTTCGTTATAGTATATAATAAAATTATTAACAATTTTTAATTGTACGTAGTGTTTAGTAATATCAATAAAAACGGTGATAATAACGATAGTGATAAATGATAATTTAAGTCTACAATTATTTTTTTTTTTTATAACACCTCCACTTTTAAGCAATACAATATATTAAACAGTTAGTATTTTTATTTTATAAGTAAGATGGTAAGTGTTTTGTGTATAAACGTATAGTTAACAAATGGTCTATAATTTAAATAATTATAAAATAAAAAATAAATTTTCAAAATGCTCACAGTTATTGAACATGTACAGCTCTAGGCACTTTGAATATTTTATTATTGACTAAAAGTACCAATTAGATTCACTTTCCTACCAGAAATGATATTGAAGTTGACACGGTCCCACGTAAAATCTGTTTGAATTCAAACAGCCTTTGCGCGGAAGCCGCGCCGTGGCTTCTCAATCAAACAGCCAATCGACGACGGACGACGCCGGCGTGCGACACCCGCGCCTGGAACCGTCGGCCGGCCGTCCGGTGAACCGGATTGTCAAGACGCTCTCTCTCGTCATCTCGACATCGACCCACACAGACCTCCGAAGTCGACACGTTCCCGTGTAACTGATACCGTAGTTCAAACATCAGATTGCATGTTCTTTTTGACTCTTACAAGAATAAAAAGTCTAGTCACACCAGTGCGTCCGTTTCGTTGTTTGTTTTTTTTTCCTTTTACCTTTATTTTGGTTCTATACCGATAGACTCACCGTCGGTCACCACCACCACATCACCTTCCACGCGGCACTACACAAGTCCGCATCAAAGTTGGCAATCGAAGAATTTTGACTACTTTAAATAGTGCATATACCATACACATACAAAAAAAGGTGGGCAAGTGGGTATCGCTCTGCTGTACAGTAGGTTACAAGTGGGTCACTGTATAATGGTTGGTATTAAATTTGAATTCAACGATATAATATCATTGTATAAGAAAAACGATTCTGAGCGGAGACGGTATGTCAGTCTAGGTATAAGACATATTATATACATATCTATGGTATTAAATAAAAAATTGACCTATAATAAGTTCCAAATTAATCATATCACAATATCCATTAGGTACTTATAACGCGTTATACATGAACAAAAACCGTGATACTATCATAGATACATAATAGTACACTTTAGAAGTTTCAAGTACCCACGAATAATATTATTCAATCACAACAAAATAACTAAAATAGTTATTCTAGGTTTTTTAATATGTAAAGTCGGTCAAATTTGAATTTAAAATGTCTGTAAAAAATAACTGTGTTCATATATTTTTTAGATTTTTTGGTTACAGTATGAACTATTTATGAGAACCTTTGTTTTAAATTTGCAGTCCTTAGCTATAAAAACTGAACATTTTATAATTTATTAATTACAATGATTGATAATTTTCGAGATTTTTATAAAACTTTATTGATATTTATAGAAAAAAAAATAAAAAAAATTGAAAGCTGTAAATGTCCGTAAACAGCTCAAAAAGATATAATATTTTCAAAATTGTATGGTGTATAGGAAATGCTAATATAAATATTCAGTGAAATTTTCATGTATCTACAGTTATTCGTTTTTGAATAAATTACAACAAAATAAGAAAATTGCTACATGAGAAATCGAGTGAATATCCAATGTTGTAAAAATTTGAATTTCAAACGCTCATAAAAATTTAATTTGAGTTTCTTATAGACATTTTTTTTTTGATAAACGAAGATAATCTAATAAGAAATCTTGTATTACATTTTCAAATCTAAGATTTAAAAAGAAAAATTTTTACGAATTCTTAACTCAAAATAATTTGCTAATTTTCGTGATTTTTCCATATTTTGTTAATTTTTGAACTTTAAATGCTTATAAAAAAAATTGTGACTAAGAATTTTAAATATTTTTCATCTGCTTTTGAAATAATATTCTAGGATTCTTCTATTAAATTTTCAAGCCTTTTTAACTAACAAATAAAATTTTATTGATATTTTTAGAAAAAAAACTAAAAACAAATGGAAAATGAAAATGTCCCTAAACAGTTCAAAATAAATCAAAATATTTTGAAAATGTTATCGTGTATAGAAAATGCAAATATAAACAACCAGTGAAAATTTCACTTATCTATGGTCATTTATTTTAATGTTACACCAAAAACCAAATTCGATTTTCTCGAAAACAGATTTTGCGTAAAAATTCCCGTTTTTTCCTTAATTTTTCTTTTGTTTTTCATTGCCCTCTTGAAAACTAATAGGACATTTTTACTTTTGATCCCCCAAAGTACCAACTAGATTCACTTTTCTATCAGAAAAGATACTGTTGAAGAAAATCCAAGCATATTCACTGTCCTAAAACGTGATGACAGACACAAAAAAAAAACACACATCATTGTAAAATCAATACCTACATTCATCGTTCCACTCAGAATGTAATATAATTAACTAAAAAAAAATTATTATTATTAGTTGATTCTTATTTGCCAATTTTCGTACATGTTTGCGCCGTAAGAATTAAGTTCTGATTTAATTCGAAATGCACAGTAAATTCACCATCTTTTATATTAAATTGGCTATTTAAAAAAATCTGAAGGAATCGCATTACATCATTACGGGGTGGGGCTGGTGACATGTGCAAATTTTGAAAATGCATATTATGGACGATATATTGGTTTGAAAATTTCGACAGCTACCTTACAAATTGTTGCTAATTGGCTGCTAAATGTTGGTTCAAGAAAAATTTAAAAATGTGTTTTCGATGATATGGGTGGGGCTGGAGACACATGTCCCTAGCCCCACCCCTAGTCTTTTTTATTTTATGATTTACCTAAAGGCTCGCAAATTGTGAAAATAGTCTTGCAAAATGTTGCTAATTGACTGCTAAATGTTGAGAAAAAAAAAATGTTAAAATTTTTAATGGGTGGGGCTGGGGACTTGTACGTACAGTGACCAGCAAATACTAAGTCAAACTATCAAAACAGTAGTCAGTAATATTATACTTATACACTACATAAAATTTGTTCACTATTTATAAATTGATCTATTATTCTTACATTACCTGGTATAATGTAGATATTAAGCAGGTACCAACCGGTTTTTCGATTAAACAGAAAATAAAGTCATAAAGATAATATAATAAATACTATTAATAACAAAATAGAAAACTATAATAATAATAATAATAATAATAATAATTCGATAATATTGTAAAGTAATAAACGGTAATCAATGAAGAAATAAATTTTATATTGAAAACTAGCTCTCCGAGCGTCGCTGGGAGACACCCCCAGACCAAACCCCCCCCCCCCCCTACAGGCGTCGGTCATGGGTGTTTCCGATTTCTGCAGTGGTCTTTTGGTCTGGTCGTCGGTCTCGAGCAGTCGAGCCTGTTGGTGTGTGATAAGGAACTCTGATAAGGTTATTATCATCGCTGTTCGACGTGGTAGCCCGGGTAAGCAACATCATTCGCCGACAACGTTCTTTACTGCAGTCGGAAATTCGAAATTCCGTAAAAAAATCCTATAGCCGCCGCGATTTTTTTGGCGTCTAGCAGGTCAGTCACCCCAGGAGTCCGGGTTGACTCACTTAAAAACTGTAATATATTAAGTAGTACCTAGTATACCTACACGTATGTTAGTTATATTGTCTATTCAAGTATAAATAATAACCATCCCATATAATCCAGCCCATGTTAAATAGGGTGGTAATCATTTCCGCCATAATGAAAAAGGTTCGATTTTCATTTCCGCCAAATCTATTTCTACCTATATTATTGAGATGTAGTTTGAGAAACCCTAGTCTGTCTGGCGTCTGCAGTGCTATCGACTGTCGATGTACCTATGCCGATAAACGATTTAATATATTGAAGATATCATAAAGAGATAATTGATTTTAAATGTAGAAATACTCAAACACCTACGACCTACATAATATAAATAAATATCAATCGATAAAACTTATATCGTGTGGAGATTTGATGTCAATAATACCAGAAGGCTCAGCATATTGTAAATATGCTGATTATTTAACTGACAACTATATCTCTAAAAATAGTGTGTTTCCCCCAACAATATGGTCCAATTTTAGAGCACTTATATGCTGAACAACAAATGATTGTGAATCTTTTCACCCACATTTTAATGAACAATTTTATAAATCACATACACATAAACATATATTTATAAAAATTTTAATTTCAAATGTTCAAAACAACGTATACATTCAAATTAACAGTTGCGACTTGGATATGCAAAAACCTGTAATATAAAATATGTAATATAAAAAACGATTGATGAGTACAACAAACGCAATAGACGAATACAAAAATAAAATAATTTCAAGAATGGCATTTTTAAAAAAGGTATAAAACAATTAATCGAAATAACAATTTATAGAACTGTCAGAAATATTGGATTTAATATATTTATACATATAAGGTAACACAGATTAAATTATAATTAACTTAAAATTCAATTTTAATTTCAAATTTTAATCACAAATTTTTGAACTTAAATCTGAAAATTAAGTAAAACAATTTTTTGTGGGTCAATGAGAACCGCCTCCCCATGGTGGCCCCTGGGTAACTCTAAATAGTTCTCAAACTATAATTTAGACAGGTAGGTAGATACTAGATATAGATTTGGCGGAAATGAAAATCGAATCTTTTTCGTTTTGGCGGAAACGATTGACGCCCGTTAAATAATATAGGTGCGTTGCATAAAAAATAAACAATAAAATATGTAGATAGTAAAATCAAGTATTAATTTATTATTCATTAAATAGTTTATTTCATATAATACTCATATTTAAACCTAGGTACCTATATAAGTTATATCAAATAGTATATAGTCATATCATTATGCAATCTAATTGCCAGACTTTAAATAAATACATGTGGATGTCAATTAAATATTGTTATTTATCAATTATCTATTTATTAATGATTTTATGCTCATGATTAAACTAACCTATTGTATAGTCAAATTAATAATAATATACAATTATTTTAAAATATTGTATCTGTGACACCATCGTCGACTCGATCTAGGATAATATTTAATTTTATAATTTAACTACCCAACCCAACCACCGTATAATCAACTCTTAATATTTATACATTTATTTATTATAATATACATGTATACCTACAGACCGATTTTGTGGATACATCGTGTATGTTTATGACAAATCAAATATATAAATACCGATATAAGGAAGCCACGGCGTGACCGAGTGGGCAAAAGGACAAAAGGCAGTAAAATATAATATAATAACGCAGTTTATTGAATCAAAAAAAATCGAACTTTTCGTCGCATATTTACATTTCCGTATATATAGTAATAACGACACTCTCCGATCTCTGCCACGGAACTCGACGCGAGCGAAGTGTTGACGAGGGTGGCTTAAAAATTTGAATGGGGAATGCGACCAAGTCTTCGACGGCGAAACTCGAATTTTGAAAAAAAATCGGAAAATAGTCGTCAAATATGATAAGGCTGAAGGTAATGACGAAAAAAAAAAAAAGCGAAAAAAATTTCCGGCAGCCGCGGGTTAGGTTAGGCTTGCTAACTACCTACCTACCTACCAAATTGAGAACTGCAGTCAAACCTATGACGCTTACGCCGTTTCGCCATGGAAGGTGCCTGCAAACTGCAAACGCGGTTTCGACGTCCATTAAAGGGCGTCGCACATTAGGGCGATTAATAGACAATCACGGACATTTACAATACTTATATTTCTTTGGTGCTTTGGGTTTGTAATTTATAATTATAAAAGCAAAATTATTCCAATGGGTCATTTAAAGATGTTTATTAAGGGGATTCGATACCGTGGTTTTCTATTTTTGTCTAACACACGCTCGACATAGTATTTTAGACGTGTTTTTTGCCAAACATACCAATTTATCTAATGAAGCAATAAGAATTCTGAAAACAGATTTGAATTTTCGTCAAGTTCACTTGAAATCGACTTTCCCACATTTTTGATATTATTCCCCAAATTTTTTAAAATGTCATATTCAAAAAGAGTATTTAAAAATTCTGGTACAGTAGACGCCGCTTATAAGACTCACTTTGGGACCAGCACAAAGTGAGTCTTATAACCGAATGAATCTTATAGGCGAAGTGAAAAAAAAAATTAATTACGTATTTATAAATATTAGATGAAAATGCGTTAGATTAGCACTCATGTTAACAACAAAAAAAGCACGCGTTGAAATTCGAATATATGACCTTTTATCTGCGATAAAAATTATTATACGTTATAAGGTACCACCAGAACTAGAAAAAATCAACACGAATATTATTTAATTTTTCAATACCAATTTATTTCTAAATTATAACCAAAAAAGTTTATTTTCTACTATTTATTTTACGAAATTTGAGTCTTATAACCGAAGTGTTGAGTCTTATAACCGATTTTTTTTTAATGTATTTAGATACGTCCGGACCGTTCCAGACGATTTTGAGTCTAATAAGCGACTGAACCTTATATCCGTGAGTCTTAAAAGCGGAGTCTACTGTATTTCAATTATTGGAGAAGTTGAAATCAATAAATCAAAAATGTGGGGAAGTCGATTTCAAGTAGACTTGACGACAAATTCAAATCTGTTTTCAGAAATCTTATCGCTTCAATAGATCAATTGGAATGTTTGGCAAAAAATACGTCTAAAATACTATGTCGCCCGTGTGTTAGACAAAAATAGAAAATCAAGGTATCGAATCCCCTTAAATTCAATATTTTTTTTTATTATAGTAATATACTTTTGTTTTTTGATTATTTGTAGAACATAAATGGAAATAAAATATAATATAATATGGGTATTTTATTTATAAATATATTAATTAATAGTTATACGTTTCAGAGTCGGACAAGGCCGGATAAACCGATTACAGAAAAATCAAGTAAACTCACAGATATATAAAAATACTAGATAGATGACTCCCTATTCCTACAATGTAATAATTATGAAGCCAACAAAATGGCCGAAATACTCTTATCTAAGACGTGAATGCTTACAAAATATAAATTATGATAAACTGTGATAATTTTATGGCGGAAATCAAAAACTATTAAATATGTATTACAAATTACAATATCATTATACACTTACTAGTTACAACACGGACTAAGATATACTTATATTTTTAATTTTATAGTATATCTTATAGTTCTTGACTTAAAATTAAGATATAATATATATGTTATACTTGGTGCAATTACAAAAATTGGTTAAATTAATAATATATGTATGTAATAACAAGCCTCTTCTAATTATTAGACGTCGAGTTCCAAAATAAATGCCATTAAATGGTATAATTAAATTACAATTATTTTATGATCTTGTATTTATAACTATACAAAGGATGGAATTTACTTGTATTAACTTTAAACATACGATATAATACAATATGCAGCTCATAAGTTTTGACCAAAAGTTCAATCCTTAAACTCATTGTAAATTATATTAGTAAAATATGATTTAGTTTTGTTAAGAATGATTTTGATTAATTAATTTATAGTTTAGGGTATAACATTGTTGTGTATAGGAGTATGTAAAGCCACACATCAAAATCAAATACAAACATTAAATATAAAAATAACAAACCTATGTAATAATACATTTGCATTCGATAATGATATTTTTAATACACTTCAATGTGATAATGTTCCTTTGCTAGATAGACCATAGATAATAAAGATATGGATAGGCCATGGCTATATTAACACTGTATACGTTCTTTTCTGTGGGAGAGAGAAAATATCTTTAAGAATGTTCTCTCTCTTGCATGGAGTACTATTTAAGGTTATTTTCAAACTTCAAATAATAATTGCCATTATAATTACCCCATATAACCTCAAATTTGATAGTAATACATGAACGCATGATAAGCTTCAATGGCCTATCCATATCTTTATTATCTATGAGATAGACCCCATAAGATGGTATTAATTTCATTAGTAGTTAAAAAATATCTAAGTATTCGATTCCATTATTTTGGAAAATGTTTTCAACAGAAATTTTAAATCCTGTTAGTAAAAGACAAAAATTAACTAAACAAATATTTTTTATGAACCAGTAGTAGGTATAAAATATTATATGTAGTATAGACTATAAGTACCAGTTTTATTTTAAATATTTGTATTATTATTATATTAATTAATGTACTAGTTTTGTTTTATTTACTTGAAATATTTTATATTTATTACTATACTATTGTAGTAAACCGACGAAGTCGCTTTCCTATATATTAAATATTATAATTACATTTCTCACGATGTCACGCTGGACAACAACAAGACTAGGAATCTTTTACAATACCTTGGGTTTGACAGCACAATTAAAACTTATCTTTTTCAAACCTTGGATTTGACAGAGCAATTAAAAAACTAATCTAACGATTAATTTGCGAATCTTCGCTTTGCCAAAATAATGCGAAAACAAACTTATTAAATTGCCAATCAACCACTCGGGTCTTTTGGCAATAACAACATCTAGCTCCAGGCTCCTTTTCAAATATCCATCTCCTAGACTCTACCGTGTACGTTTATATCCGCATAGACTTCATAAAAATATTAGATGAAGTCTATAGCAAAATTAGAATTAGTTTAGAGTTTGCACTACGTACATACTGTACGTAACTAACTTCTCGGGCAGATGCTTTTCGCTCTGTCCTCAAATTTATCTTATACATAATTGTGATTATTTACTTTTTAAACGTTAATAAAATTACTTATACCTAACTTGTGTAACTTGTCTCTGCAACCTTTTCTCCTATTCAACCGTCAACGTCTTTGAACTCAAAAATATAAGCGTTAGTGAGGGATCACTACTGTAATAAGCCTGGATGCTTGGTACCTAGTATCGTAGTACTGACAGTAGATAAGTGGCAACCAAGTTATTATAATTGCAGGTCGCAGACACTTTATTTGATGTTGTAGTCGTGGTAGACAATGAATGATAAGACAGATGTAATATATTGTGAATTTTTTATTATAATGTTCGATAATTTTTGTAAGTCCAAATAATATTCAACAGAGTGGCGTGAAGGTGCTTGCACTAATGGGTGGTAGTACACGTCTGAATACAGGTCGATTCGGGCTCCCTTATATATGAGGTCCCCCGTACCCCTTGCCTACATATACGATATCTCGGTTCTCACGGATGTGATTTGTTGTGGACATTTATCCGGCCTACGCATTTACGGCTGCGTGTATTTCTACATTATGATTATTATAAAATAATCTTTTTTACTCTTTTATATTTTGATTTCGTCGTATTCAGTTTTTCTGTAAAATATTTCATCCGATTATTTCTTAACCCTCGTGTCTTTTATGTTCCCTAATCTCCCGGTTATGCCGGTCCACCTATATAGTTTCATAACTTTGCACCTGTGGAATTTGTTACTGTCAAATGTTACTACGCCTAATTCCGAATCCCGATTCATCGTATATTATAATTATAACTATGTACTTATGAAATTGGTATTACTCCGTAGTAGCTGGCTTACTACACTACACTATGTAGCACTAGTATAGATACAAGTTTTTTATTAGAGTGAATTCTTCCTCTTAGAATTAACACATCATTTTTTCTTCAAAAATGAATTCAGTAGAAAATCTTTTGAAAAAAATTCTCTATTTATACAAATGAGGAAAAAATTTAAATTAAAACATTGGGAAGACCTGTGCCGGATTTAAATTTAATAAAAGTTACAAAACAAAAATCTTGGCAATATACTCGTCATTTAACCAAAGACGAATTATCAAGTTTAGCGATGTTATCAATCGAAAAAAACTTCGTTATGAATATTCCTGATTTTAATAATAAAGTTATAGACGTTTTGTTGATTCTAAAGAGAGAAGACTCGACTTTACATACAAGACAAATTTTAAACTAAAAATTTAAATAAATGACTTCCATATTATTAATATGATACATTATTTTAAACCAGTAAAAACATGTTACATCGTAGTAAATGTTAGTTAGTTATTATTTTATGTACCACCTATTTTTAACACCACGAGCCACCACTGATATCCTCATGTTCGACATATTTTTTTTAATAAAATTTTTTTTCTCATTTTTCATAATATGTGCATGTGTGTAGTGTGTATGACCTATTCTGAGGCGGTTTAATATAACTTCATCTCTTATTTTTAGGACAATTGGGTTATTCCATTTTTCTGTTTCTGTTTTTTTTTTTATTTCGTTTAGAAATTACGTTTGAAAATGTCTTGTGAGTATAAAATATAATAATTGAAGTTATGTTACAATACACAAATACAGTCCACTCTAGTTATTTAATCGACATCAATTTGTTTTATGTTCTGTCTTAACTGATTCGTCCAAGCAATTTTCTTTCTTATCTGCCGTCACTCGTCTTGATAACGTCCCAGCAACACTCACCGACAGGTTAGGTATAAAATTTTCAAGTTTCTTGCGAGCGAACATTTATTTATCGACAATAATTTTAAAAAAGAGCGTAAGTGGGTGTCCCTCTGCTGTACAGTAGGTTAAAGTGGGTCACTGTAATGGATGGTGTTAAATTTGAATGAAATGATATAAAATATTGTTTCCTATTCAAAAAACGATTCTGAGCGAAGACAGTCTATCAAATTATAATATTACTAAGTGTGATGCATATTTTATGATATTATTGTGATTAAAGTACCTACTTAATTTAAGTAGTGAAATTCATTTTTGCCGAAAAAAAATACGTTTGAAAATGTCATTGTGCGTATAAAATAGTCGTATAAACGTACGAGTATGAGTCTGTATAATTAACACAAAACTAGTCAAAATATTTTAAAAATGTTATCATGTATAGAAAATGATAAAATAAACATTTTAATGAAAGTTTCAAGTACCTAAAATTATTTGAATTTGAATAACGACAAAATAAGGAAATTGTTGTATGAAAATTCGTTAATTTACCAGTGAATATCCAAAAGATATCTACCTTCAAAAGATCGTAAAAAAATCTTTTGAGATTCCGGTATTTTTTTTTTTTTTGTTAAATTTAGCAAAACTTAAGGGGAATCTTGTATTAAATTGTCAACGCTTAGAGATAAATAGAACAGTTTTTATGAATTTCTAACTTGAAATAATTTTCCAATTTTCGTGATTTTGATGCATTTTGTCAACATTTTAACCTTAGACTCTCACAAAAAATTCCTGTGGATTTACGCTCATCTTTTTTTTTTAATTTCCACTTACATCGAATTATGAGAAATGTAATATAACATTATCAAGATTTTTGACAGACCGTTAAATGTTTTATAGACAATATGAAGTACAAATAAAACTCAACATTTTCTAATGCTTATAAATAACTCAAAAAGAGTTGTATATTTCGAAAATGTTACGGTGCATAGAAATTTCTTGCATAAACATTTTATGAAACTTTCAACTACATTCTATTATTATTTTTAAATTATTATCCAAAAACCGAGTTAGCGTAAAAATGCCCGTTTTTCCTTAATTTTTTTTTTTTTGTTTTTGCCGGCGAATTTTGAAAACTACTGGTAATTTAAAATGTTGATCTCCCGAATCCACCAACTAGATTCAATTTACCACCGAAAAGATACTGAAGTTGAAAATCGAAGCATTATTTCTACTACTTACATATCGTTTACACGGATACAAAAAAACACACACATTATTTTAAAATAAATAGGTACATTCATCACTGCGCACAGAATCTAAAATATAAGTAGTTCGAAAAGAGTAAGATATATTGAAAATGTTATCTTGTGCGGAAAATTGTCATATATACATTTGGCGAATATCTACTGTTGTTAGTTTTTGAGTTACATCAAAAAAATCAAAATCGATAATAATGAAAGCCTTAACTGAAGATCTGTGAGCAATGAGCAGAGTTGCGTTATTTCAATGAAGGAACATCGATTGAACCCATAGGTTTTGATGTATAAAATAGCAGCATTAAATATATTAATATTGACCATTGATGAGAGAACGTAATTCTTTGGAGTATAAAATATTAAAGAAAAAGAGTATAGTTTTTGGGGAATCAACTTTATTTATATTTTATTTGACAATATGAAATATAATAATAACATGACACATTTTACAATATTAGACATAAAATATTACAAGATAAAAAATTATAATTATAGTGAATTGAGTCAAGATATTATGGTTAATATATGACAGGACGTAATAATATTATAAATTAAAAATCGCATATTTGTGTTTTTCAACTATAGTTAAAACATTTGGACACTGTTTGTTTTATATTAAATCAGGATCGGGTTTGAAGATTTATATGGATAAAGTAATTTTAAAGGTGATAAAGGACTCCACAGCACCTCAAAAAGTTAATAGACATTGGCTTAGTCCATTGTTTGAAAAAATTAAAATAGAAATATTTTTATGAACATTTTTAACTTAAAATATATTTAGGTTAAATTACTTATAAGGGCGAGTTCTCAAGCGCTGTTTCCATTTTTTCTTCGCAGTTCTTTACAGTCAAAAACGTGCTCCGCGTACCAGTGACGTTGCTAAAAAAAATATATATAATATATTAACATTATTGTTATTTTACAAAATATTATATTCAAATATTTTTACTCGGCACGAATCTGAACAGTATTTCGCCACCTTACAATCACTGCACACCATAGTTGCACTTTTGTTACAAACAAAGCACTAAAAAAAAAAAAAATAATAACAAATCTGTTTTTAGAATATTAAAATTGCTACTATTTTTATTAAACTTGAATACCTCTAAATAAAAATTCCTATAAGTGGTTTCTGAGTTATTAAAATGTATGTATTAAAAATAATAGTCTTTAAACAATATAGTCTTACAAAAGTATATAATGTATGTGGTAGGTATTTAATATAAAACGTATTATAGGTACTTAAATAATTTTCACAATTAAATAATAATAAAATATTAATAGATTAAAATTAATTATTATACTTTGTAAATCTGGAAAGAAGAAACACTACCATAGCAATAGAATACCTAGGTACCTCTCTATTATGTCTAATTTCCAAAACGGGAGATCTAATGGAATTCAGAAATTATAGGGAACTATATTGCATATAAAGTATTATCAAATGTGTTCAAAAATAAACTCATAAATAGACACATACCTTACACAAAAGAAATTATTATGGAATAATAAAAAGCAGGGTTCTCGAAAGGTAAGTCTACATTGAACCAAATTCACATAACAAATCGATAAATGGAAAAAATGCTATGAATTCAATAAAGGCCTAATTTGTATTATTCATAGATTACAAACAAGCATATGATTAAATTAACAGAGTCTTTATAGTGTGTTATGCAAAAATTTGAAATTCTTGCAAAGTTGGTTAAAGTAATAGGTACGAACTTCTATTATAAATAGAAAGTAAAAGGTAAGGTATACAACCAACAGACGTCAGGTGAATTCTGGGTAGAATCTGGTTAAAGGCAGGATTATGCTCTATACCCTATGCTATTCAATGAAGCATTATAATTTATTTTAAAATTCTTAAGAATAATATTACAATAGATTAATTTTGTTGTGTAAAAATTAACAAATATTAAATAGGGCAATTAATTCACGGAAAGGTATTTTTTTTGTGCACAAATCCAACGGAGGTGACCAATCGGCCAGTGGTAGATTGAATAATGCAATTGATGTACCTATGTATTTTAATATGTAATTACTTCGTGAGATAATTTGTTTAAATGTACCTCCACAAAACCTCCAAAAAAATAAAATGTTGACAAAATATTATCGCAAGTAAAACAGTTCATTAATATTATGAAAGGTAGGTTTCATAAAAATAATTTTTGAAATGTCACAGTAAAACTACGCGAATACGTTTTGGAATAGAAAACCAATTTTTGACTTTTTGATCTTGATTTTTGGTGTAGCTCTAAAAACAAACATTTTCACTGAATGTTTTTATTAACGTTTTGTATACACCATAAATTTATTAGTTTGGCCCTTTTTGAACTATTTACTATAAGCATAATGAAATTTCAATTTGTATTAGTTTTTTTTAATTTTACCTACCCCTACTAACTGCCCTTGGAAGCCATTGATTGCAAAACGGAGATCTTCAACTGTAGGCTTGAGTGCAAAACGGAGACCTTCAAGTATAGGCTGGATTGCCACGGTATTGTTATTCTGAATTGAGTTTATCGACTGCACAGGTGTTGGTCGTATTGCCGACGAGGTTGTTGGTACTTGATCCGAATGAATGATTAAATTATTTGGCGTACCAACGTTGAATTTTTCAATTGGGATCACTTTAGGAGTATCAGTTTCAGAAGATACTTCCTGAGTGAGTAATTCACGGGATAACTTCGTTAATGGCTGGTTTGTTACAGCCGTCGGTTCCACTGCGGTATTACCGATGGTTTGGGTCTTATTATGATTTAGCCCTCTAAAAATATAACAGAACTAATTAATACTGGAATTAAAATTTTGACTACAATCAATACGTACAGCAGAGGAATAAGGAATAGGAACTCATACTAGTAAGAAGTAACAAGTAGGTATGGATTTCTAATTTCAATTAAAAGTTGTTGATTTTTAAAACCAGAGATTTAATGATAATATAAACCTATAGAATTTAATAAAAACTAATATTACAAATATAATTTAAGTTACTAAAAGTTTATGCAAATAACGTAACTTAAACAATTCTATTGATATTTTACTTAAGACTGTGATTTTTTGATGATTGTATACCTATGTAGACAATATTAAATAATTATTCTGTTGTAAGAGAAATAAAAACCCAGGAGGTAACTGAAGGATCTAGTAGGTGTCGAGTAAATATCAAAATTCAGCTGACCTCTGTAATTTATTTATTTATTTATAATATATAAACGCCTAACGGCAATTTTAAATTAACACATTAAGTTTAAAATTAATAGATATAACAATAATATAATACAAATTCACACAAAATTAGAACATATGGAAAAACACAACATAATATAAACTATATGGTAATACCTCAATTTAGTAATGTATAACTATGATAAAACATATTTATAAATCAAACTATTTAATTACTTATTAAAATCAAAATTAAGATTGTTCAGATTACGAAGCATTCTGTGCAAGGGGTGATTATGTCCGTATAATGTACCTATGATATGTGTTAAAGTTTAATTCAATGATAAAGCATTGGATACGGAAAACGATTCTTTATATTATATTGTTATTGTTATTATTAGGGCCCAGAACTTGATAAAATAAAAATCTTTAAAAAATGCCCATAAAAAAAAATTAGAAATTACTTATAAACAGGGTTGGGATTTTATAGCATTTGCATATTTCTTATGAGATGCTTAAAAAATAGCAGAGTAAGCTAAAAATGTGTTTCATGATACAGAGAACTGAAATTAAAAATTTTATTTTGCTCTTTTTTGCATATTTTACGATTTTTTAGTTTTTACTGTTTTTTTGAGACTTTTTTGCATTTTTACCTGTTTTTGAATCAAAATCTGTCAACATTTTATGAAATCATATTTTATGTTTCGTGTTTTTAGATTTTTTGTAAATTGAATTATCAAATAAATTGTAAATGTACCTATAGATTAAGTAAATAGGCCGATTACGATGATGCAACGCCGTACAGCGTTAATATATAGGTATAATATAATACTACGATAATTTCGTATTAGGTATTTGGTTTTAATTTTTGGTTGCTAATTTTATTGGGTTTTTTTTTGTCGATTTCTACTGCGATTATCAACTTTGTATTATTATCAATTAATTTTATATAGTCGTCTCGTATGCCTGTACTCGTGTGTTACGTTGTATTTTTTATATTAATTTTTTTTACAGCCTTTCAGGATTCTGACCAGAGTGACTAAACTACGTACACATAATAATTTCTAATTTGTAAGTGATTATTGATTAATTAATAAATTTCCTTTTTTTTTTCATATTTTGTTGTTTGCATATTTTTAGCGCATATTTAGCGATAATTAACCTAAGTAACTACGTCATATAATAATAATTTCAAATTTGTGAGTGATTAATTAATGAATTTCCTTTTTTTTATATTTTTTTTGTTTTTATTGCATATTTTTAACGCATATAGTCATATTATAGCGCATAATTATGCAATTTTAAGTGCTATAAAATCCCAACCCCGCTTATAAACATCAAAAAATAGACCACAGAAATAAAAATTACTTTGTAATGACTTAACATTTTTAAAAATTTAAGTTTTACAAAAATTACGTTATATACAATTCATGGGTCATAAATAGTATTAATTTTACGTTTATAGGTACTAGCTCTTTAAAAATGTTTACTCAAAACTTTTGAAGTTTGAAATAATTTGATCGACTTTTGGGAAACTTGTTCTAATTGACCGGTACTAAAATAGAATTGGCCAACAGTTTATTAAATAATCATAGATTGCGAGAACAAACGATAAAGATAATGAACGTCGATAATCGACAAGCTAATGGAAACTGAATAAAATGCAAAAAAAATACTAAAAAATTACAGTAAAGCAATAAATTTCCTAAAAATGCAAAAAACCCGGTATCATTAAATCCTATATTCCAAGAATCAAATTACTGTAAAAACGAGCCTCGTATGTAAGCATTAGAAAAAAGATGCAAATGCATCAAGTTCCGGGCTCTAGTATGATTAATACAGTACCTAGCCTGTAAGTTGAACTTTTATTGAAATAATATTCTTCCTATAACTATTAAGTATTCACGAATAGTATTTTTCAATGGCAACAAAATAGCTAAAATCGTTGTTCTTGATTATTTGATAAGTAATTTCCTCCAAATTTGAACTTTAAACAACTATAAAAAGAACTATAATGTTTATATCCTTTTTAGATTTATTGGTTACAGAATTGACTGTTTCCGCTGAACCTTCTTTTAAATTTTAAATACCTAGCAACAAAATTTGAACATTTTATACATTTTTAACTAAATAATTTTTAAATGTTACATGTAATAAATTTTGTCAATTCTTTAAATTGAATAATTTATAAAATGTATTTATTAGGTAATTACTGTAGTCTATATTATAATATATTTCATTTTAGAGTACATGCGTTCATTTGCGCAAATAGAGGGGGGCTTTGGGGGACTTAGACCCCCCCAGGTCAAAATCTAGTAATTAATATTAATTTTTATATTCTGTGGCAATAAGCAATATGGCCTATGGTGAGGGGGATTGAGTCCCCCCAAAAAATGTAGTCAATTTGTGCATATGCGTGCGTTTATTGTTTCAGTCATACAAACGTACAACGATAAAATATATCGTTCGTTAGAACCAGTTTATTAGTTTTTACAATATTTTAATATTTAAACAAATGGAAATACATTCATGAAGTTAACATCGCCACTTTGTGCAATTAACTTCAAAGTTCAAACCAGTTCAAATATTTTATTACGCCAATTTCGATATTTCCCATTCTGCGGAAAATCCGATTTCTTGAACGGAGGGCCAACTTCAAGCAACACCAAACCGTGAAGCTTGCACCATAATTTTATATAATTAAATCATTATAATAATAATTAATATTAAGCATTATAATTAAAAAATCTAAAATATAATGATATAAAAATGAGTTTATAACAATATTATATTGCAGCACAAGTATCTAATCGTGTGAATGGCCCCACCATTGCATGACAAATACTAAACTTGTGCCAATCTTTTGAAACTAATTAAAAACGTTTTTCAACCAGAATAAAAAAAATTATATTTAACATTATATTGTTGGAGTAATCTCTATCCCAAAATTGGTGGAGCCAAATTCATGCAGCCCTACCACATCCTCGTAAGCACCAACCTCAAACATTTTTAACAATTTGGCAACTTATCAGCAACTTTTACAACCTTGATGAAAAAAATGTGCAACCTTTCATAGTAACGCCGGAATTTATATTTCAAGGACTGGAAAAATGTATAGTATCTGAATTTCTTGGGAATCGAATTTAGTTTGTGAATTCAAACAGCAATGGTATTCTTTCTCTTGCACCTATATCTACCTTGAATTTGTATTTTTTAAAAGTTTGATCCATCATCTAGCCTAACTTACATTATCTGGCAACTGGTCTAATCGATTTTGTATCCACCTTCATCGAGAAACCGAATTTTCAGGAAAATGGGTGGTATTGAATAATTTTAAAATTGGCGTAACGAATTGTTACAAATCAGTTTCAAAATATTAGCACTGTTTAAAAGTCACGGGGTCGATGATCGCCCACCTTGTAGTGGTGACCCCGCCCGACCGGGCTTAATTGTCCGGCGCTAAGAGGCGTTCAAAAACTGTCCGGAGCAGGCCAACTCCGGGCTTCTAACCCCTGGCATGGATATATGCAACCGCCGATCTAGCCCGCCGGCGGCCAGAGGGTGTAGGGCTACCAGAGGGCAGCCCCCTCTAAAAACTAACATGAAAACACAAAGAAAACAACTTGATGATACCGGCACAGAGGCCCAGGAAACCTCAGGCCCGGCAGGTGTGGGTGAGCTCGCCACACAGGTCGTGATCAGTAGCTCTGGTAATGCGAAAATGAAAATGGAAACGGCACAGTTGGATATAGATGATACGGACATTGATATTAACGGAAACTGCTACTCAGTCCCCCTTAGACTCAGGGGAGGGTGTGATGATGAGACACTATGGATACAGAATCCAATAATAGAAGTGGTGACATGGGCGCCAGTGGCAGCCAGAAACGTGGCCCACCCTCACCAGGTGGTCAGGTGGCAAAACAGCCCCGCACCAAGGAATCTAACGAAATGAGCGATCTTATTGGCTGGATCGAACAAACAGTAATCCAAGAAAAGGACAAGAAAAAGATAGGCGTACAGGTGGTGGAAAAAATGCTCACCAAAATAAACAGACTGAGGTCGGTGACTCAGAGACTTGCACAAGAAAATCACAGACTAGCTGGTGAGCTGAAGGGCAAGGACGAGGCCCTCCAACAAAGCCTCACAGTATTTATTGATAAGCTTGACGCGAAAAACGCTGAGACTAGCGGCCTGAGGGCCGAGTTGAACGTGTTGAAGTCTACCAGTGAAGCACCACGTCCGGTAACGACTCAACAGCCCACCTACGCCTCTAAGACGGCGAGGACAGTCCCAAATAAAGAACCTAGGACGGTAGCGGTGCCTGACGCCACAAGCGTACCCCCGGCGAAGTCCAACAGGGCGGCTGAGAGGTTCCGCGCCGACAAGAGTAGAAAGGTAAAGGCGACATCACGCTTCCTAATAGAAATAGCAGAAGACACGACTGTAGCTAGCGCCAAAGCGGAAATTTGGCAGAGTGTAAGGGCGAAGTGTAAAAACCCGAAGGCCAAAACAATAGTAAGCGGTATAACGTTGATAATAATCCCTGATGACGCCAATACGTTGGAGGTGATGAGGGGTATTGACAATGTGTTAGAACTAGGCCCGAAGAAGCCCCGCGTCATTATATATGACGTCGACGGTGGAGTTACAAAAGAAGAGCTGACGGAGTGTCTCTTGGTGCAAAACTCCGAGCTAGGTATTACGGCGGAAGACGTAGAAAACACGACGCCACTTCACAAGTTGGGCCCGCGCAACAGTGATGTGGTCCACTGGGTGGTGGAAGTACCCCCGGGCGTCCTCGCCAAGATTGAAAATAAGTCAATTTATATTGGAATGACAAGGTGCAGATGCAAAGTGCACAGCTCGCTGCCGCAATGCTTTAACTGTCAGCAGTATGGGCACACGGTCATAAGATGTGAGCAGAAATCGCCTACATGTAGGAACTGCGCGGGTTCACACGACTCCCGCGAGTGCAAAGAAGATATGGTGAAGTGCGCGAACTGTAAAGGGCCACACAAAGCGTCCAATGGTACTTGCAGAGCTAGGACTCAGGCTACACGTAGCCTTTTAAGGCGTACGGACTTCGGCTCGAAATGACCGAGTCCATAAAGTTCGCTCAGCACAACGTCAACAGACAAAAATTAGCGAGCCAGCAGTTACGGGACTACTGCGACAGAACACTAACCGACATTGTATTAATACAGGAACCCGTCATGATAAACGGAACAGTCTATGGTTTCGAGAACTGCAGGCAGGCAGCGAGCAGTGACAACCCAGGCGCGGTGATAGTGATCCTCGAACCCAGGCTGCGGGTGATCGAGATGGCAGGCTTGTCTAGTCAGCATGTCGTTGCGGTGAAAATCACGAGAGGCAGTGATACGGATGCAGTCACGGTGGTGTCGGCATATTTTAAGTACAACATGCCGACCCACAACTTTATTGCTAAACTAAGGACAATACTCGAACGTGAAAACAGGACCATAATCGGAGCCGATGTTAATGGTCATTCACCGCTCTGGCACTGTAACGACACGAACGACCGCGGAAGTCAGACGGTTGACCTGATTGAGGAATTTAATCTCACAATCATCAACCAAGAAAGCGAGATAACAACGTACAACCGAGATGGCATGGGCTCGTCGAATATCGATGTAACCATGGCGACACCGCGTACCGCGAGCATGGTGCGGGACTGGTCAGTTACTGACGAAACCGACAGTGACCACAACGTATTGTCATTCTATGTCGACCTAAGGACGGACAGATTGCCGAGGGTGGTTTCACACCGGTACAACACCAAGCGGGCGGATTGGGCCAAATTCGCCTCATGCCTTTGTAATCAAAGGGCCATAATCGACAGATCGAATGTAGATACTTACGCTCGGACATTAGTATGCGCAATACAAATCGCAGCCGCGGGCTCAATGCCGAAAGCGGGCGCAGCAGACCGGAGACCGGGCAAACAATCCTGGTGGACGGTTGAACTTACCTACGCCAAAAAGGCCATGGACCGCATGAGGAGATTGGGCCTCCAGAGAACGGATAGACCGTCTTACAACCAAGCACGTAACTCATATGTAGCTCACATCTGATCAGCTAAGCTCGCAGCGTGGCGCTGTTTCGCTGGAGATATTAACGCAAACACGTGGGGTAAAGCATTCAGCTGGGCAAAGTGCGGTTGTAGGTCGAGGAAGGTACCCTCCACCATGACTTGCCCAGACGGATCAATGACCGAAACACTAGACGAGACGGTACAGGTACTCTTAGGGTCTTTCTTCCCTAGGGAAGGGCGCTGATAGAGTCAGAGCGGCGATCTGGAGGATGCGTCCAGGCAAAGCGCCCGGAGCCGATGGTATCACGGCTGGTTTGCTGAGGAAAGCATGGCCGATCCTGGGTGAGGAGATGGTACGCCTCTTCAGAACATGCATAATTGAAGCCACTTTCCCGCAATCATGGAAGTGCGCCAACTTGGTCGTACTGCTTAAACAAGGGAAAAAGGACGCTACGAATCCAAAGTCATACAGACCAATAAGCTTGTTGCCTACAATGGCAAAATCACTCGATACCCTTATCATTCAGGACTTGGAAACGGAAACCGAGTTAAATAGTTATGGCCAACAACACGGATTTGTGCCAGGCAGGTCGACCATCACGGCAATGAAGTCCCTGTATGATTGGATACATGGTAGCAATAGCAGGCACGTGTTCGGGGTGTTTCTGGACATCACCGGGGCCTTCGACAACGTCGGTTGGTTCCCGCTAATGTCCAGACTTGACGCGCTCGGCGCCTCGATCAGAACAATGAGACTAATCCAGAGCTACCTCGTCAATAGGTCAGCGAGCATCGTGATTGAGGGCAAACGATACCAGCGAATAATAGAGCGAGGATGCCCACAAGGGTCCCAGCTTGGTCCCACATTGTGGAAGGTTGCCATGACGGAGATTGGCAACATGCAACTGGACAACACAGCCAACATGGTGCTGTACGCAGATGACATCGCGCTCACGGTGGCAGCGGCGAGGCCCCAAACTGCACACGGCAGAATCGAAAGATACCTCGATGGCCTCAAAGCGTGGGCTAAGGCATACGAGCTGGAATTCTCGCCAACAAAAAGCCAGTTACTCAGCCTGAAAGGTGGACTAAAGCCCGGCTACTCGGTCGGCTTTGGCTCAGGAGAAAATGACGCCAGGATAGTGGCTGGAGCGACAGCGAAGTACTTGGGCGTCATCCTTGACCCCAAGGAGAGCTTCTGGGACCATGTGTCGTCCCTCAAGAAAAAATCAGAGGCCATGTACCGTAGATTAAGACAAATGACTTCGGCAAACTGGGGCATGGGCCAAGCGGCGGCCAAAGTAATCTACGAGGCGGTGTTCCTCCCTCGTGTTACGTACGCAGCAGAAATCTGGGCCGATGGAGCTTGCACTCTTAAGAAAAGCATAGCAGATCTCGGGAGCATGCAGAGGGAACCACTCAGGGCAATAACGAGCAGTTACAAAACAGCGTCAACTAACTGCCTCTCGGTCGTGGCGGGCGTACTCCCGCTCGACCTTGAGGTCAGGAGGGTGGCGCTGAAATGTAAACTACGAACCGGTGGAATGACCAACGATGAATATGAGATGGGACTCAGTGCACTCATGGAGGAGTGGCAGGAACGGTACGACTCAGTCGATAAGGGAGATTGGACCAAATTCATGATCCCGGACGTCGCCAGACGATGCGAGCTACCATTGGTGTTGGATCATTATACAACGCAATTCCTTACTGGGCATGGAGACTTTCGAAGCAAGCTCTACAGTTTCAAGCTTCAACCCAGCCCAAATTGTGCTTGCGGCAATGGGGCAGAGACGGTAAGACATGTACTCTTAGCTTGCACAAGGACGCAAGAGTTCCGCGAAGAGCTGATAACCGTGATGATGGAAGAAGGGGTGGCTTGGCCCCCGGAAAGAGGAGCCTTCCTCAGTACAAGAAGGACATATGAAGCATTAAGAAAGTTCAGTGAACGAAGCCTAAAGAACTGAACTGATAGGTAGGACCTACGATGGGTCAGGGCGCAGCAGCACCATACTGGCGTATTGCACAGACTCGGGGTGACCCGGGTGAGCAAGCATGGCGTAAGTGGCACAAGTGGTGGGTCACGCTCGAGCGCGTCCTGGCCCGGGGCGAGCTCACTCGTCAGGGACGAGGAGTTTCGGCCCTGTTGCTGGGGCCGTCCAGAATTCAGCAACAGTATTCCCTGCTTGTCGTAAGAGGCGACTTAAAGGGAAATGGCCAGTCGGGGCCGGCGTCCGGGACGCGGACACACCGAAACCCTCGGGGACTAGGGTGTTGGGGGTTTTGACTGCGACCCCGTGAAGAGCGAGTCGATCACCTCGGTGATGCCTCTGGGAGGCGTGGCGAAGGCTACCGAGCCTCAAACTCGGGGGTCGCGGCCACCGCGCCAGGGCGACCGCCACTGGTAAGGGCCCACCTTGAGCCCGCGATACACGATCCTAATCTTGGTAGGACCACAGCTGAGACTCCCGGTCGACGAAGCTCTGCCCGGCCATCCCACCATTGATGGGCCTTCCTAACGGGGGCGAAAATGGTACTTCGGGATGTGGGGGAGACCCGCGGCGTCGAGAAATTGACGACGCGCCCTCACTCGGCGGTCGCGCCCGGCCTCGGTCGCGGCGCAGTCGACGGCGGTTTGGTTTCGGAGTGGCTGTTAGCGGGAGCTAACCCTATGGTTAAAAGACCGTATGCTTGGTCTAGGGGAAGGTTGCCGAGTGAGAAACTCCTTAGCGCCCACCCAGCCTACCGGTGGGGCTATATGCACCGGAGGTTGCCCGTGACCAAAAACGGGAAGCAATGAGGATAGTACCCAAATACGGGACCCACCTTGTCGTGGTGGGGGGGCTCACGGGCTAACGCCCGTGCCAAGAGGTTCCATTCTGGGGCTCGCCCCCGGACTACACCGAATTACCCCTGGGCTTGGCTGACTGGGGATAAGAGGCCTGAGCATGCCTTTCGCAATGAAAAACCGGCTCCCTCAACCCTCAAACCGTGATGGGGGTGTCACTTGGCACAGAGGTAGTTGTGTCAGCGTGGAACCTGTTGGGCTCTGCCACACCCAACAGTATATAGGCTTACCACTGCACCGGGCTCTGCAGTGGTGGACGACCCTTTCCTGTGTTTGCGTGGGACCAAATATGGAGGACAACAAACAGAACCCAGATGCGCCAGCTGGCCAATTGGTGCAAAACAGCGGAACACCCACCGGTCAAAGGGTGAATACCTCAGAGGTGAAGAACAAGGAAATAGGAAATGCTGGAGAAATTAAGACTGCAGGGAATCTGGTGACGAAGTTGTTGGCCTCGTCAACTTCAAGTCAAACAAGCCAGAACGACGTAAATATGGAAGAGGCAAATGCACGTTTTTTCAAGTACCTCCAGCAAACATACTCGGTGGCTAAGAGCCTGGATGATGAAGTTGCTATTGCCACCAACACCAAGAGGGAGATAAAAACCCTCATAGTCCAGCTATCGACCAACGTCAAAGGGCTGATACAGTGGGGAAGACTCACGGGTAAAGTGAACGTCAGTACCTCGAGTAGAGGAAACCAAACTGACCTTGGACCCTCTGTACTTCAACCCACAAATGAGGTGCCTCCTGAGTCAAAGACGACAGGAGTACCGTCAGGTCCCCAAACAGGGTCGACCCCTGCAGGCAAGATCCCCTCTCCGGATCGCACACGCTTTGAGCTCCTTGCTGCCATCGAGGGACTCCGACAACAGCTGAAAACCCAGGGGGAAGCTGTTGGGAAGCTAACAGAGCAGGTAGAGAGGTTACAGAACCAAAATCAACAACAGGAACTGCCACAACAAAAGTCGCCGAAGCAGCAGCAGCGAGAGACACAGATGCAAAGAAATCTACAATTTCAACAAAAACAGCGGACAGACGACTCTCAGGACCGCAGCAGTGATACCGGAAACTGGGAAACGGTTGAGAACCGGCGAAAGAATAGGCGTAGGGGCAAGCCACCGCACCAGCGACCATCAAATAGTGAGGCGTTGGAACCACATAGCGACCCCCCGCGAAGACAGCAACGAGACAAACGCCAAGTCGAAACAGGAAACGAGAACGAGAACGGCGAACGAAGGGGAGGTAACGGTAGCTCAGCGGAAAAAATGGCCAGAAATCTAAGGAAAAAACTGCCCAAAAACGAAGCAATCATCCTTAATGCACCAACGACCGGGTCAACCTACGCTGATGTCATCAGGAAGGCGAAAGAAGCTGTACCAAACCTAAAAGAGCTCGGCATCGAAGTGGTCGGGACTAGAAGAACAGCAGCAGGTGACATCCTCCTAGAGGTTGGCAGCAAAGAGGAGGCTGAACTCTTTACTAAAAAACTAAAGGAGAAGCTCGGGAATGAGGTAAGCGTAAGAAGGGCCATGAGAACGTCACCAGTGCTCATTTCAGGACTTGACGAGTCAACAACCACAGAAGAGCTGAGGGCAGTTCTTGCTGAAAGAGACCCAGAGCTAGCAGACATCAAACCCTTCACCATCCGAACAGCAGCCAACGGCTGGAGCACTGCAAAGATCGAGACCTCGATACAGTCGGCATTGCGGCTAGTAGCTGATCCCAAATTGAGGATTGGATGGAGCAACTGCATGATAAAGCTGCTTGGGGAAAAGAAAAGTGTTTGTTTCCGATGCCTAGAAACCGGGCATGTAGCAGCAGGATGCCAGGGGGAAGATCGTTCCAACCGCTGCATCAAATGTAGAAAGGATGGTCATGTGGCCAAGAATTGCGAAACGCGAGCCACGACTGGGTCAATGCCGCGTAATGAGGCCGGAAGGACCAACGGACCAGGAGGCAATGATTAATCTTCTACAGATTAATCTCAACCACTGTCGAACAGCTCAAAACCTGGTGGAGCAAACAGTGGTTGAAAGAAACATCGACGTGGTTATTGCATGCGACCCCCACGGGATCACAGACGGCAACGAAGGATGGCTAACAAGCAGCGGTACAAATAGGGCCGCAATCAAAGTGTTTGGGAAAAACGCCACGATAGCGAAAATCGAGACCGATGACGAGTTTGTACTGGTAAGGGTAAACGGAGTATTCATATATAGCTGCTACGCGTCACCAAACTCCACAATAGCAGCATACCGGGAATTCCTACAACGGCTAGAAAGGAGCGCACAACTGTTAGGACGCCAGGAGAGAATTATCATCGCCGGGGATTTTAACGCGAGATCAGCCGCATGGGGCGACTGGCAGAGTAACACCAGAGGAGAAGAACTCCTAGAGCTCTCTGAAGGACTAGGTCTGGTCATAATCAACACGGGACGAGAGCCCACATTTCATGGTATAGGAGCAGGCTCAATTGTCGACGTCACGTTTGCATCAGAAGGATTTTCCCGCAACATCAGAGATTGGACGGTACTAGACGAAGAAAATTACTCAGACCACCATTACATAACGTACACAGCACAAACGGAGGCAAGCTCTAGCAGAGGAAATGACACTCCGCGCAACGATAGGAGCTGGATCACATCCAAGGGCATCTGCGTTGAGGAATTCAAAGCAGGCCTTATGCCAGCGGATTGGATTTCCCCACGGCAAGCTGACATGGGGGAGTACAATTTAGCTGATGCCTTCGAAAAAAGGATGACCATCGCATGCGATTTTGCACTCCAGAGGAAACCCGAAATGCGATGTGGCAAAAGGCCCCAGCACTGGTGGAACCCGGAGATAGCCCAACTCCGCTCCAGCTGCAAGGCAGCAAGAAGAGCATTAAAAAGAGCAGTGACCAGGCGGACCAGGAACGGAGGAGAAATAGCGGCGACAGAAGACCTGCTGGAGAACCTTAAATCCCGCAAAAAGGCCCTCAGGACGGAGATAGCAAAGAGCAAAGAACGCGCGTGGAAAGAACTACTCGAAACCGTAGAAAACGACATATGGGGCAAGCCGTATAAGCTGGTATTGAGGAAACTGCAAGGCCCACCAGCGACGGCGAACATGGAACCCACGATGCTAAAGGAAATCGTTGCGACGCTCTTTCCAACGAAGCCACCACCCAGCCAAATAGAGTACATCCGTGACATCCCCATCCCATTCTTCACGCAGGACGAGGTCTGTGAGGCCTTCAAACGTATGGCCCCCAGGAGGAAAGCGCCCGGCCCGGATGGACTTACCAACTGCATACTCACAGCAGCCCACAGGGCAGAACCAACCCTCTTCAGGGGAATGTTCAACGAGTGCCTGCGAGTAAGTGACTTCCCCATCAGATGGAAAAACTGAAGGTTAGTGCTACTCCGCAAGGGACAAAAACCAGTAAACGAACCATCGTCATACAGACCCTTGTGTTTGCTGAACGATGTTGGAAAGCTCTATGAGCTACTCCTAGTGCAGATGCTCGAAAGACACTTGGAAAGCTCACAAGGCCTCGCGGACGAACAGTATGGTTTCCGGAAGGGTCGCTCGACCGAGGACGCAATAAGCGCACTGGAGTCGACCGCAAATGCGGCACTCGGAAAATACGAACTTTGTGTCGCCGTAAGCCTCGACATTAGAAATTCGTTCAATTCCATTGGCTGGGATCACATAAAGACAGCGCTGCAAAAGTGTGATGTCCCCGAGTACCTGCTGCAGACATTCCAAGCATACTTCAAGGAGAGATCCGCAACGTTGGCACATTCCCACTCCGCTACTGGTCAACTAGAGATTAACATAACATGCGGCGTGCCGCAGGGTTCGGTAGTCGGCCCGACGCTGTGGAATGTAGCGTACGACAGAGTATTAAGAGCCCAGTGCCCGGAATCCACAAAGATAATAGGATTCGCCGACGATACACTCGTCATGGCTTTTGGCAAAACAACCGAAGATGTGGAAAGGCGAATAAACGAGGCGTTAGAAGTGGTAGCAGAAGAGATCAGCATACTCGGACTGTCATTAGCGACGGAGAAGTCCGAAGCCGTATTCTTCAAAAGGCAATACAAAAAAAGGAAACCCACCATCAGACTGAACGGCGCGGATGTACCAATAACGAAGACAATGAGGTATCTTGGACTGACAATAGACGAGAAGCTGAAGTTTAGAGAACATATAAAGGAAGCAGCTAAAAAGGGACAGCGGGTGCTGACGTCACTCAAGAGACTAATGCCGGACATAGGCGGACCCACGGAACCACGCAGACGACTGCTGGTAAGTGTTGTCCAGTCGGTGATGCTGTACGGTGCCCCGATATGGGCAACCTCGCTGGAGTACTCCAAGGTCATCAGAAGAGAACTGCTAAAGGTACAACGGCAAGCGGTACTTCGCAGTATTTGTGGGTACCGCACAATATCATACGACACGACATACATTTTAGCGTCGACCCCTCCAATTGACCTCATAGCAATGGAGAGGAGGAAGCTGTTCCAAATCAGAAGAGGGTTGACAAGGAAAACAGTACAAGAGGCAAAAGGTGACACAATGGTGGAATGGTTGCAGAGGACGGAAGACGCCAAAAAAGGGGAATGGACGCGGACACTAATTCATGACGTACGAGGCTGGGTGATGAGGAAACATGGGAGCATGGACTTCCATCTCACTCAAGTATTATCTGGGCATGGCTGCTTCAGTTATTACACCCACCGAATAGGGAAAAAAGAGGAGCCAAACTGTAGGCACTGTCCATCAACTCTAGACAACGCGCACCACACGCTGGTTGAATGTAGGGCATGGGCAGCTGAAAGAGAGGAGTTAGAAGCAGAGATCGGCCAGTTGAACATCGGCTCACTGATCGGGAAGATGCTCAGCAACACTCAGGCTTGGGAAGCAGTGTCCGCATTCGCGAAACGGACGATGAAGCAGAAGGAGGCGTTGGAGCGTGCCCAGCAGCTGGAAGAGAGGAACATGACAAACTAGCTAGTTAAGTTATACCTTTGTGGGTCAAAGACCAAAATAGGGTGGTTAGAGGCCCCCATAAAATGTAATAATCAATAAATGTATTGTGTTTTTAACTAATATTTCCACAATAAACGATGGGTGGCGGGGAGAAGTAATACCTTAGGGTTAAGTTCCTCCCCCCACTCGATACCATAAAAAAAAAAAAAAAAAAAAAAAGGATAGCTTGCGACCCGACCAGGGTGGCGAAGGGCACGTGAACGCCTCAGCCAACGGTACGGGCGCACTCTCTCCCGACTTCGGTGGGAACGGGTGTGCGCACGGTGCTCGTGGTCCATAGACGACGTGCGGGCGGTGGTTGGTGGCAATGCCGTCGTACGCCGACCGTGAACCTCCGCGGCTCTCGACTAGCGCACAGCGCTAATGTGAGGTCCGCGGTTGTAGCCTGCAAAGGCACCAAACCCGGGAGTCTTCGTGTTTAAAAGTCAATAGTTTAAAGTGGAGGCGGAAATTTACCGAACATAGTTTAAGTGAATATGTAATTACAATATAAACATACTATCAACTTGCTTAAAAACTAAAATATAATGAAAAACTAACGTAGAAACATAAATACAGACCTTGTCGGAAACAACTGTTCTTCGTCATCAATTACTATGATTACCTCCTCAGTACTGGCAGAAGCTATTCCGTGTTTTGGTTTTGATGCAGACATGTTTATCCTAGGATCAACGACCTCATTTTTTTTAGCTATATTATTAGTTGAAGAAGTTGATGTATCAGTTGTTTCTTCGTCATCAATTTCTATGATTACCTCCTCAGTACTGGCAGAAGCTATTCCGTGTTTTGGTTTTGATGCAGACAAGGTTATCCTAGGATCAACGACCTGGTTTTTTTTAGCTATATTATTAGTTGAAGAATTTGATGTTTCAGTTGTTTCTTCGTCATCAATTACTATGATTACCTCCTCAGTACTGCCTGAAGCTATTCCGTGTTTTGGTTTTGATGCAGACATGGTTATCCTAGGATCAACGACCTCGTTTTTTTTAACTATATTATTAGTTGAAGAATTTGATGTTTCAGTTGTTTCTTCGTCATCAATTACTATGATTCCCTCCTCAGTACTGGCAGAAGCTATTCCATGTTTTGGTTTTGATGCAGACATGGTTATCCTAGGATCAACGACCTCGTTTTTTTTAAATATATTATTAGTTGAAGAATTTGATGACCCAGTTGATTTTTTGTAATCAATTTTTATGGGTACTTTCTCAGTGCTGGTAGAAGCTGTCCCGTGTTTTGGTTTTGACGCAGACCTGGTTTTCTTAGGATAAACGACCTCGGTTTTTATAAATACGTTATTAGCTGAAGAATTTGATGACTCTGCTTTGTATTTAATTTTTATGGGTACCTTCTCAGTGCTGGTAGAAGCTATCCCGTGTTTTGGTTTTGACATAGACCTGGTTATTCTAGGATAAAAGTCCTCGGTTTTAATAAATACGTTATTAGCTGAAGTATTTAATGACTTTATTGATTCTTCGTATTTAATTTTTATGGGTACCTTCTCAGTGCTGGTAGAAGCTATTATATGTTTTGGTTTTGACGCAGACCTGGTTATTTTAGGATAAACGACTTCGTTTTTTTTAAATACATCATTAGCTGAAGAAGACTTGGTTTTCCTAGGATTAACGTCCAGGTTTTTATTAAATACACTATTAGCTAGAGAATTTGATGACTCTGTTGATTTTTCGTAATTAATATCTATGGGTACCTCCTGAGTATCATCTTTTCTATTTTTATTCAGCTTAGGTTTTTTCTTAGCTTGTTCGTTGCTATAATTATCCTTATTCTTTTTTAAGCTCCTGAAAAAATTAAAATTATAATCTTAAATGTGTAATTTAAGATAAATGTTTTTGTGCAGAAAATGTCATATAATTATTTAATTTTAATTATTTTTCATAATATAGAACAATAAAAGATTATTTAAAAAATATTAATGTATTCAAAAATGTATTGTTATTATTTAATCATAGATTCAAATAGGGTCTTACAATTATTATTTTTAAATTTCTAAATTCAGTGATGTTACGAATTGTTCAAACATATTGAACCAAAATAAATGGATAATATATTAGTTTTGTAGGCATATACTATACACTACTACCTACGTAAACTTAAATATAATAATAAACTTACAATTTATAATTTTGAATGTCTTTTTCGGTTAATCTTATACAAGGAACTAAAGGAATTTCAAAAATCGCCTTGTTGACCATTTTATCGATTTCCCGTCTGGTATACATTCTTGATCTGTAAAAAAATAATTTATCAACATGAAATTAGAAGTACAATTTTCATATTCAAATTATATTTAAAATAACTGATAGCCAGCAGAGCAAGTTTTTGTCCAGGCAGGCCAATGATTTATAATGGAGACCATAAAATCAATTAACGTAGTAACCTGAATATAAAAAAAGAATGTTTTTAATAAAATGTATATCTATAGATTCCTTGAGACAAAGGGAAAATGTGTCATTTCCTTATTCAACCCATATCTCACACCAGAGGCGGTTTGACATTTTTCAGTTGGTGGTTCAAGAATAGTTAATACCACCCACCCACCTACTAAAAAGTTATATTAGGTACAAACACTAACCTAAAAATGTTACTTCTAATTGGATCAAAAAAGTCGTGTACACACTCAGTTGCTTCACAGCAATCAGCAACTACTGTTAAGTTCAAACCACATGAAACATATTGTATCGCATTTTACTACTCATTTTGTACTAAAGAAAGTAATGCTTTTACAAATCATTGCATTTTAGATGCACCATCTAACATATAACCCTCATATAACCATCAAGTTATAACTTCATCTCATTTTAAGTTGAGATTACAGTTTTATGAACACAAAAAAATCATCTATAAAATATATTCATAAAGAACACATTACAGTCATTACACCAAATTTGTACAATACACTTAACACTAATGCATAAAAAAAAAATTAATCGAGCTTTGACACATCAGTTGTTGAATTCAGTATAAGTGAATACATTTCAGCCAATTTCTCAGTACAGAGTAGTTCAGTAATAACGATATTATTATAATACAATCTACTAGGTATACAATTTAAAGAACAAAACAATGTCACATTGTCTCATACTTTATGTGAATATTTTTAGATTATGAGCGGAGTGATGAATGTATTGATTTAACAATGCTGTGTGTTTTTTTATTTTTTTTTTAGTGTCTGTTAATACCTTTTTTGGACGGTAAGTGCTTGGATTTTGTTCAACAGTATCTTTTCTGACAGGAAAGTGAATCTAGTAGGTATTTTGTAGGGTCATGAGTAAAAAATTTTTTATCTCATAAGAGACCATTGAAAATATCACTGCTATAGCAGTAATGACACTTTTTGGACGGTTTTTGTATTACTGCTATAGTAGTAATATTTAAAAACGACCCCTGACATCAACATTTAATATTACTGCTATAGCAGTAATATCGGCAACTGTCCACCAACGTGTTAAATTAAGGAAAAACGAGAATTTGGACGCAAAATCGGTTTTCGACAACGTCGATTTTGGTTTTATTTTTTGGGTAAAAAAACCTTGAAAATTTAATAGAAGGTTCTTAATATATTTTTCAAAAACAAATGAAAAATATTTATCCAATATTCATATCAAGTCACAATTTTTTTTTTATAAGCATTTAAAGTTCAAATACGTAAATACGTAAAATTTAAGTAAATGTTCAAATTGTTTTGAGTTTTTCTTTTTAAATCAAAAATTCGAAAAAGTAATACAAGATTTTTCATAAGTTTTCCTAAATTTATCAAAAAAAATTTCTACAAGCATGTCAAATTAAATTTTTATGAGCGTTTGAAGTTCATATTATTATTACATTTAATATTCACTCGATTTCTCATGTAACGATTTTCTTATTTTGTTGTAATTCAAAAACGAATAACTGAAGGTGTACACGAAAATTTCACTGAATGTTTATATTTTCAGTTTGTATATACCATAAAATTCTGAAAATATTTTGTCTCATTTTGATCTGTGTACGGACAATTTCAAATTTTAATTGGTTGGGCCAAAAGGCTTGAACATTTAATACAAGACTCATGATACATTGTTACAATAGCAGTTGAAAAAGACTACAAATATATGGGCACAATTTATTATAAACATTTAAAGTTCGAATTTTAACGAAATTTAACAAATTGAGTATTTACAAATTATTTAGTAGTTAAAAATTTATAAAATTTTAAACTTTTATAGCTAAGGACAAAACTTTAAAACAAAATACCACGTAAGTAATTAATTCTGTTATCAAAAAATCTAAAAAATACATAAACGCAGTTTTTGTATAGTTATTTTAAGTTAAAATTCGGATGAAATTATATATTAAAAAACCAAGAATAACCGTTTTAGTTATTTTGTGTTGATTTTATAATATTAATTCAACTTACCGGCTACTGTATTAATAATAAGTAATAACAATATGTAATATAAGATATCCACACCGACAAACCGTTACCACTTAGAATCGTATTTCGTATACCATGATATTGTTCGGAACACCGATAAGAATAATATGATACGATACGATACGGCAGTCGTCCGTCGATACGAATGATTAAGAAATTTAGTATACTTGAGACCGCGATGATAAACGGTCGATTGACATCATCGATGATGTATTAATTTATACTCTCAATAAGTTTATTATTTTATGTTAATAATTATAAATAATATTTAATTGTATAAATATCTATAATTTTTGGTTGTTATATCATAAATCGTTTAATTAAATCATTAAAAAAGATTTTATAATAAATAAAAAAATTGTTGTTCAATAAATTATAATAACAAATATAAAAGTGTGAACGTACGAAATTAAAATAAAAACCAATATCTAACTTCCCATTCCAAAATTATACATAGTCCTTCGTGCAGGATATAAAGGCAGAATAAAAAGTACAATTTGCTAAATAACCAAGTAACGTGACAATTTTTTATAGCAGTGTGTCAATCAACATCGAAATCACGAGGTTAGCAAATTTAATATTTATTATAGTGCTTCCCGAAGCACAAAATTCCCTATTGAAAATATAAGAGTAGCATTACCTCAATAAATTGTCACAGAACTGGAAATAATCCAAATAGAACAAAGTCCAAACATAGTATGGGTTAGGTTAGGTGGGTGGTGATCAAGATAACATGGCAACGCTGATAAAACGACGAGGAGCATTGAAAGGTCAGCTAACGAGATTTATGAACGATGTCAAGGAAATTAAGGCAGATAGCGACACCGGGATATCAAAAATAAAAAGAAAAAAAATTGAAGAATGCTGGCCGTCGTTTCAAAATATTCAAGTGGAAATTCAGACAAAAGACGACGCAGCGGAAGAACAATAAAGAATTGATTTTGAAGAGTTGTATTTTTTAGCAATATCAGAATATGATAAATTATTCAAGCAGCAAGATACATACGAACAAATAGATCAAAATAATGAAAGTTAAAAACAAGTAATGTCGCAGCTGCTGACAACGGTGGCGCAAAGAAATGGTAGAGCGTCAAATCAAGCATCAGTAGTCAAGCTCGCGGCGCTCAATGTACCTACATATTTACTGGGGATTATAAAGAATGGTCGATATTCCACAATATGTTCGTGGTGCTTGTTCATAGAAATGAGGATATAAAAGACGTTCAACAATTTTTATATTTAAAAGCAGCGCTTAAAGGTGACGCCTTATGGGTAATTCACAGCTTTGAAACAACAGCCAAAAATTACGCGATTGCGTGGGAGTGTTTGAATGAACGTTACAATAATAAACGCATATTGGTGCAAAACCACAGATGAAGAAAAAGTATGCGTTGAGCATTTTAATCCAACAGTAAGACGAGATACAACGGGAAGATTTGTGGTAAAATTACCATTACACAAAAATTACGAGAAACTGGGTGAGTAAAAAAATACGGCACTTAAAAGATTTTTGTCCTTGGAAAATCGATTTAAAAATAATACGAAATTACGTAGCGATTACATCAATTGTATGAATGAATACAACTGCGTCTTATGTCAGAAATGTCATTACCGTCGACTTCGGCGCAGCTGCAACGATTTTATTATATGCCTCATCATTCTGTCGTACGCGCCGACAGTACTACAACGAAAACACGCGTAGTATTTGACGCATCGTGAAAAACTGACTCGGGGTTGAGTTTAAATGACATACTCATAAAAGGCCCAATCATTCGAGATGAACTTGTCTGCATAATATCAAGATTTAGGACACACAAATGCGCTATGTCGGCGGACATTGAAAAAATGTATCGTCAGATATTAATAAGCGAAGAAAATAGGTCATTACAAACGCGTAGTCATTATGGCGATCACAACCCAGCGATAAATTAAAAGAGTACTGTTTAAACACGATAACGTATGGAACAACACCCGCGTCGTATTTAACTACCACCTGTCTCGAAAAATTAGCACACGAATATGAAAAAAAGGCTCAGTTTGCTGCTCAAGCGATTAAGTCAGATTTTTATATGGACGACCTTAACTGGCACCAATAAGCTTGAAGATGCTATTAATTTAAGAGAGAAAGTAATAAACATTTTGAACAGTGCTGGATTCATAAACAATGAAATTAAATTAAATGTTTGAAACATAATAATATTAAGTGCGATTGATAAGTATGCGTTTTTCTTTTTTTTGCTGAAATGTCTAGTAGACATGTATTCGGGATAAAATATTATGTCCCGATACACTGACAGCATTGTTAGTCAATATTCAAGAGTTCCTATTAAATTAGTAAAAATTAATAATAATTCATAACAATTTTAAATTATAAGGTTACTTTTTATTTTTAGAGCATTTTAGGATTTTTAAGGCATTTTAAAACATTTTGAATTTGAAATTTAATTTTAAAATTTTTACATGCTTTTACATGGTTTTTGTATAAATTGAACATAAAATAATTAAGTGGGTACAGGTAAATAAATATTTGATCAAAAGTTATCTACAACTTTTTTACTATCCTTTAAAGTTTAAGACTTATATTATTATTTAGGTAACAAAAATGTATATCAGAAATTGTAACGAAATTATTAAAAACAAAAAAAAATAGTGAATTTTTTTAGTGCATTATTCAAAATGTTTAGGGTATTTTTTAGGGCGATAAAATCCCAGCTATTTTTACGAAAACACTTAAATGTTAAGAGATAAATGAAAAAAACGAATTTTTGTGACCTTTGACCTTGAATAAAAAAAATTAACAGCAATAGGATCGATGGGGACTTTTGAGATTTTATTTAGGATGAGGTACTTAAGGTGTGTACCAATTTTCAGCTCTATGCGAATTATTCCGAAGTTAAACGTCTATTTTGACCGGACTACAGGCGTTATAATTGTGTAATTTACAAAAATAATAACTATCAACAATATTACTTATTTAACAGTTTTAGTTTATTCTGTGTTTATCAATTATCAGGTATATTCACCAAGTTGATGAGATTTAATAATATTTGATATAATAATTACCAAGTCAATCTTTATTAATATAACTAAGTACATTTTTAACAACAAAAAAGGAATTCGTTTTGATTTTATTTTATTCTAAATTTAAAAAAATTCACAAAGTTTACGTGATTTATTAATTTATTATATTAATTTATAAGTTTATACTTCTTAAAATTTAAAATGTATACTGTACATATTATTATACTGTTTAATCAAGAGGCTCCTACGGTTATAGTGGTAGGTCTCAATGACCACACCACCGAAATCAACACTATAAATTATAATAATGTACTGTACCAGGGTTAATAATTATAGGATATTGCCAGTTTATGACCACATCAATTACACTCTGAGTTATAGGGACGGATGACAAAGCACATACACTAATTTATTGCTGAATTTAATGCAAATAACAAGGACATATTATAAGTATTAAGTGGCGAAGACGTCTCCTCTTTTACCAGTCACGATAATATACATAAGAATAATAAATAATAATATACCTAATATCAGCACGTCTAGTAAATACTAAATAATGCACAGGGACCGGATTTTTATGCAAAGTATATACGTATATACGTATTGGAATAAGCTTTTTTAAATGTGATGAGAATTGTCACCGATTTAAATCATTCTTATTAAAATAACACAAATTGTATTTTGCATATTTTTCATATTTCAACGTTTTTACCTATTAAATACATATGTGTAGCTTTATAATAGTGCACATCATTATTTATAGGTAGGGCATATATAAAACATCGTATTTTCAAGTTCACAGCCATAAAATATCGATAATATTATTACGACCAGTCTTTATTGCCTAAAAAAATATGATATACTCATATGCGACATACTTATATATTATTATTTATTATGATATTAATATAGATAAATTCGTTGTTCATATAATAGAGTTCAAGTGTTCGACGGAAACCGATCAGGGCTAATATTTTATAGATTGAAGATAAAGAATGTTAAATGGCGAAGAACTTACCTGAAGATGACAAAAATATACTTTTTTTATACCTTTTTTATTACTTAATTAATTAATACTTAATAAAATATGAACTTTTTTACATAATTTTAGATAAAATATTTTCGATTCAATTTTAAGTGCATATTTTAAGGACTTTTTGTACATACAAATCCGATGAATAATACCTAATGAATAATATTAGTAAAAATAATATAAACAAATATTTACATAAGGCATAAGTCATAACTCATAAGCTATACCTAAATCTTTTACCAAGTTTAATTTAAATTATAATTTGCTATGACATTTTAAAAATATTAAGACTATAATTTAAAAATATGCATAACACACAAGTGTTTAAAATTTTGGAACTTTCTTCTATACATGTTGATACAAATTACAATTTTAATACAAGATCAGAAATACAATGATTTAAATATATCAAAAATACTTAGGTAATATGCTCAATTTTTTTTCGACATAAAATGTTTATGATATTGTAGCAAAAATAAGGACTTAAGTTATTTTTTTTAGCTATTAAAAAAATATTTTTTTCTAAGAACTTGAAACTTTTTGCTATTAAGTAGATTTTTACTTTTCACACATTTAAACAGCAGAGCGCCTTTCTAGTTTTCTATTCTGATAGTTGAGCAATGAATGTAATATTTTATAATAATATGTATTTTTTTTCCTGCCTGTAAAAATGTTTTCAAGTAAAAATAAATAATGGTGCTTTGGTTTTCCACGTCAGCATTAATTCTGACGGGAATATGTGGAAAATAAATACGGGTAAGTGGATGTTGCTCTGCTGTACAGTAGATTACAAGTGGGTAAATGTATAATGGATTGTATAAACATGAATTCAATGATATAATATCATTGTATAAGAAAACGATTCTGAGCGGAGACGGTTTATCAGTGAGGATTTTTTAAATTTTTATTATTTATTATACTCTTTAAGTTGAAATAGGCAATATTATAATTTTATAATTTTTTATTCATTGCTACGGTAATAAACAAATTGTTAGAAATTAAAGTCCCATTTTAAGCGGTTTTTCGTAATTTTTCAGTATTTTTTCCAGTGGCATTAAATAACTTTTGAGAAAATCCAAAAATGACCTCTTTAAAGTACCATCTTGATACAATTTGCTAAAAGATGAGGTACTATATGTTGAAATCGAAGCACTCCTCTTCTGGTAGAAATTTTTTATACAGGATATAAAAAATAAACACCATTGTAAAACCACTAGCTGCTTCCTCGCTCCGCTCAGAATCTAAAATGTACGGTAGATTTCAATAGGGCCGTTAAAAACAAAAAAAAATTATAGAAAAATTGGAATTTTACCGGATTTTACGCATCCTAACCAGTTTATTGATTTAACTAAAAACCTGATAACCATGGATACTTTTAATTTTCATCAGAAGTTTATATACTTAACCATTTTCTATGCACCATTAAATTTTTAAAATATTTTAACACATTTTGAGCCATTTATAGGCAAAAAACAATTTTGATTTTTAGATTATTGTCTCGATCATTGTCGATATAAAATTGTTCGATCAGTCAAAATAATTGAAACTTTGGTAGGTACAAGGTTCCTCATAAACTATTGTCGAGGTTATTGTTAATGAAATGTAACAAAAACACATGAGCATAAATTAACAAAAAACGTTATGAGGGTCTGAAGTTATAATTTTGACAACATTTGTCAAAAATCACAAAAACCTAACCTAACCTAACCTTGGGTGGGTCTTGAAGTTAAAAAAAAATTATAAAGAGCACTTATATGCACCCGGCGCACAGTGGTTTAAAAATGAAAATAGTAGGCCAAAAGTCGATATTTTTAATTTGAAAATACTCAAATTAAGATTATACCAAAAACGTTTTCTATAATACCGAAGGCGTATAAATATGTAAAACGTATAGCAAACTATACCAATCAAATAATAATTTAAGTGGACAAAATATGATTTTTTTCATAAAAACTATGATATTTTATAATAATCGTCATAACTCATAACATATAGGTAGTTCAATTTTAAAATTAAATAAAATAAAATTGAAGTATTTAATCCACGTTGGATAAAATAATAAGATAGTATTTAATGACCAGATTTGAAATTACGACTGTTATTAACCCGTAAATACGTGGTAATGGAAATTAACAATGTTACAAATAATACGATGATAAATCTATTCAAGTGAGCACTTGAAGTTTGAAAGTGTTATTTATAAGCAATATTTTATTCAATTACATTTAGGTATGCAGTTTTTTTTTAGGTATATTATAATGGCTTTAATTCGATAAATTTCGCGTAATATAAAATCTACAAATATATTTTAATTAGCAGTACGACCAGTTGTTAAACAAAAAAACGAATTTAATTATGTTTTAAATATTTTAAAAACTGATCATAATGATGATAAACAACAAAATAAAATAGAAAATATCAATAAATGTTGGAATTTGTAGTTCTTTAACGGGTAATTACTGATAATACTTATATATATTGTTCTATATTGACTTTTATTTAATTTTTTGGTTATTTTTTAAGGGACCTGCTCATGTGTATTTAATATAAATGGCAATATATTTAGGACCAAAAATGAAAACAGATATTATTTGGTCAAAACAGCTTTACAGTAAAAACACTTCGATACGCCTCGTAGTGATAACTGATTTAGTTAACTATTAAGTATATCTTTTAGAAATAATAACTTTCAGTTTAAAATGTTACCTTCCAATAGAGTTTTCTTTTTCAATAAGTTGTTTTCTAGTAACTGTTTTCTTAGAATTGGATGAACTAGAATACATATAAATATTTAATTTTAGTTGCTTGAGTACCTACTTGACTAAAAAAAAAATGATCTAGTCAAGAAAATGAACTTAATTGAATTTATTTTATACTCATTAACATGACTATTTTTTTGGAAAAAATAAATGTAAAAACTTCAAATATTATACAACCACAATATTTTTATGTTGTGTATAGGTAAGCGAGCAATACCTTCATATACACGAGTAACTTTCAGTACTAATTTAGAACACTCAAGAATTGTCAATAATACAATACTTGTACCATTTCAAGTACTTAACTTTTGAAATAGACTAAAAAAAGTATGCTCAATTCAACTTGTTTTCAAAAAATAACTCTAAACATAACTCTCTTTAATTTATATCACTAAAATTATACCTTTGTAAACGTATAGTATGATCACCGTTAATTAAATTGATTTCTTTATTTGAGTTGGAACTACAACTATAAAATATATAAAATAATATTTAAAAACATACTAATATACCTTTATAATAAACAAATACACTGATAATTAAATATATTTAAATTTACTCTATGTGAAATGTATTTATTTTTTTTTTTGAACGACAAGAACTTGGAAAAATAATATTATCTTGATCATATTTTCCTTCTAATATGCTAGAATTTATAATATTAAAAAAATAAGATCAATTCATTTTTTATCTCTAGTAGAAAAAATGTATTCATTTAACATTCCAATAACAGAAAACATCTTATTAAAAAAGTGGGGCCTGGCAAAGTGGTGGTTGGGCTACTTAAGTGCGTTGAGGTCAAGCATCGTCCGGCGTCACTAGCTCTCTGACGAGTGACCACCATGGTTTTAAATGACAAATCCTAGCCTCACAATCCACATACACACAAACTATTTTTTTGTTTTTACAAGAAATAAAACAATTAATATGAACTAAAATAACAGTAGGGACATGCCAACCCTTCCTCCCTAACAGACGCCCATGATTGACATCTCTTCCTTATCATAATATTTACATACTAAATATATATATAATATATAAATCAAGTCAACTAAAAAGGTAAATATAAAATCTATCCTACAAGTATAATATATTATAGAGGATGATTTTTTAAACATGCTAATCCCTATTATTTCCCTTAATACTACATTATTTCAATTCTCAGATTTTCAGAATTTTTAAGTATACCTAATGACCATATTTTCAAATTCCTGATATTTTTTGTACTACTTAAGGCGTATTCTGTTACGAACAAACATCTATTTCTCAAATTAGAACCCTCCTCCCACACTTTTACTTTAAATTATTTAAAATATGTTCTTTATGTGTAATTTAAAACAAAATTAGAATTTGAATATGTGTATAATTTAAGAATAAATATAGCGAGAGCTTAAAAAATCAACCTGTATATTAATTAAATAATTTAAATTACTTGAATTAAATTTTTTTTTTACCTTGTTTCAAGTTTCCTATGATGAGGTACCGAACGAGTAGAAGATGTTGCGGTTGTAACTGGGTATTTATCTTGATTATCAGATACACTATTACTATCATTATTTTCTGGAGAATTCATTATTGAAGAAGATAAGTCATATTTATTGGCAACTGAACTTTTTGGTGGACACGTTTTTGTTGATCTTTTTTTTTTCATAGTTTCCTGTTTTACTTTTAAACCTATGTCTATTGATCCTGATGATGTACGATTCATATCTATGTTTTCAGTCTTCATTATTTTGGAATCATTATCTTGTTCAGAAACTGCTAGAGATCTTTTTCTTGAATAATTACGTACTTTTAACGCCTTAGAATAATATAAATTTAATATTTAATATTCAATCAATTAACAGCTTGATCAATAACAAATAATATTTTAACTTACAGCAACAGTGCATTCAGATGATTTTTTTAAAACAGATGGAGTTACAGAATCTGAATTACAAAAAGATTTGAAAAATTCTACCAATCTCGATTCTCTGAAATATAAAATACATATTGTATAATTAATAAAAATATTTTTGGTATTATAAACAACTGTATTCAAAATATACCTATCAATTTTCATCAAATTATCAGCTTCTTCAACTGCCAATTCCCACGTATCAATAAGCTTTTTACTATTCTTGAAGTAAGTCTGCAAATATTAATAATTAACAAATACAAAAAATTAAAAATAATCTTTTACAACTTATATATAATTATATTATATTAATTTATACTTACTAAAGTATTAGGATACTTTAAAAGTAATTCACATTTTCCATTGTAATTTTCAGTAGTTTTGGCCCAACTTCTTTTACCTTTATCATTACAAAAGCGGACATGTATCAATAATCGCTTTTTTTCTTCTGAAAAAATATAATACATAATAAAAACTTACATAAAAAAATGTAACTAACATAACAAACTAAGCTAATAAAGGTCAGCAAAAATAATAATGTAATATTTAGTCACAATAGTGCTTAATTTACAAATGACTATACTCTATTCAAAATAAGACCGTAACCGGGCGGCCGAGTTGTGCGCATGGGCGTGGCTTTGTTTCGTGGCAGAGCCCGACGCACCGCCGTGGTGGGGACGGTGTTTCACCATATGTCTGACCTGCCGCTGGACAAAAACTGGTCACCGCCTGGTCACGGTCTTATTTTGAATAGAGTATAGAACATTTTGAAGTTTATTAATTTAAAAAATGATATGCCTTATGTGTTATGTTAGTTATTATAATATTATGCTATGTTTTTAACAATATAATATTCTATATAACTTAGTTAATTAAAAGTTACATTAGTAGTTAAATCATGAAATTTGAGAAAGTATATTATTATAAATAGCTTACTATAATGAATATTCAATGTTGGGTCAACACAGACAATGCTTGGCCAATATGGATACTTCCCAATTTTAGCCCAAACAATATCACCAACCTTGTAATTCTTAATTTGCTTAGAACTAGTACTAGCAGGTTTGTCCAATAATGAATCAAAAACATCCACATCATTGACCGGTTCTGTAATGTCGGCCATCGTGTTAAGAAAGTCAAACCTGTAACAACAAATTTGTAATAAAGCACACAATTCAAGGGTTCCTTTATGTTGTTAAAATAATCAACTTTCTGCAAAACATTTACGTAAAGCATAGGCGTAAACTGGGGAGGAGGGGGACACTGCCACCCATCAAAAAATTTAACGGGGGCAATGCCCCCCTTGGTAATTTGTGAATTAATTTGAAAAATATTATCAAAAAGGCATTTTAGATTTGTAAGAATTATTTTTTCAAGAAAACTGAAAAATATATTTTTAAAAGATTAACTATAGAAAAAAAAATGAATTGATTAACTAAAATGTGTTTATTTATTGCCATTTGCCATATGTGATGTGCCATCGTAATACATCATGATAATAATTATGTTAATGAGTAAAACCAAAACCAAACAGCAAACTGCAGCCAGCTGTGTTCCGAAAAAATCATTAAGGTTCGGTAAAATCTTAGTTCATATGCTATGGATGGAGCCACAGCGTATTATTTTGTTGCCGATATTAGCAACGAGTCTCCGAATAAGGTGATCGATATGCACATAGGCGATGCAACTTTAGGCATAATTATCCATAACTTAGCATCACTGAATTATTCTAAATCATAGTTTGTGGTTAATTATATTATTATAGTAGACATTATACCTACTATATTTCAATATAATATTATATTTAAACATAATAGGCTGATTTGATAATTAATTATCGGTGGATAAACGTGCAAGAAGTTGCGTTGTGCATGCGCATATCGAATAAATAATTTGTTGACTCGTCGTTGATATTGGCAGTTTTTTGTACTGGTATAATACACTATACATACATCCATAGTATAATGATCTAAGGGTACAATGAAAGCCTGTTTTCCTATTTGTGGTAACTGTTTAACCGTGAGCACATGTCACATAATAAAATATTTGTTCTATATATTCGATTCTGAGGGATCTATTGGTTCTACAATGGTGTTTATTTCTTTTCCTGTATACAAAATTTCTTCCAGAAGGAGTGCTTCGATTTCAACATGTATAGACATATAGTAACTTATCTTTTAGAAAATTGGATCAAGATAGTACTTTAGAGAGGTCATTTTTCGATTTTCTCAATAGTTATTTAATGCCACTGTAAAAACCACCAAAAAATTACGAAAAACCGCTAAAAATGGGATTTTAATTTCTTACACTTTGTCTATCACCATAGAAAAAAATAAAAAATAAAATTATTTCATTATTAATTCAACTTACAGGCTATAATAAATAATAACAATATAAAATATCCAGACTGACAAACCGTCTTCGCTCAGAATCGTTTTTCTTATACAATGATATAATGATATTATATCATTGAGTTCAAGTTTAATACAATCCATTATACATTGACCCACTTGTAACCTACTGTACAGCAGCAGAGTGACATCCACTTACCCGCTTTTTTTTAAATTTGTTTTGTACATATTATTATTTAATAATTAAAAACTCTACAATTTTATATCGTCATATAAATATGGTATATTTTATTTAATAAAGAGTAAATGGGTGGTGTGGGGGGCTTCGTCCCCCGTGGCTCTGTGTTCTGAAAATTATCTGGACCCTCCCCATGACAAATTCCTAGATACGCCACTGGCCTAAGCATAAGTAAAGCGCGTCCGGTTTTTGGCATCGTTTCATTTATTTGGTTTTTCATTAGGTTATTTTTTATTAATTTGTCTTTTATTGAAGCTTTTTACTTAGTATTACACTTTATGAACTATTGCAGTTTGCAGTTGTATTTATTTTCGTTACCTAAATCATAAAATATACCTATATATAGTAATAGGTATAGATACTCATCGTAGGCTGAAAAACCATATCTATTTTCCGCCCAAAATTGGTTTTTCGTAGGTAGGTAATAATTCAGTGGCTTGGCCCGACATATTTTGAAAATTTAGCATGGGGCCGATTTCAGAAACAAACAAAATCGTCTCCAATCCGTCTTAGTTGGTAGGGATTACAAAAAAGTGTGATTTAAATTTTCTTTTACAACTGAACATTTTTAGGTAAAATCTAATACCTAATCGGTCCTCCACCCTTTCATGTAGGTACGCCATTGGGGCTAATATTTAAATATTGGGGCCGTTTCAAATATTTTTTGCCCGACTAAATTTTTAGGACTTCGGCGACAATGGTACGTATATATGTAGGTAGTTGTTTATCATTGCGATCAAATTGTTAAACATCCATTACAGTATTAAGTATTAACAATACTCAATGACGAGGTACGCCGACTGTACATCAGCAGAGTGGTTACCTGCTTGCCCACTTTTTTTTTTGTACATTTTTGAAATTAGATCTACCCTACACTTATTATTTGATAATTCATTAGAAACTTTTTCTGAGCAAATTTATATTTTGCGATCAATAGATGACATAGCTTTATAATTCCTTTATAGGTATTATATTAGAATGTGTATGTAAAGATGACGAACGACAATATTATAAATAAGTTGTGAATAATCAAAATAATAATAGTCGAAATTAATCGATATTCATACAATTTTTATAATAAATATTTCAGAAATATGATATTCCTCTGATGTCCAACATAATTATATAATATATTAATGTAGGTGTTATTTATAATTTACCTATATAGTTATAGTTGCCATTTTTATGGTGAAGGGCAGTCATGTAAATAATACTTTTATAATTTATTCTGAGTTCGAATAACTAGTATTCCGAATACGCACCTATTCAAAGTTCGAATACATTTAAAAAAACATATTCATTGCGTATTCATTGCATATTCATTGCTAAAACATTGCGTTATAGAACTATCTAGATCTATGTTTTTAGAATTAAATATGCAACAAAGTCATTACATATTATTTTAATACCATCTTGATCGGTGATAAATAATTTAATATGTTTAAAATCTATTACATTTAGAGGAATATATTTAATGTCATTAGCTATATATTGGCCACCCTTATCACATTTAACAACACATAAAATATCATCGTCTATATGAAAATATTTCTCAGTTTTATGGTTAGAAATTGAATTTTCACTTATATTACAATGTACTTCGATAAACTTATTTTCAAAATAATTACTGAATATAACATCTAAACCAATATGTTTATAGATATATTTTTTACCTAATCCTAGGCTTGATGTTAAATTTTCATCCAATAAATAATAAATACTAGATATTATTGTAATTTGTTTATCTGTTTGTTGTATTTTTATATTTGATGGTAGTATTTTATTTAATTGATCAATAGTATAATTTTTCTTTCCTATTATAGTTTTGCTATTTTCTGTTTCGATAACACCATTTATTTCTTTTAGGAAACCTTGAGTGTAAAATTTGGCATTAGTGTACCATTTACAGTTCGTTCAAATGATTGTTCAGTTTTATAACTTGACGAAGAATTAAACAATGGAATTCCTAAATAGTTAGTTAAATAAGAGTCAAAAACATACTCATAGTTAGTTGAAATCACTAAATATCTATTAACCACTGTAATTTTAGTATTAACAACGTTCTTGTCTGGATTTAATAAATTTTGAATTTCATTAATAGAATATACTCCAATAGGTATTTTATGTGAATCTTTTTCTACTTTAAACTCACATTCCTGTTCAATATTTATGTAATATTCATCACTAGTGGGATAGTACATTTTTTTGTCACTTGCCGTTGAAAAATATATAATACCATTAAAACCTAAATATTTTTTTAATTTTTCATCCAAACTATAGTAAAATGGAGATTCTATTTTAATTTTTTTATCAACAAAAGAGATAATTAATGGATTTATTAATTTATTTAGTTTTTCAATAGTATAAATACCACTTTTGATGTCAATTACGTTAGTGTTAATTGTTATTTGACAGTCGTTTTCTATTTTGATTAAATCCCCAGGCTTGGTAAAAGACAAAGCATATAACCCAATAGACATACTTTTGTTTTCATTATGTATATAATGTTCTAAATGTATAGAACCATTTATGATTTTGATTAATTTCATTTAATAACAAAAAATAATGTTAGGTTATTCAAATTCTATCAAATGGATTGTTTTCCTATTATCAAGAGTTTTTTTTACCCTTATATTTCATATACATTTCGCCCTCATATCTGTCTATATCTAACTCAGAAATAATATTAACAAACCTTTGGGGTAATAATAGCATATCCTTATTGTTTAATACAACAGAAACTCTTTCACCATATTTTGTATCTACTTTTCTAATTGTTGTTATTTTATAAAGTTCATTGATATTTAAATCAGATAATTTTGTATATTTGTAATCTTCTTCATTTAATTTCTTTAATACTTTAATTACAGTAGTGTCAAAAGAATTACCTTCAAACTCTATACGATGGTATGAATCTCCATTATCAAGTATTTTTTTATACCTGTAATAAAGGTAAAGTGTAGACCACTCTTTATCATTCATTTCATATATATTTTCAGAAATAGTTTTAAAAAATCTATCTGGTAAAATGAGCTTATATTTATTATCAAATACAACAGATACTGTATCCCACCCATTAATAATAACAAGTTCAAAAGCAGTAACTTCATATCTTTTGTCAGCTACCAGTTCTGATAATTTAATAAATTTATACTTGTATCCATATTTATTTAATCGCACTTTTAAGTCTACTGAATCAGACATTTTTATATTTATATATATATATATATATATATAAATAATATTTAATAAGAGAAAAATTTAATAGGAATTTTAATTTTTAAGCTTATATTAATTTTCTATATTAAATGGATAAAAAATATGAAATTACATTGTTTCATTTAGATAATAATATATCAAAATCAATACTTCCAATACCTATGAGATGTTTAATTATAGGGTCATCTGGATCAGGGAAAACTAACTTATTATGTAATATTATTATTAAGTATTGGATTCCTTATGAAAATCTTTATATTTTTACAAAAAATATAGAGCAACCAATTTATGAAAGTATAAAAGAAGTATTTGCAAATTTGAATAATGTAGAGGTATATATAACCAATGAAGAGATAATATCTGTTGATGACTGTAAACCAGATAGCTTAGTCGTTTTTGATGATTATATTTTAGATAAACAAGATAGAATAAAAGAATATTTTGTAAGATCAAGATCTAAAAATATTTCATGTATTTATATTTTATATAAGTCAGAATTATAGTTTATTAGATTTAAAAGCAATCAGAACAAATTGTAATTTTTTAATTATATTTAAGCAGTCAGATTTTTATATTGGGAGAATATGGAAAGATTTTTTGAGTAATGATATAGTTTTTGATAAATTTAAATCTTTATGTTCAACTTGCTGGAAAAATAAGTTTGGGTTTATTTCAATTGATTTAACAGGTATACACATTTATAATAGATTTAAAAAGATATGAATTTAGACTTAATCATTAACGCAAACGTCAACGCATAATGTCAACGTATAACGACAACGCAGAACGTAAATATATAACGTCAACGCAGAACGTCTATTTAAATAATGTTTTAGGTCACTAACAAGCAAGTATTTACCTCGCATTAAAGATAGTTCTTATGGTATATATCATAACGCTGAAACTAATAATTATATGATTGGAAAAGAAGTAATCACTTTTAAAGACGATAATTTAATTATAAATGGAAAAATATATAAAGGAACAGAAGGATTATTTAGATTATTAACTCATAATTTAATTGTTCCACCAATATGGTATGAACAAGAAGATTTTAATAATTATAAAGAAATATTAATTAGTACGGTTTCATTATTTCAAGGTAATAATAGTAAATCAATAAGTGTTAAATCAAATAAAGGGGAAAAATATAATAAAATGATTGCTGATATTTGGTGGAATGATATAAAACCTTATATACCGCCCAAGGAAGCTGAAAAAGATCAGATAGAGACTGCTTCACAGGAAGAAGAAAAAGAAGGAGAAGGTTTAAAAAAATACACAGAAAATCCTATTGAGTACCTATAAATAAATACATAATTTAAGTGAATTATTAAAGAGATTATATTTTATTGCTAGTGAAGAAAAAGCAGGAAATAATAATTTTCATAATGAAAAGATTGGTATTGTACATTTTTTTAGTTCTGAGTTGGAAAGATTAGCTAGTACTCCACAAGGAATTGAGTATTTAATATCTTATGTAACAAGTTTGCCTGAAAAATTTGTAGAAGAATCAGGTCTTATGAATAATCTTTTAAACAGTGAATTTATGCCTGAAATACATTGGCCTGGTTATAATTATCTTGGACCTTTTACTGAATTAGAAAAAAATAAGAAGCCAGTAAATAAACTAGATATGGCAGCAATGGAACATGATTATTTTTATAAAAAACATAAAGATATTAAAACAAGACATATTGGAGATAAAATTTTGGAAGATAAAGCATGGGGTAGGCTTTTAGCCCCAGATGCATCTATAGGTGAAAAAGCAGCTGCTTATATCACCACAAATGCAATGAAAGCAAAAAGGTATTTTGGTATGAGTTTAATTTGATTTAATAACTTTTTATTTATATTAAATGAATTTGGATTTGAGTGATTTTCAAATAAAAAAGCTTGTAAAAGCTTATAAAAACAAAATTGATTTAGTTATTCAATTAAAGCATACACAGATTGGTAATGGAAAAAACAAATTTAATTTTACTGATAGACAAAATAATAAGTTATCTAAAGCTAAGAAAGATAAAAAAGGGGTGAGATTAAAAATTACAAAATCTCAATTTGGAGATAAAGATAAAGTAGGTGGTTTTTTACCTCTTATTATAGCAGGTATAGGTGCCCTTAGTGCATTGGCCGGAGGCGCTAGTGCTATTGCAAATACTGTTATTGATGCAAAAGATAAGAAATTAAAACGAGATGAGACAGAAAGACATGATAGGATGATGGAAGAAAATGTTAGAAATATTATGACTTTACAGATTAGTTCAAGTCTTAAAAAAAACAAAATAAAGAACAAAAAAAGAAATAAAACCATTAACTAATTTTGATATTATTAAAGCAGGAAAAAATATTAAGAATTGTAGAGGTTGTTTTATGAAAGATGAGTTATCAACAAAACCTTGGAAAAATGAATGTGGAATATTAAATTTAAATAATTCTAATCAACCTGGTTCACATTGGGTGGCCTGGTTAAAAAATGATAATAAAAAAGTATATTTTGACTCTTTTGGAGATTCCCCTCCGCCTGAAGAAGTTGTAAATTATTTAGGAAAAGATGATTTATATTACACCACTGATCAACTACAAACTTATACTGATCCACCTATATGCGGACATTTATGTTTAGATTTTACTAAGAATTTTAAATTATAAAACTTTATTAAATTTTTTCCTTATAAATGGAAAATATATTTGCACAATATGACCATGCTATTATCCGTGAACAGGATATTATATTTGAACCTATGACAAACAAAAATCTTAATGAACCTAATAAAACTACTACTTTTAAAATACAAGAAGAAGATAGTTTTTTAAATGTTAAAAAAGCAACATTTGAAATTTCTGGTAAAGTTTTGCAGGCTGATGGTACTAGCTATCCTAAAGGTTCTAATGTAATATTAGTTGACAATTTTCCTGGATTTTTGTTTGACTCAATTTGTGTTAAAAAACATAAAAGAGAATTAGATAAAATTGATAATGTTGGTAGAGCTAGTTTGATTAAAGGTACAAATAGTTATTCTGCAGATCTTAGTGGGCCAACAATTAATAGTGGATTTCAATCAAAATTTAGTGGTGGTGGTAATTTTAGTGCTATTGGTAACTTGTCTAATTTGTGTTTAGGGTTTTTTAAAGATATAGAATACCCAGTATATAGAGGAGGTTTTGAAATAATTTTTGTAAGACGTACTGACGATGATGCTTTATTTAGAGATAAGGATGATAAAGGGGTATTACCTGAAGCTGGAAAAGTTGTTATTGAAGAATTACTTATTAGCATACCAATTGTGAACTTATAAAGATGCGTATAAATTTAAATTGATAAATGATTTAGTTTCATTGTCCAAGAGAAATGAATATACATTTAGATTCAAATCATGGCAGTGTATTGAAGAAATTATTATTACTACTAGTAAAACACTACACAAAGATATAACAAATATATATACAAATATCCATAATCCTTTATTTGTTATCGTAGCTTTTCAAACAGATAGATTACTTAATCAATTGAGAGACCCAATAGAGTTTAGTAATTATAATTTGAAAAATATTTGGTTGGATGTTGATGGTATGAAGTATCCAGAACGATTATTAGACTTAGATTTTAAAAAAGGAAAATTTAATAGAGCTTATCGTATGTTAATGAATTATAAGAATGTTTATAATAGAGCACATAGAGATTTATCTTTAATGTATATTACTCCAGAGGAATTTAAAAATATCAGACCATTTTTTGTAATTGATATAACTAGGCAACCATCACAGATTTCTGGATCTAAATCAAGAATTATCTTACATGCAGATTTCGATGAAAATGTGTCTGCTAATACCAATTGTTATATTTGCTTAGTATCTGGTACAGAATTTTTTTATGATCTTACCAATAATACAATTAGAGAAAATATATAAAATATATATATCTTAAATAAATGGACTATTGCAAAAATTGTAAATCTCAAACTAGAAGTATAGGTATTCCTGAATTTATTAAAAAAAATAATAAATATAGGAGGTTATCAGTATGTAAAATATGTAATACAAATAAGAATAATATATCAAAACCACCAGAACTTATAGAAGCTTATGAATTATTTAAACCGGCTAGAAAACATTTTGAAACAAGACATTTTATACAAAGAGGTATAAATGAAACTTGGCAGGCTGATTTGTACTGTTTTTATAGACCGAAATCTACAAATAGTGATCCCAATTATAATTTAAGAAATAAACATAATGAAATTAAAGTTAACGATAACCATAAAGCCTTATATAAAGCCAATAATGGTTTTAAATATATTCTCAATGTTATTGATACATTTTCTAAAAAAGTTTATTCTGTAGCTTTGAAAACAAAAAGTGGTTTGGAAGTATCTGAGGCATTTTCACAAATATTTAAACATAATGTACCTAAGAAATTACATGTAGATAAGGGTAAGGAATTTTATAATAAAGATTTAAAACAATTACTAAATAAATATAACATAACAATGTATAGTACAGGCACCGATAAAAAGGCATCTATAATAGAACGTTTTAACAGAACATTGGGTGATAAATTAAAGAAAGTACTTTATTTAAACAATGTATGGATTACTGAATTACCAAAGATTATTAAGGCATATAATAATACATATCATAGAACGATAAAAATGAAACCTGCTGATGTAATTAAGAAAAACGAGAAAGACTTACTTTCTACTGTTTATAATTATGATATCAGTAATTCTAAGCCTAAATTTGAAATAAATGATAGAGTTAGATTATCTTCAATAAATGATGTGTATCGAAATAAATTAAAAACAAATTGGTCTAAAGAAATATTTACAGTTGAAAAAGTTATTAAATCAAATGTTATTTATTATATAAGTTTTAGTAATTGTTTCACGTGTTATTTGTTTGTATTCTAATTCTATATTAATATTTTTATTATTTTCTTCAATTAATTTTATCATTGCTTCCCCATTAAGTTTTAATAAATTTTGATAATTTAAAGTAAAACTCTTTATAACCGTTTTAAATTTATTATCATTTGTTTTATAATAATAACTTTTAGGGCCTGTAGATGCCCAATCTGTTATATGTACATTTTCACCTAATTCATCAGTCCATTCACCCAACATTGTTCCTGTTTTAATTTTATTAACACCATTATCTATATAGAAAATAGAGTCGGTATCAAAATATACTACAGCTCTACCTAATTTATCTAAAATTATATATAATCTTAATCTTGCACTTGAAGTGGTGAATAAAGCTATCAAAATATTAGTATTATGATGATTTTCAATGTAATAATCTTTATAATTATAACACATTTGTATCATATTGTCATTTAATAATTTTATATTTTCTAATCTATCATCTAATAATATTTTATAGAATTGTTGTGGGACTGTAACAAACTCAGTTTTTTTCATTTTTTGTCGCTGTCCAAATTTTCCCCATAAGCTAACTAGACATAATTTTGCTACAGCTCTTCTACCAGGATTATCACTTATTTGATTTATATCCAACAAAATACCCATTTTATCAAAAACTTCTTTTACATATTCTTCATTAGAACTATAATTATGTTTTGAACTTTCTAATTTTATTTTCATAAAATTCTTAATATAGTATTTAAATAAATATGTTGTTTTTTCTTTAAAATGCCATACTTCATACATTTTTGTTATTATGTATCCTTTTTGTAAAGCTTTATTAACTTCATCTGTTGTCCATGTTCCTATAAATTGTCTTTCATTTGGAGAATGATTACATATTTTATTTTGATCTACAGCACATTTATAACACAAAGGAAATAATAACTTTTCACTTTTTTTCATTTTAATTTTAACTGGAAGTACAGGATGATAAAGATCTCTTGGAGGTTATACCTCCAAAGAAAGCATCTCTAGGATTAATAGGGTCAGCTATATCAGCTTTTTCCATTTTTTTGTATATATTACTATTTATCCAATCACATTCCCATTGTTCAATAAGATTATAACCTGCATTTTTTATTATTTTACTTCTTTCAATTGTTTTTTGATACAAATCATCCATTGTTTCATGGTTTATATTATTTATAGTTTCTCTATCTCTATAACATTTAGTACAACCGTGCCAAAAACATCCATGATATTAATAAACTGTTTTTGATTTTTCATCATAACCATTTACTTTAGATCCTGCTATTATTTTTTCACTACCATTTAAAGCGTGGTAGATATTTATGTTATACAAATGCTTCAACCATGTTATAGATTGCTTTGAATAATTTTCGTTTTTCTCTTTATCTAAAACAGCTATAGTATCGTGTAACAAATATTTTGATCTATAGATAGCCATACAAACACCTGCTATAGTTGTATAGCAAAAAGGATCAATATTAGCTATTTCTAAAAATTGTTTTCTAAGTTCTAAACAACCTCTTCGTTCGATATCCACATCTGAAGTACAGTATGCCTTTAGTTCTTCTTTTAAATTAAATATATAATTTTCATTAATTTTATCATTATTATATTTTTCAAATTCTAGTTTATTCTCTGGCTTCATTGTTTCAAATCCATAATATTTTTTATCAGGTAATATACCAATATAATTTTGATTTTCTACTGTATTAAAGAAATGCGGAAAGTAACCTTTTTTCAGTTCTTTAAGACCAAAAGTTTTGGGAAAACTACTTAGTGGACCATGAATAAAATTAGAACTATCTATTATTCTTATACTTAAATTTTTAATTTCTAATAACATTGGTTTTGTACCATTGTAAATTGTAAATGGCTTTATAGTATTATCAACCAAGTATTTTAAGATAAATTGTGAATCATATCCTTTTGCATAATTTGCTATAAATGTATATCCCTTATAATCCTTGGATATTACATGTTTACAAAATTCTTCATTTGTATCAAACATAATTTTATTTCCTTCAAAATCTTGAGCAATTATTTTATTTGCGATATGAGTTCCTGTTTCTTGTTGAGCTTCATAATCAAAACACAAATATTTTACTGTACATTTAAATGGTTTATTTGTACCTCCACAATTTGTACATGTTGCTAAGCATTTACCTCCTTTTGTTAATCTATGTTTCATATAACATTTATGTTAATTTATTTTCACTTCTTCTTGGCAATTTCTACATTATCTATATCCACATTTATGTATATCATCCAGTTTATTAAATCTTTTACATATTTTATTACAATCAATACATTTACGTACATACATACATACAAAAAAATGATCATCTAAACATTCTTGATTATAACAATATCTGTTACATTTTTGACAATATATTTTATTTTTTGTACTTCTTGAATGTTCAGGTCTCTGACACAATTTACATACATTTTTATCTTTAACACATTTATGTTTTTTTATTTTCATATGTTTTATTACACTTTTCACAATAATAAGAAGAATCATAAAAGCCTGCCATTGATGTAATAACATCAAAATGATTACCATTTTTATATAAATAAATTTTAGTTTCTTTATCATTACCTTTATAAATTAAAGCATTTAAACTTTCAACACAAATAATATTTATTTGTATATCTAGTATTTTTTCCACATTTTGAATATCATCCAATATAAATCCTTCTTCGTTATATTCTGGTAACATATTACATAATTTTAAAGCTAAATCTTTTTGAATTTTTCTACCTATCTTCCCATAGTATAAATAAATCGTAGTCCTTAAGTGTACCAAAATTGCTATACGTGTAGGTACCTATCTCCTAACTAGTTAAACATGGTAATTTATCTATTTAATAGTTAATACATAAAAACATATGGTAATTTATTGCGAGTAAAAACTACAATTTAATTTTATGTAAGATAAATTTACTTTTCAGACCACTGTGGTGGACGGAAAGTTTTATTTTGTTGAAATAATATTGTATTTTTTATTTTGTGTCTTCGTAAAGTTGTACCCATTTAATAAGATATTAAAATTAAGTGTATAGTATGGTTTTTTTTATGATAATTTATACGCTTGTACATTTATTGTCATTGGGCCATTTCATAAATTAGAACATACATTATTATACATTATTATGACGTCTTAACAGTTTTTATTTAAATTTTATTTTCAGTTAAATCAGTTTTGTTCATTCAGTTACACCACCAATAAATGTTATTCAAAGTTGGATAACACAAAATTTGTTATACTATTAAAATTATTGGCCGACACCAATACACCATAGCACAAACCTAATACAACTTCATATATTATTCATTTACTTATTACCATCTACTTGGACACAACAAGATGGTTGCCTATCTACATCATATACATACTTAAAAATATAATGTTCTCTGTTCAGAAGTACTTATAAGTTGCATATATTCAAATTTTACATTCTGGCATAGTAATTATTATTAAGAACTAAGTTAATCTGTATTTACTACAAATATACTTGACCAAATGATTTGGAGATAGATATTGAAATCACATAATTTTCTATCTTCCATTACATTTTCCAAACGAGAACAATGACAAATAAAAATTTTGTTTCCCATATACTATTTTAATAGTTGGGAGAGATTACAAAATGAATTAAGCATGTAAACATATTTTTTTACTAATTTATCTATTTAATAGTTAATACATAAAAACATATGGTAATTTATTGCGAGTAAAAACTACAATTTAATTTTATGTAAGATAAATTTACTTTTCAGACCACTGTGGTGGACGGAAAGTTTTATTTTGTTGAAATAATATTGTATTTTTTATTTTGTGTCTTCGTAAAGTTGTACCCATTTAATAAGATATTAAAATTAAGTGTATAGTATGGTTTTTTTTATGATAATTTATACGCTTGTACATTTATTGTCATTGGGCCATTTCATAAATTAGAACATACATTATTATACATTATTATGACGTCTTAACAGTTTTTATTTAAATTTTATTTTCAGTTAAATCAGTTTTGTTCATTCAGTTACACCACCAATAAATGTTATTCAAAGTTGGATAACACAAAATTTGTTATACTATTAAAATTATTGGCCGACACCAATACACCATAGCACAAACCTAATACAACTTCATATATTATTCATTTACTTATTACCATCTACTTGGACACAACAAGATGGTTGCCTATCTACATCATATACATACTTAAAAATATAATGTTCTCTGTTCAGAAGTACTTATAAGTTGCATATATTCAAATTTTACATTCTGGCATAGTAATTATTATTAAGAACTAAGTTAATCTGTATTTACTACAAATATACTTGACCAAATGATTTGGAGATAGATATTGAAATCACATAATTTTCTATCTTCCATTACATTTTCCAAACGAGAACAATGACAAATAAAAATTTTGTTTCCCATATACTATTTTAATAGTTGGGAGAGATTACAAAATGAATTAAGCATGTAAACATATTTTTTTACCGTTAAATAATTTGGTTAGGTATATTTATCCTTTTTTTAATTTATTAGATAGTAAATACTCAACTACTCAAGTTAATTTCAAAGAAGATTAAAAATCAAGTCTGACAATCTGCATTCCAGAAAAACTTAATCCCAATAATATAGTAAACTAAAAATATGTTAAATGAAAATAGTACATGTTAACGTTTTTTTTTTTTTTTTAATTTTAACAAATATTATGCAATTAAGTTAATTTAGCTAACAACATCAATCAATCATTGATACTTAAATGGGTGGTTAAATGTATGTTTCTAGAAAATTAAAAAAAAAATCATAAATTACTCACCTTCATTATTATACATGGTATTATTAAATATTTTATTTAAATAACTACTTTGTTATAATATTAGGTAGGTATGTCTTAATCCTAATATTTATGTATCATAAAAATATTTGTATTTAAAATTATATTGTTTTAGTGTTTTCCAATTGAATAGTTCTTCTGTTTGATTGGTGTTGTTAGCTATTTATTACCACCTACGAAATCTAAGTTAAAATATTATTAGTCGCATTTTTAAATTGTACTGTATTTTTTTAAGTTAGGGGTTAAGTTGAGTTTTTTTCAATTTTTTTGAATACATGTTATGATCTTAACTCATATTTTGCATTACTGCATAACAAATATTTTGATCTAACTGTATCATTTAATTAGGAATAGATTTATCATAGTCCTGGGCTTTTAAATATTATGGTAACATTTTTGAAGGGTGTTTATCTAGCAGGTGCTCTATCAAATTTTATAAATGTGCATTTCTTTCATAGTAGTAATTGTAAAGTCGATTAAGTGCTCTTCTACTCCTTTATTATTTACCTATTAATTATTATAGTTATTACTTATCACATACTTCTCAATTTAAGCCGAAAACTATAATGTATTACTATTATGATAATGTAGGAACGCCTGATTTTGATAATAATAAAAATATAATTTTCATATAGTAGCACTAATCAATGGCGGTAAACTGTGTATTTTTGAATGAATTCTTATTTGATTTGATAATCATAAATAAAAAAAATACCTTAATAATTAATGGTGAAATATATTTTAAACCTAATAAGTATGTACAATAACATATTATTATAGGTACCTAAATCTTGTAGTGGATCACTTCTAGTAAATTGGTAGATCACCTGCTATACAAATGCCTTTTATAGTGGTTCATAATAATAGAAATATAAAATGGGGTGATTTCAGTCACGGCATATTGAAATAGCTAAGTTGTTTTTTACATATTACCTTATTGTTTGTAACAATATTCATCAGTATTATCATAATTATATGTATTGTTAAAAAAACATAATATTATATAAATTTACATTTGAAATATTTAACTATTCAGTCATTCACTATTAAAAATTTTAAATTATTTAAGTGGTTCACAATATTATACATATAAAATGGGGTAATATGTGGAATTTGCAATTTTGAATTAAGTTGTTTTTAATTAAATAATATAGGTAATTGAAAAAAAGTTGTACAATTGTAATTAGTATGCATTTAAAATTACAATATGCTAGATGTGTACTTATAGGTTAGGCACCATATATTATGCATATTTAAAATTATGATTTTCAACTTGTTACAATTAATTTAAAACTAATGTGAAATAATTTTGAATGGCAATTGAAAAAAAAAATAATAACCTATTAGAAGGTAAATCATAAAAACAAGACCTACAAGTTATAGTAAAATTTTAAATTAATATTGTATTGAAAAAATATAGTCCATAAAACATTGTTAAATTGTGAAAATACCTAACATTTTAAATATGGCTCTAATCACCTCATTTAATATAGATTTAGTTACATTTTTAAACTTTTGTCAGTTGTATCAGAGGGGTGTGCTGAATATGCTTTAATTTAAATAAATAATAAGGTATATAAAACAATTTCTTAAGGAGCTTTGCATGCGCCTCTGAAGAGATTTTACAAATGGGTAATGCGCCTCGTCAATTTATCATAAACCATCTGAAATTAATGTCAGCATACACCTGTATTATATTGTGTGATTAAAAAAAATTGTATCATTTACTATGTAATTTTTTATTAGTCGCTTACTATGTTTTAAAGCTATTAAGTATATTTGTACATATTGAAATATCGTTTAAACCACAAAATCAATTTAAAAATTATTGTGTTCAAATTTTGTACTGGACAGTATTATAAGACATCAAACTCAATAATTTATTTTTATAAGATATTGGTGTTTATTATACCTGGTATATTTGTTTAGTATTTATATGTGTGTATACTGTATTGTAAACTTTAAAGTGTACCATACCTATTGATTTTTACTATACTATATTTTTTTGTAATTGATTTTTATTTGACAATTTAAAAAAATAGGTATACATTCTAAAGATATACTAAAATGTTACTATAGTGGGTTATAGTTTATTTAAAACAAAATCATGAATAATTGTAATAACTAGTTTTTCTTATTATTCAAGTTTAGTCTTATTATTATAAGTTATCTAACCGACCTTATAATTATAGTACCTATACTACGAAAACACTTACCAATATGCCTACATATTAAGTGTATACTAAAGAGTAATGAGTAATGTTTATACCATATACTTAAAAAAAATAATCATAAATCAATTAACAAACATGAAAGAATTAAAAAATAAAATTACATTTTCAAATACAAAAAATATTTTGGTTATAATAACCAATTTCACTGAAAAAATAGGTAAGAGTAAGTTAATTAAGGACCAAGGTATACCTTCAGTTAGAAAAAAATTTCGGTTTTCAAACGAATAGCCCCGCCTAGAGATCCTATTTTTACATCAGCTTACAAGATGGTTACAAGATGGTGTTCCGGCCCATAACTGCCGGCAGGTTCAGGACTATTTAAACAACATTTACGGAGGTAATTATCATTATCATCATATTTTGTTTGATTGCTACTTATAAAAATTTTAATAATATACATATAATATTTAAAGTTACCCAATTTTCTTCTCATTTATATTCATATAGGTATTCATTTGCATTAACCCAATATGTTATGAATAAATTTATACAAATAAGTATTACATTTAATTTAAATTGTATTTTTAAGATAACTAGATGGGTACCCTGACACCAGAAAATTCAATAGCCAGCACGTAGTCCAGACATGACACCTTTGGATTTTTTTTGGGGGGGATTTGTGAAGAATGCTGTTTATGATATTATAATGCCATCCAGTAAAAATGAGCTGATAAAAAAAATTACAGAAGTCTGTTCAAATATACCAGCTGATATTATGAAAAAATTTACAACTGAAAATGTCTTAAAACGTATTACATTTTGTATGTCACAAAATGGTCAACATTTTGAACACATATTAAAAACAAAAAATAAATAAACCAAGAATTTTATGTAGTTGTTGGATCTTCATACATTTTTTCTTTCAAATCCTTATTAATCAATGGTCTTGGACTCTTGGGATTTAGATTTGATTGTTAATCAAATAATATCACTACATTAATTTGATATTAGTTTTGTACAATAAAAAAAAAAGTTATAAGATTTTCAAATAGTGTAACTGTAAAACACGACAATATTATTTAAGATAATTGATAGGACTATCTTAAATCGTGACAATAAAACTGTGCATTATTATCACCTAAATATGGGTATTTATTATTTACTTTCGGCATAATATTATAATCATATTACCAGTAGGGTTGCCACCTCTCCGGGTTTCACCCGGAGAATCCGGGTTTACGTATAAATCTACGGGCTCTGGGTTCAGTAAATTATTCTCCGGGTCAGAGATAAAGATAAGATGACACACGATTTTTTATTATTATGCCTTTTTTTTTTATTAGTTTCCAGTATAAAAACCATTTATTCAAGATAACAAGAATAATAAGATTATGAACTACGGTTTATGACTTTATGAGTCTACGATTAGGATTTTACGAATCAGTTTCAACATCACAGTCAAGTGTGTTTGATCGAATCCGAATATCTGCTTTTAATTTTTGTGTCAGTGCAACCGTGCATCGATATTATAAAACTACACAGAATTTGAAAAGTAATTCACATTTATGACTAAACGACCTTTTTTTTTTTTGCTTATCGGCCTCTCTCTGGGGCTGCTTTCTTTCAAAAGTGGCAACACTAATTACCAGTCACGGACTTATCAAGGTATACCTTAGTCATTAGTGGTAATAAGATATAACCGGATATAACTATGTGGTGATACCGTTTTAATTTTTAAATAATTATCCGTGAAATTGTGATTAAAATAAATTTGTCATAATATATTTCCAGTTTTTCATTTATCATTCTTTGGTAATTCGGTATGTCAAAGGGCGTCGCCCGATTGCGGCCCAAAGTAAACTGTTTACCTTTTCACCTATCCCGATTGCGGCCCGTCCATAATAGGTAGGAAATATTAATTTAAGTGGTTATCAAAACTAAATAAATATCCCGATTGCGTCCGATACGTATATTGACATAAATATAACTATCGTATATCTAATCTATTGTTTGTACTCCTCGGGAAACAACTAAACAAATTAATAAAAAAAAATTCATACTAACCCAAATTACAAAATTAAAAAACTTGGAAACATCTAATTTTGATTGTGTAAAAATAAAACATTTTTAAAAATCAGCCTCCAACACTATAATTATTTTTCTATTCATTGACATATTATTTGTATTTCACGTACTTTTTTATTGTAAACAATTTATTATTTTAATATTTGACTAGGTACCTATTTATTGACAACTTAATTATATTTCATGTCTTTTTTTTATTGTAAACAATTTATTATTTTAATATTTGACTATTTGTATACATATATACTTTTAAAATTGTATACAAATACATCCATTCAGGAAGTATTTAAAATACAAAATATACTTACCATGTATTTAAATAAATTTTATACTTTATACTTGTTTCATAATAATTTTGAAATACTTTATTATTTGGTGATTAAACATATTATTATATATATATTAATTATAAGGTATTTTGTGAACCAATGTGTCTTTGGACGCAATCGGGATAATTATATTTGGGATAAAATACGACTACCTGAATTCGGGCCGCAATCGGGCAACTCCGATGTCCAACTAGTCGATAAGTTAATAAATGATTTGGGTTCAAAGTACAATGGTAATCTATAATTAATTGTTATTTATTTTGTCACCTTGGGTTCAACGATATTAAATTTATGATTAGCTCCTGGTCTTTACAATTATTGAAAACATTTTGAAAACCACCAATATTTTGAGGAGCTGTATCTCGCAAACGAATCATCGAAAAATAAAAATGTTAAAGCGTAAATTCACAATAAAAATGAGATTATTAATCCATGGTATTTTTATTATATGTTACCATTTTAAAATCAAAAGTTGATAGTGGTTTCACTAATAAATATAAGGGTGAACAAAATTAAAGTATTATACGGTTTTAGAAAAACATAAACCTAGAAGTTTAAAAAAAAAAAGAAATTAAAAAAAAGTAAATACTTTTCGAGATAATTAGTGTACCCACTTAAATGGATCACCCTGTAGATTATCAATGGACCCTATATATCGAGTTATAAATATGTAAGTTAAACTGTTGCTATAAAACACGGGCTTAATCGGTAAAAATTTAATTAGTCTATATTTTAAAATAATTTTTAGACGATACATATTATTATGAGTCATATAATAGTATGCTTGGCCCCAAATGCAAATTCCACGATATGAGATTTAACGAGAGACAAGACGTATAGCACAATATTATTACGTTTAATATAACAATATGTGTTGGTAACCTTAAATTTAATTATATTTTGTCGAGGTCGGACATTTAATAAAAAAAAAAACACGAATAATGATCACGTTCGGACGTTTTCGTCACTGCGATTCGAACTCAACGACGAGACAATAATAATATCATCATAACTATAATAGGTACGTCATTATGCCAATAGAATAATTTACAATATGTACCTACCCATGACAAATTATACAGGTATGTCAGCAATATTACGGATTTAGAAACAAATTGCGCACCCACCCTCCGCCCAGCCCTTTTCTGTGAAGTAAGCATTTCTCCGGTTCTCATTGGTTCACCGCCGTCACTGCCGCACAACCTGTTGGAAAAATGCTTACGTCACAGACATGCGTATCACGAGTTGCTGACATACCTATTTATTTTGTCATGTACTTACCTACCTACCCATACATTTTAATTAGGTATTGAATTTAATATAGTTAGGTACCTACCGATTTCTTTCTAAATGTGACTTTAATTTTTCAAGCGTGTGTTACAAATGTTATACCCAAGCGTTAATGTACAACTCTCACCTCCGCTTTGGTTTTAACGATAATAATATTTCGGTTTCGAGTAATATTGTCGCAATCGGAAATTGATTCAATACACAAATAACGTTGACGTTCGGACGTCTTCGTCACTGCGATTCCGACTCAACGACGAGACAACAACAGGTAGGTACATAATCGTCGTCGTCGTGTATCGATAATCGAACAATGCAATAAAAGTAGGTAGGCACCGTAAAAATATAATAATAATATAATCGAAAGCGTTACCCTGCTTCGTTGACTACTTTAGTACTCGCGGGTCGTCGACAGCTGCTGAACTCCTCTCGAGACGCACGACGCGCGCCGTTATGAATGGGACGCCACCGAACGGAAACACTTACGACGATAATAATATTATTGTTGTTGGGACGAAATTTTCTCGGCAGCGGCGGTGGAACGCAGTGTTCGCGAAAACGAATAGAACGCGACGGTAGTCGACCCGAGGAAAACGCGGACGGTTTGACTAAGAGTAAAAACAATATGCACTTACCGCTCTGACGCGACGGATCCGTGGTACTTCGCGAACGCCGGAACAGAAATGCCGTTTATTTTTTTTCCCGACAACTATGTCGAGTCTGTCGGCAATGGCCGACCGGGTACAACACTACGAAAAGGGCTGCCAATCTTGCCGTCCCCGCAGCCACTGCAGCTGCTGTTGTCTGCCACCTCCGCCGCATCAAATTGTGGTTGGCAACGTCTGCAGCCGCGACGGACGCCGGCAGCACTGCTCTCGCAAACGGCCAGCGTCACTACGGACAATAGACGCCGCCGCCGCCACGTATGCCAGCGACCCTGCCACTCGCGGCGACTAACGACGTTTCACGCCTACCAACATTATGCTCAAAGCGTCTTATCCTCCGACTAGAGCACTATAGATGTAGGTATTCTCATCCGCCATTTTGGTTCCATTTTGGTCAGACCACCGGTCCGCGCCCGACAACTCGACCGCCGGGCGCGCCTGGAACCAAAATGGCGAATGAGAATACTCATACTTATAGTGCCTTACTCCGACCATAACGGCAATTTAATATTATGATATTGAAGCCAAGTCGTATACTTGTAAATACGCTATACGACAGTACAGGACATGGCATAATATTATAAAACTGGCAAACTATATTTTCTTATCAAAATATCATTACAATATTATTGACTGCGCCCCGAGGGCCGAGATATCATAACAGTTGCCTATTTTACTCCTTACGATTGACATGAACAAAATATAGACAAATTAATAATATTATAATATACCTACAGTATTATAACAAATTTTAATACAGAGTGTAGTGTATTATCGTATATTATAGTAATTGCTATTATCATAGTATACAATATAGATAGCCAACGCTATTGCAATCATTTTATGCTATTATTTTTTAAATGCTATGACCAGGGCCTAAAATAATTAAGATATTTTACTACTGCACCCTAATTCCACACCAAAATATTCAAAATAGTGAACATATAGACCTAGTAGTGCACATGCCACATATAACCAGTGTTTTAAAAAATACTTTTTAAAAGTATTTAAGTAATTACTCAAACACTCTTAAAATAAAGTCCACCCAAATAAAGTATTTGAGTCAAATACTTTTCAGAAGTATTTGAAATTCTACAAATACAAAAAAAAAATATCTTTTTACTTTTTAGTGCTGAAATAATTTGTAATAATCAAAAAATTTTTTATTGCATTTTAAAAACATGATTTGTTCAACAATCCAAATTTTGATCAGTCATGTTATAGTTGCACCACAACAATGAACTTTTCTCTACAAAGTTATATATTAATTCAAAAGTATAATATGTATTTGGATATCTCCATAGATATATATTATTAAACTAGATAGCCGACTCGTTTCAATTATTGAAGTCTGGCCGCCCCATATGCAGATAGGGCAATATTAACATTTTGTTATCATTATCAATTACTGTGATAAGTAACTGATCAAAAAAATAGAAATTCAAAGTTCAAACATATTTCTTTTTAGCCATGTCATGTTTTTAGCATTGCTTATTAATAATTAATATTTATTATTGAATAACACTCAAGTGACCAGAACAAATACTGAGTGCTCACTTCCAGTAGGCAGTAGTGTATAATGTATATATTGGCCTGTGAAAATGTAGTACTTGCACTACCAGAAAACTGTGAACATTTGCTAGGTAGCAACTAAAATTTTCATTTTATAATCTGAATATGTACACTTAGTATAATGTACATTGCGAGTAACATTTGTTTAGCGCTGCACATACAAAGAAATCAGGTTAAATTCCTTGAATCCCCAGCAAACATACATAGTCTACGTGATGTCTATGATAAATCTATACGTCTATGTATACGTCTATAACGTCTACGATCTCTTGTATACTAATTATAGAATGTCTATATTAATATGCAATTTTTGCATCTTTGGTTACATCTATATTTGATAAATATTTATAGATACACGTAGATGTATCATAGATATCAGTACCTAATTGAATCATTTTATACGCTTGTTTAAATATATATAATATATATTTATATATACAAGTAAATTTATGTTATACGTCTTTTATTATTAGTTCGTGTCAAAAATTATACTTGCAAACATATAGTTTAAACATATTATATATACCTACTATATATATATAGTTGTAAAAATAAATTATATAATTTCCGAATTTTTTATTTTATTTTTTTTTTTTTTTTTTTTTTATTTAAATAGTTTTTCTTTAAATGTACAATTTATAGTATAAATAAAGAAAATATATCTACTCCTTTAAGCCTAAGCTTGTGATGGAGTAGAGAGTTAACAATAGTTATAGAATAATAATAGTAGTAATAAAGAAATAATAATATAAAGTAATTTAAAAAAGCAACATTAGATAAGATAAAATAAACAAAAATTAAAAATTTTGGATAGGTACATCCTTTCTCAAAAGAAAACAAAATTCCTTAATAAGTATATAAAAATAAAATAAGAATAAGAATACAGAGTTAGTCGACAAACTATTTTGATCATAATAGACAGACCAGTTCACAATACAATACAATTCAATAATATATAGGATACACAAATGACATCATAATATATGAAATATAAGAGAGAAACGTGGCACGATTCAAATTTCGTTATTTAAAATTAGTACTTAATCTTATACATTTAATTTTTAATAAACAAACCAGGAAAAAAAATAAAAATAAAAATAAAAATCATATTCACTGAAATCAACTGAAATGCGAACTCTTATTCAAGGAGTAATTAATTCTGAGAATAGCCATTTATAGACGACTTTTTTCTCATTAACTAGACCTCCATGAATATTTTTTTTGTGTATAGTCGGCATCTGATTAAAATATGTAGGACCTAAATAATCAATAAAAGATTGACCAAAAGATTTTTTCGAATATGTTACTGGCAGATTATAGGCTATATGATCTCTTAATTGTCTGTTATTATTATTGAGATTAGTAAATTTTTTTATTGTAAATAAAATTGCATACTTCTTGTATAGGTACCTTATTGGAAGAACGCCTAATTTAATGTAATTCACTTTTGTAGAGCCTACTAGAGATTTTCTATTTAGTATTATTCTTAATATATTATTTTGATTGGTTTGAAGAATTTTTAAAACATTTTCTTTTGCACCTCCCCATACCAAAATGCCATATTGACAGATGGATTGATAGAATGCAAAATAAATTGTACGTAAAGTTTCTACTGGTAAGATCTCTTTAAGTAGAATGAATTTGTGCAGTGAGTATCGCAGTTTCCCTACTAAATTATGGATATGTAAGTTCCACCTCAAATTATTGTCGAAAATAATACCCAGATAGCGAATTTTTGAAACTTGATTAATTTGCTTACAGTTTTGCATATTGCATATCAATTGATTTTGGCAATTGTGAATTATTAGAGGAAGGTTGTCATCGGTAATCTTATTTATTGAAAACTTCATGTACGTAGTTTTGTCCGAGTTTATAGTTAAGCCTAGTTCACTTATGCATTCGTATGTTAAATGTAGACCTTTCGTTGCTTTGAGGTACACCCCTTCCCAGCATTTATCCGAGAATAACAGACAGGTATCATCTGCGTAGGTCACTATTTTGCCATCAATGTTTAAATCACAAACTGCATTAATGTATAGTATGAACAAAATGGGACCTAGAACACTACCCTGTGGGACACCATATTCGATATAGTTTGTGTTGCTTATTGCATCATTTATTTTCACCATTTGTTGTCTGTTAGAAAGGTAGCTCTTAAACCAGAGGAGACTTTTATTATTAATTCCAAAATTTGGTAGAATTCTTAATAAGATATCATGTTGAATAGTATCGAAGGCCTTTGCTAAGTCAATGAAAATGGCAATTGTTTTTAAACCTTTATCTAGAGAGTCATACATAAATTGAGTGGCATTATATAAGGCATTTTCAGTGCTTAGTCCTGGTCGAAAACCGTATTGGCTTTTAGATAATAAATTGTTTTTCTCAAGGTAAGATAACAGCCTTGTTTTAATTATTTTCTCAAATATTTTGGAGAAATTTGTTAACATAGATATAGGTCTGTAGTTACTTATAGTTTTACGGTCGCCGCTCTTGAATAGAGGCTTAATAATTGCAAATTTAAACTTATCAGGGAAAATACTATTTTCTAGACTCAAATTGAAAATATAGACTAGTGGAGTAATAATTAATTCAGAAATACTTTTAAAAATTTTAACTGTTATATTATCATAACCGGCAGAAGTGTCATCTTTAAAGTTTTGAATAATTATTCTTAATTCTGATACATCAATTTTTTCTAGAAAAATCTTATCAAAGGAACATAATATATTATCGTTGGATTTATTTAATACCAGATTGTGAGTTTTATTGAAGTTTTTTGCTAAATTTTTACCAACGTCTGTAAAATAGTTATTAAACACATTTGACACTTCTTTAGGATTATCATCTATATTCAATATTTTGTCGTTCACTATAACAGATTTGATTTTATCATTTTTTGGATTGCTACCCGTGATCTCATTGATTAGTTTCCAGGTTAATTTTGGGTTATACGACACTTTGCTAAATTTGTCTTCATAAAATTTAATTTTGGCAACCCTCAAAAGTTTAGTGAATGTATTTTTATATTTTTTATAGTATGACGCAAGACTTACATTATTTGGGTTTTTTTTGCACTTCATTGAAATATATTGTTTGTGACGAACTGAGCATAACAGACCCTTGGTCATCCATTCTTTCAATCTTTTATTTTTAGAGTTTATGTTTTTTGTTGTTAAGGATTTTTTTATGGCATTCATAATTGTATTTTGGAAATTTGTTGTGCATACATCTACAGAGTTAGATTCATATATCTTAGTCCATTTTTCATTATACAACATTTGTTTAAGTTTATCATAGTTTATGACATTGATAGTAATGTTAATGTTTTTAATTTTAACAGGTATAGGAATTGTAACAACAATTGAACAATGGTCAGTTATATCAGTTAGTAGAACACCCGCGTTAATATTCCCGAGTGAATTATTATTGTCTTTAATGAACACGTGATCTAAACACGAATGTTGTTGACCTAGTGGTAATCTTGTAAATACATTTATAAAAGAATAGAAACCAGTTTCTGATAAAAGGTCTAGGTAATCATAATTATTAACTGTTTGTGCACCAATTATGTTTATATTCATGTCCCCAATTAAGGTAATTATACCAGAATTCAAATTTAAATTATTGAAAACATATTTTAATGAATTAATGAAACCTATAGAGTCAGATGAGGGCGATCTGTATATACATACAATAGTTATAGGCACATTGTTGATTATCAGCGATAGTTTTACAATATTATATTCTAAAAAGTCATAGTCATAGAAATCCGCATTTAGATGATTTTTCACAAAAATTATTATACCATCATTTTGGTTTCTTTTTGTACTAGAGAATAATATACTGTAACCAGGTATCATATAGTGACAAAACAGTGAGTTATGCCACGTCTCAGTTAAAACTATAATATCAATTTTCTTATTATTTACATCATTTTCTAAAAATAAAAGCAGCTCGTCAAAATGCGCATTCACACTTCTTATGTTAAAACATATGATATTTAATAGAGATTCATTATTGTTATTTAAATATGAATTATATTCCGAGAACGACTCAAAATAATTAGTTCTATATTTAATACTATCAATCACATTATTAAATATATCCATGATAATTAAATTAAAAACATATATACAAGATCGAAGTAGAAATTAAAGGAGATCTAATTTAAGTTGCTTAAGGAGCTTTCGTTTTCGATTAGAATTGCTTTTTGGTCTTCATTTTTTTTTATAAATATTTTCGAATCCTTAAACCAAACAAATTTATATCCGGTTTCGCGAGCAAAAGTCTTAGTTTTAAAGAGCAGGTTTCTATTAAAAAAAGTAAGATAATTATTTACATAAATTGGTTCCATGCCCCATTTTTCGTTAAACATAATTCCTTTCGGTTTAGACTTTCTCGAGTTGCTTATGGTGTTGCTACTGCATTGACGAGTGCTCAACTCAGCTACAAGTTTCCTGGGTTTATTTTTGATTTTTGAAGGTGCACGAAATGCCCTATTGACCGTTGTCTCCACTCCCAATTTTGCTATGATTGTTTTTACTGTTTCTACACTGTTTTCATCCTGAGTTTCCGGTACACCAATAATTTCAATGAAATTGTCCAGAGCCTTTTGTTCCAGCGTATTGACACGGTTCACCAATAATATAATTTCATTGTTGAATATAATATTTTGTTTTTTTAATACTCGATTTTCTTCTCTCATTTCTTTAACTGAAGATAATAATTCTTGTAATTTTGCACCAAAGTTGTCAAACTTGTCGCTCATAAAATTTACTGAATCAGATAGATTATTAAAATTTTCTTTCGTAATATCGATGACGGGTTTTTTTACCGGTGAGTTATTGATAGGCTGCTTCTCATTAAACTTGCATTTGTTGCAAGCCCATTTTGTCTTTGTTATTTTGGACATTTTTCTAAAAGTAGCTTCTCTCAATGCGACACACATAAAATGGAAATTTTCATTGCATATAGAACAAGTTAAAATATCATCAAGAAAGATGTCATCGTTGCATGTGTTACACAACATTTTCGTTATTTTAGATATAGTAAATTAATGAAGCCCGAGCTATAGCAGTTATAATATACGTGCAATAAATTCGAATGTAGTTCGTCGATGCCAAAGGTTAGTCGATAAGGTACGAGATAAGCGAGCGAAAGAAAAACGACAAACAACCGTTCCCGACCACTACAGAACAGTAACTGAAAATTTTACTAATTAATTTTAATTTTAATGTCAGGTATACCTATATTCAAACTGAACACTACTAATAATATAAACATTAAACAATATAAAAGGCATGAAACTATAGTTTATATATATATATTATATAATATAATATATAAAAAAAAATGAAATTAATATTAATATGATGTTTATCGTGATAGTTATCAGTATTATCACTTTTCAGTTTATTATATAATATTTTAAATAATATATGAGGTACATTTTTTTGTATGAATAATAGATAATTTTATCTATTTTAAGCACGGACTACTACAGTAAGTTGTAGTAGTCCGTGATTTTAAGTAAATTATTATAGTTTGCTGCGGTTCCATGATAACATGATAACACGATATTCAACCAGACATAGATAATAGATTATCTATGCAACCAGAGGCCGCCGTAGTGCGCGCGCACCGTATGCCAAAATGACATTATTTATTTATTTATTTATTGAATATATTCAACGGGCAATAGCCCTTTACAAAGTATATAATATAACAATATGACAACAATCAAAATACATATAAATTAAGTAGGTAATAAAAATACAAAAATTTAAATAATGTTTTAAAATTAAAAATAAATGACTAAGAATAAATGTATACGACAAGTAACAATATTAAGTAATAATAATAATTAGATAAAATGTGGTTTTTTTAGAAGCAGTACAGTATTTAGTTTAAAATTTACACGAGTAGAATTAAAAAAATCAAGATGGTGGGAGATTAAATTGGCTAACCTAAGAGCTCTTGGTAGAAAAGAGAAGGCTCCACTATTAGTTCTATAATGTGGAATAACAAATAAATCTAGATTGCGCGTATGAAGACGAGGAATTCGGAAACCAATCATTGCTAATAATTCAGGACAAAGAACAAAAAAATAAACAAAAAAAAACATTATATCTGTTAGATTCCGTCTCAGAGAAAGACTATCGAGATCCAATGATACCTGAATTGGTATAATTGAGTCTCTGGAGAAAGGAAGATTTAGTTTATATGAAATATTTTTGAGAAACTTGTTTTGAACATTATCAAGTTCAGAGTAAAATGTTGTTAGATTTTGCGACCAAACAAGTGAGCCAAATTCAAGGTTAGATCTAACTAAAGAAGTATAAAGTAATTTTAAGCATCTAGGATTTTTAAATTCTTTAGTATTTCTATTTAAGAAACCTAACATCTTATATGATTTATTGAGGATTGTTTTATGATTCAATTTGAAGCCAAGATCACTATCAAAGTGAATTCCCAAATCTTTGATTGAATTGACTCTTGATAAGGGACACTCATTAATTATATACTGATTCAAAAGAGGATTAGCTCTACGGGTAAAAGAAATTACATTACACTTATTAATATTTAATGGTAAATAATTTTTTTTACTCCAAATAACAAACTTATCTAATATTGATTGAAGATTTATTTGATCAGCTACAGAATTCATCTTGCAAAAAATTTTAGCATCATCAGCAAATAATAAAATATGTGCTATGTTAGAGTTATCTAATATATAATGTGGTAAATCATCAATGAAAATTAGAAACAGTAGAGGACCTAAATGGGAACCTTGAGGGACACCAGAAGAGACCTGAAAATTTTGTGATGAGTGAAATGAGATTTTGACGGCTTGAGTTCTATTTGTGAGGTACGAATATAGCCATTTAAGAAAGTTTCCATCTATACCAAATGATTTTAATTTATAATAAAGTAAAATATGATCAACTTTGTCAAAAGCCTTCTGAAAATCAGTGTATATGGTGTCAACTTGAAGACCTTGATCTAAAGCATTAGTTAGAAAATTTTGATACAATAGTAAATTGGTGAAAATCGAGTGCTTCATTAAGAAACCATGCTGAGCGGGACTAATATAATTTAATAATATACTGGACAGTTTTTTAGAAATAATAGCTTCAAATACTTTAGGTATAGCAGAAAGTTTAGAGATTGGCCGATAATTACAGATATCATTCTTACTCCCAGATTTATGTATAGGTGTAACAAATGATTTTTTCCAAAAGGTGGGAAAAACACCAGTTGATAAAGAGAGATTAAATAAATAGTGCAATGGCTTGACTAACACTGAAAAGCATTTTTTTAGGAAAATCGGTGGAATACCATCGGGACCAGTAGATGATTTATCATCAATAGATATTAAATAATCAGCAATTTCATCCTCAGATATGTACATTGAGTTAATATTTATATCATGCATATTAACATTAAGAGATTCAAGAATATCATCAGGCAATTTATTTTTAGAGTAAACAGAGGAGAAATGATTAGCAAATAATTGAGAGATTTCTACTATATTATGAGCAGTTGTATTATAAAAAAACATTGACATTGGAATATTAGATTTATTTGATTTGAGAGATTGAATATATTTCCAAAATGATTTTATGTTAATGTTAATGTTATTTTCAATCTTAAGTATGTAGTTTAATTGAAGTTGTTTAGATAGTTGTTTACATTCCTTGCGTAAATTAGAAAAAATAGAATAATCAGATAAAGAATTTGAAATTTTATATTTTTTATGCGCTAATTTTTTTAATTTAATTATTTTTCTTAAATTATAATTTGACCAAGAAACGTTATGATCAGTATTAAGATCTAAAGTAATCATTGGAACTAATAAATCAAAATAATGATTAATTATTTCATGGAATTTCAATATAGCATTTTCTAAATTCAAGGTAGTTATATTATCCATAATATCTATATGAGACAAAAAAGCAAGAATGTCATTAAAATTGCAGGAATTAAAATTGAAAATTACAGGAGAACTAACTAATTTATCAATTGCATTGTAGTGAACCGTGGTTTCACCCATAGATATCTTTCAATTTTTGTTATCTATGGGTTTCACCACAACATAATATAAGTATAGGTAATAACATATAATAAATTGTAACTTAATATTTTATTATAGGTAGTTATTATTTTTAAAATAATTTAAATGACGCGTACCAAACTTTCCAAACACCTTGCATATTATTTTTAGTGTGCATTTCAATTTTCAGCATTTGTCGACTAGTGGTCAGTGGTTGAGGACGTGAATATTTTGTTTGTAAATTTTTTTCAATTGAAAATTTCAACAGTACGTTCAGTGGTAAGTAGATTTTATGAAATTATAAAACATTTACATTTACAACCTTATTTTTTTTTATCTAAAATGCCGAAAAATCCATACAAACAAATAACTAATTTGAGTAAATCTCAAAAGAACCGCAGATTACGTGTATTACAACAAGCCTCTTTAGCTAGTGATACTTGTGCAGTACCTATTAGTGTGGTTTCAAATACTGTAGCTCCCGATCCTGATATTGAGATTAATCACGCCAATGCCGAATTCTTTAACGAATTCAATATTTATTGTCCTAGTAGTAGTACTAGTAGTAGCAGTACTAGTAGCTGCAATAGTAGTAGTTCAAATGATTATTTTGAAGATGAATATTTTAATGAATGTAGTAACACCGATAGTAATCTTTCTACTAAATTAAGGGAATGGGCTTCAGAGAAATATATTTCTGCTAATGCTTTGACTTCGCTTTTGCACATTCTCACTTCCAGTAATCCATTAGATCTAATAACTCTTCCAAAAGATGCAAGAACATTGATGAAAACTCCAAAGCAACCTTTAATTTCCAAAAAAATTGGAGATTCCGGAGAATATGTTCATTTTGGTCTAGAAATAGGTTTGCGCAAAACATTTTTGAAATATAGCAACAGTATTTTAAAAAATGTCAGTTCTTTTAAAGTGTTTATCAACTTTGACGGGGTACCAATATATAAAAGTTCTGGTGGTTCTTTGTGGTCAATTTCTTGTTCTATATTTGAAATCAAACATGATCCATTCATTATAGGGTCATATTTCGGAACAAAAGAACCAACAAATGTTGAAGCTTATCTTGAAGACTTTGTCAAAGAAGCTTCTTATTTAACTATTAATGGTTTATTTATTAATGATCGCCATATGACTTTTAATATTGAGGGTTATATATGTGATGCACCAGCTCGAGCCTTAGTAAAATGTATTAAAAGGCATAATGCATATTTTGCATGTGAAAAATGCCAAGTTGAGGGTGATCATATAAATAATCGCATGTGTTTTGCTGACGTTTCAGCACCACGTCGTACTGATATTGATTTTGCAGCTGGTGTCTATGATGATCACTGTCGTGAAAAGTCACCACTTCTTTTGATTCCAAGAGCAAAATTAGTGACACAATTTCCACTAGATTATTTACACTTAATTTGTCTTGGCACTATACGAAAAATGTTATACTTGTGGATAAAGGGTCCCCTTAATGTCAGGCTTTCAGGAGTAGTGGTAAAAAATATTTCTTATCAACTAATTGAATTACAGAAACATATTTCATCTGACTTTGCTCGAAAACCAAGAGCATTGTCTGAGCTTTGTCATTGGAAGGGCACAGAATTTAGACTGTTTGTTTTATATATTGGCCCATTAGTGTTAAAAATATGTTAAATCCAAATTTGTATGCCCATTTTATGACACTTCATACTGCTATAAGAATATTATCTTCATCTAAATATGTAAATTATATGATTGATTATGCCAATGATTTACTACTACATTTTGTCACTCAATTTGGAGGGTTATATGGTGATGAATATATATCATATAATATACATAACCTTATTCATTTGGCTGAGGACTGTCGGCAGTATGGCCATTTAGATTTATTCAGTACTTTCCATTTTGAAAACAGTTTCCAAGTTATAAAAAAAAAAATAAGAAAAAGTACCAATCCCTTAGCTCAACTTCGAAACAGAGAAGAAGAGCGTTGTAACACACCTTTAATAAACACTAAAAATTACCCAATATTAAAAAAAAGAAATGTGAATGGCACTTTTATTGTTGGAGTTGAAGGTGTGTCGTATAAACAAGTTCATACCGAAATATTTTTACCAACTATAAAGAAACCGAATAATTGTTGCATTGATAATGATGGGTCAATACTTTTAATTGGAAATATCACTCAGAGTGATAATGAAATATTTTTGGTTTGTAGAAAATTTTTAAATGTAAATGATTTATTTGAATTTCCTTTGCCTTCAGGTAATATTGGAATATTTTTATGTAATAATTTATCAGAACTTAAACCAATAAAATTAATTAATATCAAATCTAAAGCATTGATAATACCCATGCATAATGATGAAAATGTAGATACATTTTCTGTGTTAACAATATTACATTAAATATTGCACATTTTACTATTAGGTAGATTTGTGTATTTTTAAAACTTAGAATTTAATTTTTATAATTTTTATTTTAAACTAAAAAAGCATGTTAGCAACCTATTTTCAGAAATCAAAATGGAAGATTGTAAATTTGTTATCAGTGAAGTACATTTTAAAGAAGGACCAATGCTAACAATTTTACATTATAGTTGGTTAGAGAGTACACATAACGTAACGCAATATTGCCTATGGCCGAATAAAAAAGGTTCATCCATTAAATTAGCCAAGTCAGAGTACTACCCAGAAGACAGTTGGATTCAATATAGATGTAGGATTATATATAAATGTGGTTAGTAATAAATGGGTAAACTTAAGTTATTAACTCAATTTTTTTTAACTGTGTATTTGATAAATGGTTTTAGAATCATTCACTCAAGCCCAAAAAAAATTGAACAGATTTGCAAATGATAACAATTATAAAGGTGAAACAACAAATGATGAAGATTAAGGTCGTGGGAAGAGGCAGAAATTTAAAAATTTAAAATTATTCACTGATGAATCAAGTTCACAAGAATCTCATAGTTTTATTAAAAGTCTTCCAAAACCTCCTTCATGGGCTAAACGCCTGAGTAATTACAATTTATATTTGGTTATTTAAATATAGGTTTTAAAAACTTCATTATTTGCTTATGTTGTACAGATGATAATTACAATATATTGGTGCAGCCATACCACTCCACAGAAAAACCCAAAAAAACAAATCAATTTGGTAAAAACATTAGTCTTAGTTAATATAATTCTTATTTGGTAATTTATATAGTTTTTTAAAAATGTCTATCTTTGCTAATGTTGTACAGATGATAGTGAGGATGATATGTTTGAGCCGGCATACCACTCAACGGAAAAAAAAAATAAAACAAATCATATTGGTAACAATTAGTTTTAGTTAATACAATTCTTATTTGGTAAGTTACATAGTTTTTTAAAAATGTCTATCTTTGCTAATATTGTACAGATGATAGTGAGGATGATATGTTTGAGCCGGCATACCACTCAACGGAAAAAAAAAAAATAAAACAAATCATATTGGTAACAATTAGTTTTAGTTAATACAATTCTTATTTGGTAAGTTACATAGTTTTTTTTTAATTTCTATATTTGCTTAGGTTGTACAGATAATAGTGACAAAGATATAGTTGAGCTGAATATTTCAGCAAGAGAAATATCTCAAGATGAAAGAACCCAAGACGAAACGACTTCTAATAATACAGGTAAATTAATTTTTATGGTAAATCTGGGTATTGTAAAATAATATGTACCTAATAACTTAAAATCAATATTTTTAGTAAATTTATCAACTATTGCAAACCTACTGCAAAAACAGTTCAAAGCAACACTATACACTAATTGTTTACTTGAACAATTATTACAATCCAATAATCAAACTGTCCAACCAGCTAGCTTAAGTATTCAGGAAAAATTTCGAAGCAGGTTCCATAATTTGCCACTTAATTCCTTAGAAGATGTTGTTGAAATGGAAAATAAGTTGAAAGATCCAGCATCACAGCATTTAATGGTAATTTTTTATTTATAATTATTAATTCAAACTTAATCTTTTCATTAATTGCTTTTATAATTTTAGAAAAATCGCTTAAGACAATGTGGGTGCCGAAATAGTATACAAGAAACTGTCACTACTATATTAAGAACAGTAATGAGTGATACATGTGCTCAATATTATAACTTTGATGGAAAGAACAATGCAAAGAATCCATTTAAAGAATTGACTCTTAATTCTATAATAATAGGTATAATCACTGAGTGATAATAATCTATACATATTATTATACTTATACAAAAATTATTTTTTATATATTATTCTTTTTTGTTTTGTTAACTATTAGATGTTGTTTTAAATTTCCACACCGATGCAACTGAGCATGATGTCAAAACAAAAATTCGAAATTGGTTAAGATTAGCTTCGACAAGACTTTCAAATAAAATAATTCGCCAGACTCTTAAACAAAAAAATAATACGTAAACTTTAACCATACCACTTTATCCTTTTATTTAACCATAGCCATAATATTATTTTCATTATTTTTACATTATTATTATATTTTTTTTTCTTATTTTTTAATGCTGATATGACTACTGCTGTATTATATATAGTAACATAATACATTTTAAAGACAAATATTTATATTTTTAAATTGCAATTTAACCATAGACAAATAATTGTCATTATTTTTGAATTATTATTATCATTATTATTATTTAATGCCGGTATGACTACTGCTGAACTATATATAGTAACAGAATAAATTGATATAAATAAAATGAATATTCTTATAGGACGATCACCCATTAAAGCTGTAATACCAAATTATTTTACTAAGTTCCTAATTTTGTGATTGATTATTAAATTATTTATATTCTAAGCTTTTTGCAAAGAATTTTTAATTGTTTGATAGAGATGATTGTTATTATTGTATTTATAAAATATATGTTAACAAATTGACTAAAATGTATGTTATATTTAAATTATAAGTATTATTTTAAGTAGTATGTTTACATATTTTTTTAGATTATAATGTATGTTTTAATTTATTATTTTTTGTTCTATGTAATATAACTAAAAACAATAATATATAATATGTAATGGAGTATTTTTTACCAATTATGGTATGTCTACTTAAAATGTTAATTAATGTATATGGATAGATGTTATAAATGAGTTGAATTTGATCTACTACATGATATATGATAGATACTTTAATTGGATCTTCGAATAGACTAAAAAAGTGGCGCATATAGACTAATCTTAGACTTATCATAGACATCTACATTTACATCACATGTATGTCTTACGTCTATGATGGATTGGTAAATTAGACGTCTAATATACATTACAGTGTTTGCTGGGTCAATGAAGTATGCTAACAAATGATTCTGTTATTAAATGTTAACATAATAACAACATAATTGTAAAAAAAAAACAATTAAAATATTATATTTTACATTTTAAAAAATAGAAAGTGAAGTGCAAAACCTTAATTCATACATTATATATAATTTCTTACTAAGTTAATACTTAATGATTAGAAAACAAAATTAATTTGTTTAATTTATGTCGTTTACTGGTAGTATTTACTAATGCAGAATATTCTTTGCCAAATGATTTTAATCTGACGCTTAAATATCTATTTATTAGTAAGGAAATTAAAGTAATTTTAAGGGGTCGTTCCAATAGACTACAATTGCAATGTAATTCTCTAAATATATTACGATCAAGACACAAGTTATTAGTGCATTGGTACATTATTTTTTTATTTGAATTGTGTATGTTATGGTTTGTTAGATAATTTGTTAAATTTAAAAGGATTTTTTCAGCCTCCATTATTATTTTAAAAGAACTTTCATTTTAATTAATTGATATCACGAGGATTGATAACATCTATATTTTGTAAACAGTGCCCAAACTGCATATAACGACTAGGCATCCTATTTGTATGCATAGTCTATACAGAGTCGACTATCGATATCTATGGATATCTCATACCGTCGTCGACGATAAACGATAATGATAATTATTGATAAAAATTGTATTGGTAAATAGGTAGTAGGTACGAATAATTACCTACTAATAATGTTTTCGTATAGTTAAATAATTACAAAGTATAAACTATAAAGTATAATTATAGCCGATAAGCATAAACTTTTTACATATTGTATATTTTGTTATTGACTTAAGCTAATTATAGTGATACCGACTATAGATGCAGTGTTGTGCTTAGATAATTTTTTTTTGTATCTAGATATAGATAAGATATATGAACTCAAAATATATCTAGATATAGATACAGATAAAATCAATTTTATCTAGATGAAAATGAGATGATTTTTTATAAATGTTACTCTTAAAACATGATTTTGTTAAATTTAATTTTTTATATTAGGTTTGTAGAAAATATTAATACAATTATGAGTTATGACTATATATAATTTTAGCTTATATTACTAATAACTATTTGTAAAATGTGTTAAATAATTAAAATGATCATTAAAACAACAATATCAATACTTACTCCATTTTCTGAAAGAAAGACTAGTTGTGGTCTTGTGGGCATAGAAGCCTACTGATGGCAGAATACATTGTATAAACTATAAAGGTATATAATTATTATTTATTAAACTATTATGTTGAATTATACATATACATTTATTTATGATACATATCAAATAGATTTCAAACTAAAAAGAAAAAAAACAATACTATACATAAATTTGTTAACATTTGAAAATTAAAATAATCATAAGGAAAAACAATTTTGATATTTAATATAATTACATAAATATTTACCTTTAGTCTGTTTAAAATAAAATAATATATCTAAAATACATTAATAATTATAAAAAAAAAAAATTACCAGTTTAAAATACAATTTTTTATTTTTTTTGAACCTATTGCATGTTTCTATAACACAATAATTTTTCAAATGTTTTATCACCAAGGCGATTACGCCTTGAAGTTAAAACTTGTACTGCACCACTAAACAGTCTGTCAACAGGTGCAGATGAAGGAAGAGTTGTGTTGTACTTAATAAATATTTTTTTAGTTACTGGATAATTATTCAACATATCTAATTCTTTTTTTTTTAATTCAAAAATTTTATTACTTGTACTTGTACATTTGATTCATTTTCTTGGCTTAAGTCAATTTCATCACTATGGCTTTCAGAAGTCATTTATTGAACGATGTGAGTATAAATTATCATAAAACTCTTTATCACTCGTACAATCACTTTCTTCATTTGCAGAGTTTGGATGTATAATGGTTAAAATGGACACAGCTTTACATTCTTCAATAAATATTTTCTTGCATAAATCTTTGTATCGAACAGGCACCTAATCCAATTTAAATTTTGGATGACTAATTGAAGCAATTATAAAATCTTTGCTTTTTGGATCATTTAGATAAAATAAAAAATTAAATCTCTTCTCTACAGAATTTATAATTGTAAGGCTCAAAATTTGACAATTTAGAAAAAGTAGATTTGGATATTTTGTTATAATTGTTATCAGAAATTTTTGAAATGTCACTAGCTGCAATTAAATTTATTGTGTGAGCACAACAAAGCATATGTTTTGGTAGACAAAATGTACCATCGTTCTTTGAGTTTGATTCAGAAGTTAAAAATAAGTTATTGAATTCTACATTTTCTAATTCAAAATTTGAACAATCTGATCCACTATCAGAATTTGAAGTAACTGAATTGTTTTCATCAAAATTACCTAAATCGTTCATTGTTTCTTTGTGAGCAATGTTTGGAGTAGTAGAGTACACCCTAAATGCTTTTCCAAAGTTTGCAGCATTGTCCGTAACAATATGGGTTATTTTTGAATGTTCAATGTCATATATTTGTGTAATTTTTGATATAACGTCAGCAATGTTTTTGCAGTTGTGGCTTCCCTTAATACGTTTACAACCAAGGACATATGAATGCCGAACATATGTTTTTTCATCAATGAAGTGGCAAGTCATTCCTAGAAATAAATCAAAATAACATATGCAGTAATTTAAAAAATACTAGAGAGATTGTCTCATTAGTTATTACAGAATAGGAACAAAGTCATTTAAACATAGTCGTTTGGACTTTGGGATAATTGGAGAAAAAAAATATATATAAATCAATAAATTATTTTCATTGAAATTTAAAATAATACATTATTATAATAATAAAATAGATCAATATTAAAATATATTAAGAAAAGTAGTTCTGCTGATTTATTTATATTTATAAATTATAAAACCATTGATATTATGTTTATAATACAAATAAAAAATATAGTATTGTATCGTATCGAACCTAACCAATTATTATTTAATATTACGTATAACAAAAGACAAATATTAACTAACTTATTGGCATATTTTAAGTGTTTCTCTAATATTAGTATAAAATGTTGATCATTTTTTAATATAATATTTTTAAGATTTAGATTTAAATTTATTTTTTTAATTTTTGACATTAATAACTTAATATTTTTTATACATTTTTGATATTGTATTTTAATTTTTGGCGTACCTTACTATATAATAAAAAAAAATTGTTTTAGTCATATTTTTAACTTTAATATTTTATATTATAGGAATCTGTGATAATAAATAACTTATAAATTGACTGATTTATATTCATTTATTTTTTTACTTTTTTTTACTATCTCTACCTTCGACCATATAAACTAATAGACGCGCCTTATCATATACTTGTACGGGAACAATTTTGTAGCCCACATGTTTAGTGATATGACGTACGTTGGGCAAAATAACAAATATTATATTATGATTATATTATGAATAATAAGTACTATATTATGTACTAATGCTAAATAATACTGCTAATAACCCGAGTAATCGACTTGTCGTAGTAAATAATAAATATATAATAATATTGAATTTTGTTAATTATACGTAATACCTAACTAATAAGTAGAGCGCGGATTTTTATGCACTTAAAAGTATTGAAATATGCCATATAATATGCAGTAAAAATCATGAAAATATGCAAAAAATATGCAGTCAAAATCATGAAATTATGTAAAAATATGCAAAAATCTTTTATTTATTTAAAATTTACAATACAACTTATAATAATTAATTACTTAAAAAGGTACTTGATAAAAAAAATTTAGGAAATTTTCTGAAAAACTTAATTTATTTATTTATTATTAAAATGAATAATCATGTGCGTTCGACGTCAACCGAAGTTATTGGGGCATATTTGAAGCAACCTAGTATTGTCGGGTCTTGATAAAGATCTTGGAGCCGAACGTTTTCTCCTAATAACACTGAATTAATTTTTCGTAGAATCTTCAGACCTTCATTTTTGTTGGAAAGCTCGTTTAGTTTTATTGCAAGAGTTGCACCTTCAATCCAGGAATAGAATTAATTTATTCTTCGTTTCGTTAATTATTGAAATGTTTTCATGTAAAGTCATATTTTGAGTTTCAAGTTTTTTTATAACTATCATGATTATTTATCTTATAAAGGCTTAAATAAATATATATATAGATTATTATTTAGTGACTATGAAATTTAGTTTTAATTTTTCTACTTGACAAAATATTATTTTTTACATTTTTTTAAAATTTTTGCTTCAATATACAATATTTTTAAATTTTGCCAAAATATGCAAAAATATGAAATAACTTTTAAATATGCAGAAATATGCAAATACAATTTTCTACATTAGCTTCAAATTATGATGATTCGTGGAGATAACTGACAACAATCCAAAAATATTAAAAGGAAAAAAATATGCAATCGCATAAAAATCCGCGCTCTAGTTATAATGAAACATAAAGCGAAATTAATAAATGTACACTTAACCTACATGTGGTTGAATTAAAGATATTGTAAAGTTGTTTAGTTTAAATGTTATTTTGGTTTACATAAAATAAAACACATTGCCAAAAAGTAACAGTACACTTTGATTATATTATTAACTATACAACATATTTAAGACAAAATTAATGCTTAAACATTAAATAATAATCAACTAAAATACTAAAATACAACAATACATTAAAAACAAACAACAATACACAACAATTTTAGTTATAACAAAACATAAAGTTTATATATATTTATTTATGATTAAAGTTTTAGTTAAAATACAAAAAATAAACATTTATTAACAACACTAGAAAATAAATAGTACCCACACTAAAATAAATAGTACCTACACTAAAACAAAATAGTACCTACACTAAAATAAACAGTCTTAGATAGATTTACCAAGTATCATCACCCCCATTCACATTTACATTAATTTTCATTTATTAACCAATAAATAAGTAATTTAATGTGGACAAGAGGTTTTTCTCATTTGAAAAACAGAAGTTTGCTTCTCCATTACTCACTTCTTTAGTAAATAAAATTTCAAGAATAAGAAAATAATCTCTATAAGTAGGGTTGCCATTCATCCCAGTTTTAACGGAATGTCCCAGTGTCCCAGCTGGTCTTTAAGTTTGTCTCGGTTAATAGAAGCAAAGAGAAAACTAAACTATACTAGACTATATTTTTATAGATGATGTTGTGCCTACCGGTTGTTCTTACTTCAAATTTAAACTAAAATATTGGTTCTAGTGGTTCTACAATAATCTATACAGGAAAAGAAATAAATCATTTGTATACAATCTAAAAAAGTTAAAAATGATTATTCATATTATATATCTTGTATTTAAACTCCATGTATTATTTTTTAAAACCAACTGGCCTTAATTCTAAAAAAAAATAAAACATTTTTTTTTTTATTGTTTTTATCCTCTTTTTTTAAAAATTATTTTAAAAGGAAATGATCAATGTAAGTAATAAGCAATAACAATGTAGCAGGGTTTAAAGAAGGAAAAAATTCCAGAAGGGACTAATGTATCCATATAGTTTTAAGCATTCCATATATAATTTTATGTATAATGTCTAATGTATAAAATCCTAATTTGTTAAATTGGACGCTTTTTAACCGCCATCAGAGGAATGGGGATTGAGTCCTCCTACGCCTCCCCCACTTTAAACCCTTGAATATTAGTAAGTTGCCTAATGTAAAAAAAAATTGTATTGGCTAATAAATATTTATATTAAAAAAACAATATACTTATTTCCATATAAGAAAAAAAAAGGCTATTCAATACGATGGCCCGGTTTGATAATTTCAAAGTCTGGTAATCCCATGTATAAGTTATATTTTATGAATTCCAAAATATCAGACTACATAATAACTGCATTATTAAAGAAGAAAAATGGGGGTGAGCATACTGATGAATATACATATACACTGCAGTGTGTAATCGCTAATTGAGAACACTCAATATCATTGAGTAGGGCCCTGAAATTTGAATTCTGTTTTCTAGTTGGTTGTTATGGCATAAATATACACTTTTTGATGGCCTATGAATTTTTTTAACTTAATTAGACTTGTGCATGGGCAATACAACTTTTTTTTTCTTAAATGACAACCACCTATTTTATCTAATTAACTACTAATTTTTTTTGCCTTATTTTTTTATTTTTTAAAGATATTGAGTGTTCTCAATTAGCGATTACACACTGTATATAATTACTTTTAGTACAGTTGAGATTTCTTCAGAGATCATAGATTTTGTCATGAATTCAAGTATTTAATTTTTTTTATAAGACGACGCTTGGATTGTTGGAGTGTTTTGATGTTTTTTTGTTTAGCAGTAAGTTTCTTTATTGTTAATTTTAAAAATTTTTTACTATTCTCAGGTATTATCATATCATCCTCTGTAAAGTCACCAATATATCTTTTACTGCTTGTACAGGTTTTTGTAAGCTTTGCTTGAGAATTTTGATTTAGTTTTCTAAAAATAAACTTTAAATGTAACTAAAAAAAATTTCATTTTAAAAAAAATTATACTTACTCTAATGAATCATTGGTGTTTTTTGATATAACATTGTGTTGTCTGTTTGTTGGGGGTTTTCTTGGTTTTTTATTTTTATTTAAATGAGTAGGAAAATCAAATATTGAAGGTATTGCATCATTTTTCAATTTTTTCTGTGAACTCCAAGGACTAATATCATAGCAGTCATTGGTAAAATGCTTAGAACAAAGTTTAGATTGTTTGCTCGGTGTAAAATTATCCCTTCGTATAACTTGGATCCATTTTTTTTTTTAATTCATCATCTTTTGGAAAACTTTAAATAAATAGTAGTAAGGTAGTTTGAATTAAATTAAATTAGGAATACCTAGTTGAAAATTTTTTTGGACTTAGTCCGACTTACCCATGAAAAGAAACTCCTTTTGTATACCTTTGTGTACAATTATATGCAGAACAAGAGATGACCATTTTTTTTTTAATAATAATATAATACTTAAAATCTACTCATATATATTATTATTTATTACCAATGAACCAATTTTAATTTATTTTTATTACTAATAGTGTTATAACTTATTATTTATTACCAATTACTAGAACCTGGGGAACAAAAAACGGTACTGGTTTGTTATAACCCCGCCACTCATGTTTGTTATAGGCCCGCCATCCATATAACAATAAATACATCGTATTATTTGTGGGTACTTGAAAGTTCTTAAGTACACTATTATATATCTATGATAATATCAGGGTTTGTTGTTTACGTATAACGCGTTATAAGTACCTAATGGATATTGTGATATGATTAAATTGGAATTTATTATAGGTCAACTTTTTTTAATACCATAGATAAGTATATAATATGTCTTATACCTATACTGACATATCGTCTCCTCTCAGAATCGTTTTTCTTATACAATGATATTATATCATTGAATTCAAATTTAATACTATCCATTATACAGTAACCCACTTGTAACCTACTGTACAGCAGAGCACCTTTTTATTTATAGTTTTACCATTAATAAATAAATTCTAGTAGGTATTTATAATCGATAGTAGGTATTGTGTAAAAAGTCAAAAATCTCTGATGGTAATACAGTAGGTACATTTAGGGCCGTTCTTATAATGTTCTTTTATGTCCGGTTAAAGTTAACCGACACTTAACCGGCCGAATTCTGCCGGTAATAAAATCTGTTATCAGTCGGTTAGCGTTAACCTACGTCCTACACTTTACAGGACATTGTAAGAACGGCCCTTAATATTTTTATTGTACAAGTGATAAAACAATTAGTACCTAATAACTGAAATAGCCATCCACCCAAAGTTATTTGATACCAACATTTCAGATGCTGACACAGATGAAGACGAAGACACGGATACCGAATACCTAGTCTTGAATTTACAAAATATACGAATTAAATAACTAATATTTACCAGTAAGTAAATAATCAATGATCCGATAGTTTTTGGTTTTGTATAACGTAGGTAACATTTGAAAATAATTAGTTTATTACAGATTTTAAAACACTGTACGTCGTCGGTGTTTGTGTCTTTGTGAGTTCGCGCGTTCGATCGTTGGCGACGGCCGAGTGCCGACGACGGCTTGTTCGTCAAAATCCGTCGTACCAACGGTCTGTGGAGGTGTTGTAGCAGACGCCGTCGCCACCGCTTCGCCGATCGATACAACGTTATCAACTCGTTACCGCGATATACCTCCACAGAATAGAGAATTAATACTGATACTACCTAATCAGTAATCGTAGGCTGGCCGCTGCTCGCTGGTGCTTCGTTTCTCCTGTAGTCCTGTTAGGTACCCGTTTAGTAGTCCTGTTTCTTGTTTTATTTTTCGTTCGTCGTTTATTTAACTTTTACGTCCGTGACCTGTGCGTGGCGAATTCGGTCGGTGTTCGTTTACTCCATCGCGTTGTCACTCGTTTACATTATAACTTAAATTAACAGCGGTCGCAACCTCTCGTCACGTAATTCGAACGTTCGTCTTCGCAGTAGTTTGTTATTTTTTTCCCCCCGGCTGCGACGAAATTCACGTACACGTCATCGATTGTCTGCCCAGTGGTGTGGCGAAGTAAAAATTGTCCGGAGGCAAGTTACAAATATCCCAAGTATTTATGCATATAATAATTGTAGAAATCATTAATATAATATAACTGACTATAACTGATCATTATTGACTAGGTACCTATTGAGTGTATCATATTATATTTACCAAGGAACCCACTTATGTGAGTAACATAGCAAAGTTTATGCTCAGCAAGTACTTGTAGCTCTCTCAATCAGTGGCGTGGTGAACGACGTTTACATAATGCAATTGCTGAGCCCTAGACATTTTTCAGGGGGGTGGGTACTCCTTGGCCCAGGTAAAGATAATAAAGAATATATAGGTATTAAGAATAACTACCATCGGCCAAAATAGATTGGAATCACTAATGTTTCTATCTTGGGAAAAAGATATTTCACCTTATTTAGAAGAAGCATTAGATAGAATTGGTAAATCTTCTCAACTGCTAGAAAAAGCTCTTTTATTTAAATAAATAAATAATTTTATATTTATGTAATAGTGTGACACTGTAAATAAAAAATGATATTAGTATATAACAATATACCTATATTATATTTTATGTATTGCGTTTTAATTATAATTAATGCATTATGTAATCTATTTTCCGATAATACACTTACATATAAGCAAGGCTTATGTTTCCTGCATAAAAGACTGCTTCAAAAGTCATCAGAGTTAATTGATAGGTATTTTAGGTTCTGAGTGAAACGATGAATGTATTGATTTTACAATGATGTGTGTTATTTTTATATTTTTTTTGTGTCTGTCATCACGTTTTAGGACAGTAAAAGTGATTGGGTTTTCTTCAACAGTAGCTTTTCTGATAGGAAAGTGAATCTAGTTGGTACTTTGGGGGATCAAAAGTAAAAATTTCCCAGTAGTTTTTACAAGCGCCGGGAAATACAACATAAAAACTAAGGAAAAACGGGAATTTTTACGCAAAATTGGTTTTCCAAAAAATCGATTTTGATTATTGGTGTAACTCTAAAAGAAATGAACGTATATACATAAAATTTTCTGTTTATATTTGCATTTTATATACACGATAACATTTTCAAAATATTTTGATTTATTTTGAACTGTTTAGGGACATTTTAATTTTCCATTTTTTTTTTAGTTCTTTTTCTAAAAATATCAATAAAATTTTATTTGTTGGTTAAAAAAGCTTGAAAATGTAAAAGAAGGCTCCTAGTATATTATATCAAAGGCAGATGAAAAATATTAATAATCCTTAGTCACTGTTTCTTTTAATAAGCATTTAAAGTTCAAAAATTGACAAAATATGGAAAAATCACGAAAATTAGCAAATTATTTTGAGTTAAGAATTCGTAAAAATTTATCTTTTTAAATCTAAGATTTGAAAATATAATACAATATTCCTTATAACTAGTTATAAGATTATCTACCTTTATCAAAAAAAAAAAGTCTATAAGAAAGTCAAATTAAATTTTTATGAGGGTTTGAAATTCAAATTTTTACAACATTGGATATTCACTGGATTTCTCATGTAGCGATTTCCTTATTTTGTTGTAATTCAAAAACGAATAACTGTAGATACATGAAAACTGAATGTTGAAATTATCATTTCCTATACACCATACAATTTTGAAAATATTTTGACTCTTTTGGAGCTATTTACTGACATTTACTGCTTTCAATTTTTTTTAGTTTTTTTTCTATTATTATCAATTAAGTTTTATCTGTTGGGCCAAAAAGTGTAAAAATGTAATACAAGGCTCCTGATATATTGTTCCAATAACAGTTGAAAAATATTAAAAATACATAGGCACAGTTTTTTTTATAAGCATTTAAAGATCGAATTTTGACAAAATTTATCAAATTTAAAATTGAATAATTATTTTGTAGTTAAAAATTTATAAAATGTTCAACTTTTATATCTAAGGATTGAAAATTTAAAACAAAAGATTCCATGTAAGTAGTTAATTCTGTTACCAAAAAATCTAAAAAATACACAAGCATAGTTTATTTTATAGTCATTTTAAGTTCAAATTTGGACGAAATCACATATTAAAAACCTGGTATAACTATTTTAGTTATTTTGTTGTAACTGTATAATATTATTCGTGGGTACTGGAAACTTTTAAAGTACCATATTGTAGTATACTACAGTAAATCTATGATAGTATCACGGTTTGTTGTTGATGTATAACGCGTTATAAGTAGGTTCATAATGGATATTGTGATATGATTAATTTGGAATTTATTATAGGTACCAATTATAGGTCAATTTTTTTTTGAATACCATAGATAAGTAAATAATATGTCTTATATTTAGACTGACATACCGTCTCCGCTCAGAATCGTTTTTTTTATACAATGATATTATGTCATTGAATTCAAATTTAATACCATCTATTATACAGTAACCACTTGTAACCTACCGTACAGCAGACCACCTTTTTGTGGATAAATGATTAATAAAAGTAAATGGTAAGTACTACTTATGGCTTATTGTGGGCTAAAATATAGTGGTACCTACCTCTCTTTAACAAACTTCTATTTCTATATTACTTAGGATAATTTAAATGTATTTTTATTTATTTATTAATATTATATATTATTATTTATTTTATGCATTTTGTACACTAAAAATGAGTTTTATAAGTAATACAAGGCTCCTGATATATTGATACAATATCAGTTGAAAAATATTAAAAATACATAGGCACAGTTTTTTTATAAGCATTTAAAGATCGAATTTTGACAAAATTTATCAAAATCTCGAAATTTATCAATCATTGTAATTAATAAATTATAAAATGTTCAATTTTATAGCTAAGGATTGCAAATTTAAAACAAAGGTTCTCATAAATAGTTAATACTGTAACCAAAAAATCAAAAAAATATATGAACACAGTTATTTTTTACAGACATTTTAAATTAAAATTTGGACGAAATTACATATTAAAATACCTAGAATAACTATTTTAGTTATTTGGTTGTGATTGAATAATATTATTCGTGGGTACTTGAAATTTCTAAAGTGTACTATTATATATCTATGATAGTATCACGGTTTTTGTTGATGTATAACGAGTTTTAAGTACCTAATGGATATTGTGATATGATTAATTTGGAATTTATTATAGGTATCTACCTATTATAGGTCGAATTTTGGTTTAGTACCATAGATATGTATATAATATGTCTTTTACCTAGACTGACATACCGTCTCCGCTCAGAATCGTTTTTCTTATACAATGATATTATATCGTTGAATTCAATATCATCCATTATCCAGTGACCCACTTGTACCCTACTGTACAGCAGAGCGACACCCACTTGCCCACCTTTTTAACTATACTATTTCTATTTTATGTATAATTAATTATTAAAGTATTATTTATAATAAATGTTTGATGACTTCTTATAACAAAAATTCAAAATTAGCATATAGAAAATTATATATAGTTTGTGGGGGGGGGGGGTGAAAGTGGGGGGGTCATTACAATATTAATTTGCTTAGGGTTTGAAAGATGCTCGCCACGCCACTGCTCTCAATTTATAAAATCTTAAAGTGAGATTATTATCTAGGCAACCTCGTGGGCTTTTTATTATATTTTAATTTGTAAGCGAGTTATGAGTACCTACTTTAAGATGTACAAATAATTTACAATTTTAAAATACTCATATCTCGCTTTAAAATTATGTTCTTAAGATTTATGTTCTAGATTTTATAAGAGGTCAATTCACTATAATTTTTAAACTAACGGAGCTACTACAAGTGTTCTGCTGAGCGTAGAATTTTCTATGTTATGCACTTGTAAGACGAAGACAACACATGAGGGTATCATGTCCTTATAATCATATTAAGGCGTCTGATGCCAATGTAATTTTGTACTCAAAAATAAGCTCTACGGGATTAATGATCCTGTTCTGTAGAATCAACCTTATTTGAAATTTTTTTTTTAAACTAAAGGGTAATATTACTAATATTCTACAGGCCGCATCAAACTCCCTTTTTCAATATTGAATATTTTGATCTTAAACTTTATAATATGTCTTCAAAAATAATTGTATTAATATTTTAATAATCGCTTTATACAAATTATACCTATTATACCATTATTTAAAATAAAATAAGAAATGGAGTTTGATTAGCCTGTAGGAAGTCTTCTTCTATCAGATAAAAAAATAGTTAGGCATAATTGCACAAGGCCTGAGAATTATTCTCGAGAAGTCATTTTTTTTCAATATAATACACCCTATCACCCCCCCCCCCTAAATATGTATTATAATTAAGATGACAACTAAAATATTAAACTTAACTTTAAAATTTGGCACTGGCATGAATGGCACAGGGTCAGTGGTTAAAGTGGGAAAAATGTTGAGGGGGGACTACAGTCACCATAAATTGACGAGCATTCCCGAGTTCTTCCAAAGTCTTTATCTAACCAAACTTTTTTAAGAAACCCACTAGGTATAAATTGTTTCTTTCACACACCTTTGTTATTTGTTCATAAAAAGTTTATGTTAATAGTATGTAAAATCAAATTAATGAACATATAATGACTGCTAAATAAAAAATAAATTGAAATTCATTGCCTGAAATGTTAAAAAGATATGTTTACATTTTAATTTTAAAAATTTCATTAAAAAACAAATAAATATAACTAGGTACCTATTCATATTCTTTCAGTTAATTTATTTAAATTATTAAACTATATCATAAGCTATGTAAATGTTATTTATAAGTACAAGTATACAGTATAACCAGTATGGGTAACTATTTATTTAAACATAACCATAAAGATGTATAAGATGCTTCTTCATCTTTCTTTTTTTCTTTTTGGACAACATTGTTCCATCTGCAGTTCTTTTCCCTGATAATAACCAAGTTTTAATATAGATGTTAGGATTGAATTTATTAAGTGGTGGTCCAGTACAATTAATGAAAGCTAACGATGAAATATGATCACTTGTGAGCAATTGACAAACTTGCAAATGAAATTAATTTAGAATAAATTATAAAATGTAGTTTAGACTATATTAATTTTAACTAGATCCTCAATAAAAATATACATTTTTTTATAAGTTTAATTCGAGGTTTAATTCTATCAACTTACCTAATATATTATTATATTGTATTATAATTAGTAACTTTTAAAAAGTACACCATAGGTACCACCAAAAACAAAAACTTACCAACTGGTAACTATTAATTAATAATATTACTTATTAGTCATTAGGTACCTACTGTCGTTTACCACACAATCACAGCCATTCTCAATATCACATCAATATTAGAGCATTAAATATCAATAGTATTATGAATTATGATTTATGTTATAATATTATTGTGTGTCTCGCTGACTGGTATTGATGCGTTCTGGCATTAGTATGTTTCTACATTCTACGGACGTGTTATCAGGCTATCTAACGAGCTACCGTGTATCTATAATTAGACACCACCACAGTCTTAGAAGATAATATACGAACCATGGACACCAAATATGTGGATTACACACCAGTACCTACACTATTTTAGTCTCTGCAATTTATTATTTAGTGCCTAATCGCTTATTGCACGCGTACCTACTTCAGAAACGTTGAGATAATTGGCGCCAAATAAACTACGTTTAAATTCAGTAAATAATCGTTGTGTGTGTGTGTGTGTGCTTAAACCATTTAATAAATTACTAAAATTTAGTCCCCCCGGACTTTGAAGACTTAAATTAAAGGGAACGCATAATATTACCGTAAATATGTAGGGGGACTCCGCCCCCCCCCCCCCACTTTAACCACTGTACTGGGTCCCCTTAGCGACCAAGTATATGAACTGTCGCTGTCCATCGTATTGAAACTTGAAAATAAAACAAAAATAATTGATTTTTAATTTTATTTTTGTATATCCTAGACCCCTAAATGTTGTCTTACAAAATGTAAAATATATTCATAACTTATTTTAGCACAAATGAATCTACACAAAGCCAAGATTAGCCCAGGAGTTGCATTTTTCTCAAAAATTTATCAAAGTAAGAACTTTCAAGTTTCTGGTTATTCTATGTAATAATATTTTGTTTGTTACCAGTAGACGTATTCAGCGACTTCTTGGTACAAATACATCGACAAAATGCATGGTACACACTACGATTCAACCACGGTATATTTGTTGATTTTTTTCGTTTTTGACTTACCTTGTTTTATTGTTATTTCATTATAGAAATACACAATTTTTATTTTATCTCTTAATTTATATACATTTAATTATATTAAATATTTTATTTATTTAAGGTAAAGCAACAGCAGAAACTACTTTATAGATGTCAAGCGTGTTCTAAATCTTTTGATCGGTAGTAAAATTAATTGCTTTGATCATATTACGAAAGACCCTAATAAACCAGCTCAATCAACCTCAAATGTGAAATGGAGTAAAAAAAAACTAAATATTTTAACAATTTTTCCTGGAAAAAAAAGTCCTAATTATTTTATTTTTAGGAAAGAGAAACTGAAAATTCTTTTCTGGTTACAACTAGAGTTATGAAACCGGAACCACCCACGACTCAAGAAAATATTCAGCAAGTTGAGTCTCCTATAGATGAAGACAAAAATCAACAGAATTACAACAAAGACACTGTAACAGATACCGATATAAATATTATATTGAATGACAATGTCTTCACTCAAGGATCTGCAGATGTTAAACAAAAAGAAGAAACTGATCAAGAAACTCCAGACAGTGTTAAAAAAAAGTTTATGTAGTTTATGTTAGTCGCAAGAGATATATACAAAACAAAGCTTAAGTTGTATAAAACTTAATTTAAAGTTAGTAATCAATTTTATTTTTATAAGCTCAAGTTTTATAATTTAAAATTTCCCTTGAAGTTTTTTTTATATTTTCTTATCAATAACTTTTAAGTGGCATAAATTAGGAGACTGTATTATTTATTATAATATTAGAAATTAAACCACTATTTTTTATTTTTATATAAATTACTTAGATATAAAATATATATAAAAATTACACTAAAAAAGTTTGATGGATTTTGGAATAAAAATAAATATTTTAATATGCCTACTACCAAATAATGACGATGAAAAATAAAATAAATATTTTAAAAACAATGATATATGTTAATTTATGGTCGTTGAAGATTAAAAGTCTAAACAGTAAGGTAGACGTCTAGAGAGCCAAACTGTAACCGGTTCATTTATGGTCTTTTGGTAACTCAAGTGTCGATAGAGGTATATCACTGGAAAGTGCAAATACGACCTACCTAATGTGCTATAATATGCCATAAAAAAATGAAAAATGACAAAAAAAAAATTTTAAAAAACTTAAATTTATTAATGTGGCTATAAACGACAGATCTTTTTCTTGCATTAGACATATACGCTGGCGAAAAATAAACAGGTACTTCTAGTAGTTCAATTTTAATTTCGAATACTTTTTCAAATTTTTTCTATATTTTATAGGAAAACGTTTTTAATTTTTTTTTCGTATTCGCATTTTAAACTGCAAGTTAATTTTGAGAAATTTGGAATCGTAATTCCTAAACTATCCAAAATGTCCAAAATCTATTAGTACAAATCTTACAAAAGAAGCTAACGAATTCAAATTATTTTTCAAAATTGAAATTGCATTACTAGGAATATATTAATTGTTCGGCAGCTTTTTAGCATTTTTCATTGTTGCGTGTGTACAGACATTTTTTCGAGAGTGCTTTTATTTCGTTGACTTGTGCAGTCGCGTATGTGTGAGTTCGAAATTCTAATTCTTATTCAAATTAAAAATTATTTGATATAATTATATTGATAAATTCCGATATTGTTACACAATACACCGATCAAGGTATTTTGTTGTACACGCTCAGAATTTATTTTAAATCATTAAACTTGTATTTGACTATGAAGTGTATTCAATATATTCAATATATTCAACAATAATTACCTGCGGAGAATGGAGAAATAAATTTAAATTTACTAAATTCTCGAAACAGCTTGGACGAGGACGACCGTCGAAAAACAATTGAGAATATTCAACTTCAAATGTGATCGTTACCTACTCGTTAGCACACAAATCCTCAAAACAGGTATATTAAATAATTTATTATATATAGTTATCGTAGTTCGTAGAATAATAGCCAGCACATTATGATATCGGACGTGGTGACAACAGTTACTGATGATTTGACAGCCGCTCGCGATATCGGGTAAAATGACTAATTATATATTTTAGATTCTGAGTGGAACGATGAATGTATTGATATTACAATGACGTGTGTTTTTTTTTTTTTTTTGTGTCTGTGAATCTCGTTGGTACTTTGGGGGGTCAAAAGTTTCCCAGTAGTTTTCAAAAGCGCCGGGAAAAACAACATAAAAAGTAAGGGAAAACGGGAATTTTTACGCAAAATCCGTTTTTGACAAAATCGATTTTTGTTTTTGGTGTAACTTTAAAACAAATTACTGTAGATAGGTACATGAAAATTTCACTGAATATTTATATTAGCATTTACTATACACCGTACAATTTAAAATTTCAAAATATTTTGACTCTTTTTGAGCTGTTTACGGACATTTTCAATTTCCATTTTTTTTTAGTTTTTTTTCTAAAAATATCAATAAAATTTTTATTTGTCGCTTAAAAAAGCTTGAAAATTTAATAGAAGGCTCTTAATATATTGTTTCAAAGCCAGATGAAAAAAATTGAAAATCCTTAGTCACAATTTTTTTATAAGCATTTATAGTTCAAATATTGATAAAATACGTCAAAATGACGAAAATTTGAAAATTATTTCGAGTTAGAAATTTATAAATAATTTTCTTTTTAAATCTAAGGTTTGAAAATGTAATACAAGATTTCTCATAAGTTTGTCTACCTTTATCAAAAAAAAAATGCTGCTTTCAAGAAACTCAAATTAAATTTTTATAAGCATTTGAAATTCATATTTTTACAACATGTAATATTTACTCGATTTCTCATGTGGCGATTTCCTTATTTTGTTGTAATTAAAAAAAAAATGATTGTAGATACATGAAAATTTCACTGAATGTTTATATTAGCATTTCCTATACACCATACAATTTTGAAAATATTTTGACTCTTTTTGAGCTGTTTACGGACATTTACAGCTTTCAATTTTTTTAGTTTTTTTTTCTATGAATATCAATAAAGTTTTATCTGTTGAGCCAAAAAGTGTAAAAATTTAATACAAGTCTCCTGATGTATTATTACAATAGCAGTTGAAAAATATTAAAAATACATAGGCACAATTTTTTTTTTATAAGCATTTATAGATCGAATTTTGTCAAAATTTATTAAATTTAAAATTAAATAAATATTTTGTAGTTATAAAAATTTATAAAATGTTCAAATCTTATGTCTAAGGATTGAAAATTTTAAACAAGATTCCACGTATGTATTTTATTCTGTTACCAAAAAATCTAAAAATTACATGAACACAGTTTATTTTTATATTCATTTTAAGTTCAAATTTGGATGATATTACATAAAAAAAAACCTAGAATAACTATTTTAGATAGTTATTTTGTTGTGACTGTATAATATTATTTGTGAACTTGTGGGTACTTGAAACTTCTAAAGTACACTATTATATATATATGATAGTATCAGTATTTGTTGTTGATGTATAACGCGTTATAAGTAGGTACCTAATGGACATTGTGATATGATTAATTTAGAATTTATTATAGGTACCTACCTATTATAGATCAATTTTTTTTTAATACCATAGATAAGTTGGTATATAATATGTCTTATACCTAGACTGGCGTACCGTCTCCTCTCAGAATCGTTTTTCTTATACAATGATATTATATCATTGAATTCAAATTTAATACCATCCATTATACAGTGACCCACCTACTGTACAGCAGAGCACCTTTTTTTTTTTTTAATTTAATATAAGAAGTCCCTTTTTTTCTCTGTATGCTTAGATCTTTAAAACTACGCAACGGATTTTGATGTGGGTTTTTTTAATTGATAGAGTATTCGAGAGGAAGGTTTATATGTACCTATATAACATGCATAATATAGTAGAGAAACACTGCCCTTTTTTTGTAAGTACGAGCATATCTCGAAAAGTACTCTACTTATTTTAATACGGTTTTCACTTATACATTTTTCGAGTTACGGTTAGTGTTTTAAAAAAGTCAACAAAAATTATTTCAATAGATTATTACTTGAAAATTGGATACAGCTTGATTTTTCAACTCATAATATTATAAGCTGTAGCAGGGCTGGGACTAGGGGGAGGATTATTATTTGTTATAATTTGATAGATTCACTAGTTATTATAACATATCCTATCTTCTTGTAGTCAATGTTATCTTTTATCGTTTTAACTTTAAAAACCCACGTTAAGATAAAAGATTAGGTATATGTTTTATAACGAATAATAATAGGTAGGTATCTTTTATAGTATTAATACTCACGGCAGTCGGCAACTAAACTATAACATAAGTATTGTTACAGTCTACGTTGTACTTTCGTATAATATAGTTTATAGTTTCGTTGTTTCGTATAGTTTTTCGTTTCGAAGTGTTGAATTGTTTTATTAAAAAAATGAATTCAAATGAAATGCGTCAAAAATTTTACAACGCGCATTACCTGATTTATTGAAAAATAAACGTGAAGATAATATATTATTTTTAAACAAAGAAGAATATATGTTTCTTATATTTTTTTTTCATTGTTTTTTTCTTAAATAGTAAATATAATATATTATATCTAAAATTATCAATGACTAGGTACATAGTTTTAGTCAATAATGTCAATGACTGCTCAATCATAGAAATTATGTATTAATATTAAATTTGTTCTATTATATTGTCTATTTTAGTTAGGTATTCTCTAAAATGACTAGCCAATAATATCAATGCCTATGTAAAACAGTCAGTGTTAACATAGACTAGTCATTTTTAACAATACCTAATTATCATCATTGGCGGTAAGTGGTAACATATATACTAGTGATGGGAACTATCGAATAGTCACTATCGAACTATTCGATAGTAGTTCACTATTCGAACTATTCGATAGTCATTCCAAAACTATCGAACATTCGAATAGTCACCATATATTCGATAATTTAAAACACTATCGAATAGTCTATTCGAATAGTTTATCGAATAGTCTATTCGAATAGTTTATCGAATAGTCTATTCGAATAGTTTATCGAATAGTCTATTCGAATAGTTTATCGAATAGTCTATTCGAATAGTTTATCGAATAGTCTATTCGAATAGTTTATCGAATAGTCTATTCGAATAGTTTATCGAATAGTCTATTCGAATAGTTTATCGAATAGTCTATTCGAATAGTTTTATCGAATAGTTTTCATTCGAATAGTTTATCGAATAGTTTTCATTCGAATAGTTTTATCGAATAGTTTTCATTCGAATAGTTTATCGAATAGTTTTCATTCGAATAGTTTATCGAATAGTTTTCATTCGAATAGTTTTATCGAATAGTTTTCATTCGAATAGTTTATCGAATAGTTTTCATTCGAATAGTTTATCGAATAGGTAGTTTTCAATTTTTCATTCGAATGTTTATTTATTTCGAAAGTTTATTTATTATTAGTTTATCGAATAGTGTTTTCAATTTTTCATTCAATAGTTTAGTTAATCGAATAATTTTTATTTTTTATTCATTCGAATTTTGATTGGTTGTAACTTTTAAGTTTTAACTTGTTTGTTATCTTATATTTGATACATAAAAATAAAAATGTATTTTTATCCATAGAAGAAATTACATCAGATTTAAATTTTAGAGTTCTTCAAATATCTCTATGAACAAAAAATGTATTTACTTTCTAAATTTTAATGTATAATTATTAATTAGTAATTTGTAAAGATAATTTTCTACAGCTTATATTTTAAAATTTTCTATAGACCAATACAAAATTACATTTTTATAAAAGTTATGGTATTTTTTTCTTTAAGTTAGACTTTTGTTTGAACATAAGAATATTAAATATAAAAAGGAAAAAGAAAAAACTCAATTTTAAAGTGAATTATCAAATCATAAGTTAGTTTTTTATGTATTTACTATTTAGTATTTATCATAACAAATAATATTATTAAACTGTATATTTAATGTATTAAAAATAGAAATTATACCTAGTTGTAAAAAATATTATATAGTTTATTCCTACAATGAAAATAACCTCATAATTTAAACCAATGGTTAAACTTTTAAAGCTAAACTAAAAAGAATTTGAATAAAATGTCATTACCAAATAATAAATATATTTTTAAATTTTAAAACACGAACAATAGGTTCTTAAAATGTATTATCTATTTAATTATTACATTATTATTCATTATTTAACAAAAATTAACAATAACAGCATTAAAAACCAAAACAATTATTAAAAAAAAAAAAAATTAAATATTTTAAATCCTTTAATAAAACGTAATAAAAACAATATAAGATAAAACAATGGAAAACAAAATCATTTATTTTTCTAAATTAGCATTTAAGAATATTAGTTTATCCACATTATCTGGTAATAATCGATTTCGTCTGGCACTAACTATTTGACCTGCTTTAGAAAATACTCTTTCCGATGGTACAGATGTGGCAGGTATACAAGAGTATTTTAAAGCTACGTCACATAATGCACCTAACATTTGTCTACTATTTTTCCAAAATAATATTGGATCATCATAAATATTCAAAAATTCTAAATTCATGTACTGTTTGAACAATGTCATTGCTGTACTGGTATATGTTGTCTGGGACCGAAGTGTGGTGACTGTTGTTTCTAAATAAGTTAATAAATTTTCTTGTTCTTTAGAATGACTGCTGTGTTCTAGTTGTTCTGGTGTCAATGTGGTCTGAGTAACACTTGGTTCAAGTACAGTTCTCTCAGGAGCTGAATAAAAATAATTAGATTCAATTAATTTAAATGTAAATTCTAAATAAAACAATAATTTAGGTAAAATGTATTTTAAATATTATCATATTTTGTACATATCTATCTTATACAGTTATACCTATATTAAATATTTATAGTATAAAATATTGTTTTTCAAGTCAGTTTGTAGATTTACACATTTGAATTTGATTAAATTTCTTTTTTATTATAGCTTATTAAGCTTATAGTTTATCTTTATACTTGATAGTTTTATGGTTCATAATTTATATAATATACTATAATAGCATTGACCTAATATTGTTATTTTTTTTTTTTTTTTTTATATGTAGGTATATACTATATACATTTATTATTTTGTTCATTATATTAGACATTTTACTATTTTAATTATATTCATCATGTTTTAATAAAATTTAATAAATTATAGAAAAATTAATTTTCTATACTCTTCTGTAAATATAAAAATTATAAACTTATTTTAAAAACAGTATACATACATACTCAATAGGATCATGATAACTTAAAAAATAAATGTACCTATATTTTAATTTTTTAAACAATCACAAATACTCATCGTTATACTTTACACAATAGTAGTTACTACTTAGTACAGTACACAGTATATACTATAATATTATAGTGTATACTGTTTAATATATAGTGTATAGTGTATATCTTTTCACATTTGATTGTAAAACTTTTTTTGTATTTTATGAATTTTATCATCTAAAAGATCAAGCTTTTATTCTAAAAAAAATTATCTTTATAATTATATCTCTATAATTATCAATTATAAAAAATAAAGGTATTAAACTATTAAACACAAAAACACATTTTATCAAATTGATTTACCATTAGTTTCAATGCAGTCTGCTATCTCTTTTTGCACTTCTTGTTCAGCGTCATTGGCATTATCATTTGATGTAAATGCAGCTTTTTTAAATCGGGGGTCTAATAAAGTAGCCTTAGCATAGAATTGTGATGGATACATTTCTTCAATATCATCAAATCGTTTTGTTGTTTGTTCAAGTAGTTTTTTTTTCAAAAAATTTCCTGTTAATGTAACTGGAACCTTATTATTAACTGATAATAATAAACCTATAAATTATAAGTAAAAAAAATATTATTCAAATGTAAAATTACAATAGGTGTACAAATTTTTAGTATCTACTATGATTACCTACCTCTTAATAATGGGATAACTTTTGATAAAGTTGGTCTTTGTTCTGATGATAGTTGTATTGTTAAACTTTCAAATGGTTTTAAAAGTAGAACAAAATCATTAATTGTTTGCCACTGTTCATTTGATGGCATGTTTGGACATCGTGGTAAACTCATTGAAACCAGCATCAGAGGTTCTTTAACTAGTAGCAAACGTTCCATCATAGTTAATGTACTATTCCAACGAATTGCTATATCTTGTTTTAACTTTAAAACAGGAGAGTTGAGTTGTTTCTGTTTTTCATGAAGAATTCTAGTTGATACCTCGCTATGCTTGAAATGCCCAACAATAGAACGACACATTTTAACCAGCTTCATCATATCTACTTCTTCAGTATGGTTTGTGTCAATATCATTTTCTTCAAATTCACTTTTCAATGCATTTTTCACAGCATTATTTAATTTATGAGCAGCACATGGAATATGGTCAATTCCAAGTAATTTAATGGCTGCCTTAATATTTGCACCAGAGTCTGTAACGATTGCTACAACTTTAGTGTTTATTTTCCACTCTCTAATGATATCTGTTAGTACTCCAGATAAATACTGTGCTGTATGGTTGGATTCCAGTTTTCTTGTCGTTAGAACATATGTTTTTAAATTTAAATTATTGTCAAAAAAATGTACAGTTACAGTTATGAAAGATATTGTATTCAATGAAGTCCAAATATCTGAAGTGAGTGATACATATTTTGTATGAGACAAAATAGTTTCAATCATTTTACGTGTCGAATCATACAAATTTGGTATAAGAGTTGTTCCAATAAGTTTTTGGCTTGGCAACTTATAACGCGAATCAAGTAGATTAACAAGTTTTCGAAATCCACTGTTTTCTACGATAGATAATGGTTGCATATCTTCTGCTATCATTTCAACCACAGCTTTGTTAAATTGGTCTACTTTACTGTCAGGTGGTAAGCTAAACCTATCAAAGAATATTATGCATAATTAACTTTTTATGAATTAAAATATAAATAGGTTTATTTATAATTTGTATCTGGATGATTGTACAAATGTGAAATATTAGTAATATTTTACATTTTTACCTATTCATTAGTGTCAATTGTTTTTGTCTTTTGGGAGGTGGTCCTTCTATCTGTACAGTACTGTGTTCATAATGAGTCACTGCTGTAGAATCTAAAGAAGATAAACAAATATTTATTATAAAGAATTGAAGAGTTTTACAAATTATAATATTATTTAAATAAAAAAATAATTAAATTAATTGATTGAGGTTACTTCCCTTAAAAAAATGTGAATTTCAAATTATTTATTTAAGATATATTATTTTCAAAGTAAATCAACCCTTAATGACAATTTTGGTTTTTAATTTTTATGTCAGTTACATTTATTATTTTTTTTTATTAGAAAGTAAAATTTACCTAATGATGACATTAAAAAAAAAATCATTAACTTGTGAAATTTAAAATTTAAATGATACTTCAACTGAACAATGCTATTTTATCGATAAAAAGTAAAAATTAAAAAGAAGATACCTATAGGCTATAATAATAATTATTATTAAAATTATTATTTATTAATTATCTAACATTTTAAAGTAAACAATGGGTTTTTTTTATAATTATTCATAAAAAATTGTAATAATAAATTATTCTCCTAGTCAGCTTTCTAGTTTTTATCTGAAGTCTCTTGTTAATTTGTGTAGCGTATAATATACTATCTAGTATCTACTATCTAGTATCTAGTATCTAGTACGTACATAGGTACTCAACTTATACAGGGTGATTTATCAAACAAACCTCATAATTGCAAAAAGTATAAACATTTTTGAAAATATTTTTCTTACAAGGTTTCAAGTCGTTACAAAACACTATTTTTAATACTTTTTAAGTTTTAACCTTATCATTTTTAAGTTTTTTCTTTTTTGAATGGCAACATACAGATTTAATTTCATATTCTGGAGCAGTATATTTTTTGAAATATTTTGATACATAAAAATCGAATTTCGAACTAGTAGCTTATGAGAAAACTTTATAAGCATTTAAAGTTTAGATGAACGGTATGGGCCATGGGGGTAACCCGCAAAATGTTGGTCCACTTCTCCGCTCATCCAAACTTTAAAATTTTAATGCTTATAAAGTTATAACTCAATAATTACTCGTTCGAAATCCAATTTTTTTGTAGGTATCGAAATACTCAGAAAAATATTTTGATTTTGAATATGAAATTAAAACTGTATGCTGTCATTCAAAAAAGTAAAAATGTTAAAAATATAATATTTATAAAAAAAAATTTTGTTTTTTAACGGTTTGAACTTTGAAGCCACGTAAGAAAAATATTTTCAAAAATGTTTATACTTTTCGAAATAATGAGTCTTTTTTGATAAAATAATCACCCAGTTTATTTGTTAAAATACTTATTTTAAATAATTAATAGAATTGTTCATTTTTAAATTAAAAATTTAAATAAAAAATGTATATTACTTGTAGACGTCGATGGTTCGTTGGAGACATTTATGTCATCAACCTCTTCTACTTGTGTTGCTAATTTATTAGCTTCCAATACTGTACAATGTTTTCGACGTAAATGGTCCCAGACATTTGAAGTATTATTAGAATATTTTATTTTTAGTTTACATAATTTACATTGAATTTGATCTGGAGTGTTCGGATTTTTGTCCATATAATCCCAAACACCAGAACGATTTTTTTTATGCATTTTCAAAAATAAAACACAAAAATACTCAATTCCAAAAATAATTCAATTACGAATTACAAATCACAATAAAAATATAAAAAATAATTCAATTACGATTTACGAATCACAATCAATAAAAAATAATAACGTACGATAATGTGTCTGACGACAGCTCTGTAGTCTATAAGGTACGAACTACGAATGGCATATTTTAAAATTCTAAATGATCTTAATCGATAAAAAAATATCGTTACGGATTTCAACAGGTATATTGTCATTTGTCATTAACAAAAGTTGATATGTTGAATGTGGATTGTGGGTAATATATGGCCTCGTGGGAAGGAGGTACATAATTTTTTCGTATTTACTATTTTTGGATTTTGTTTAACGCTTTATTTGTAGATAGGAAAACAAGTAATAACAATACTACGATATTAAATAATTATATACCTATTATGTTCTTAATCTTAAGAAATAATAATGTGGTGCCGCCGATGGTCCAATTGTTAAAAAATACAATAGAGCAGTGGGCCACTACCAAGAATTGAAGAATATGACAGCGACCCGTTGGCCGATAAAGATAAATTTTATTGTAAAGAATACTAAAGAGTAAAGATCACGTCATGGTCACTTAATTAGTATTTAATATTTACTATTTATTACTTGGTATTATTTTTTATTATTTATTAAATTGTATGCATTATTAAAAAAAAAAATGTTTATCGATCTTAAGCTTTGGAAATTGGAATACGTGTTTATGTGGGGACAATGATTCATCGCTAAAAAGTAAAACGTCAGGTGGTCAAGAAATAAATTATGAATTTAAATTTGAAATATCAAAATTCCAAATAGTCCGTATAAAAAAAACTATTCGATAGTGCTATTCGAATAGACTATCAAACTATTCGAATAGACTATTCGATAGCGCTATTCGAATAGACCATCAAACTATTCGAATAGACTATTCGATAGCGCTATTCGAATAAACTATCAAACTATTCGAATAGACTATTCGATCTATTCGAATAGACCATCAAACTATTCGAATAGACTATTCGATAGCGCTATTCGAATAAACTATCAAACTATTCGAATAGTCTATTTGATAGTGCTATTCGAATAGACTATTCGATAGTGCTATTCGAATAGACTATTCGATAGTGCTATTCGATAGTTTATCCAACTATTCGATAGTTTTTATTGAAAAACTACTAATCGGTTATACTTAAAAACATTCGAATAGTATTCGATAGTTTAAAAAAACTATCGAATACTATTCGATAGTGTAAACTATTCGATAGTGCCCATCACTAATATATACGCGTGCACGCACGCACACACACAGCACCAGCTATAAATATTTTAATCCACGTGTTTACTTTCATAATATTTTATAATATTTTAAGCCGCGTATACATGTGCGAGCCGAACCTACCGCGAACCACTCGCGAACCAATAGCTCGCAAACCGTTCGCGCCGATCCATCGATAGTCGGTTTTTTCCACGAACACTTCGCGAGCGGTTCGCGGTAGGTTCGGCTCGCACATGTATACGCGGCTTTATATGTAATACATAAACATCGGTACTTCGCATTGATGAATTAAAATAGTACGGGTAAAATATGAATTAAAATTAAAGTATATATTATATATATAAAATAAATATAACAATATAAATATAACGCGCAGTTGCTATACGTGACCAAACAAATACATATATATACTCGCGGTGGCGGTGTCGCGAGATCATACTTTTTTCCTCACTCGCAAATGCTTTCTTATACGGGGTGCCCAACGTGCCTAAAGAAGTTTTCACTTCAATATTTTACAAGGAATGTGTAATAATGTCATTGTGTATATAAAATATAACAATATACTCTAATAGTGTCATATATCCACAAATAATATTTTTAAATTACAACAGAACAACTAAAATCGTAATTCTTGGTTTTAATATGTAATTTTGTCCAAATTTTACTTTAAAATGTCTTTAAAAATAACTGTGTTTAAGTATTTTTTAGATTTTTTTGGTACAGTGTGTACTATTTATGAGAGTCTTTGTTTTATATTTTCAATCCATAGTTATAAAAACTGAACTTTTTATAATTTTTTAATTTCAATGATTGATATATTCCGAGATTTTGATACATTTTGTCAAAATTTGAACTATAAATGCTTATAGAACAAAATTGTGCATATAATGTATTTTTAATATTTTTCAACTGTTATTGTAGCAATATATCAGGAGCCTTGCATTAAATGTTCACGCTTTTTGGCCCAACAAATAAACTCTATACATTTTATTGATATTTATGGGAAAAAAAACTAAAAAAAAAGAAATTTTAAATTGTCCCTAAATTATTCAAAATGAGTCAAAATAAATTTTAAATGTTATGGTATATATGAAATGAAAATATACATTCATAAACATTCAGTGAAATTTTTGTGTACCTATCTACAATTATTCTTTTTTGAATGACAACAAAATAAGAAAATGGCTTCATGAGAAATTGGTGAATATCTAATACTGTAAAAATATGAACTTCAAACGATCGTAAAAATTTAATTTGACTTTCTTGTTTACCTTCTTTTTTTTTTTAAAGGTAGACAAACTTATGAGGAATCTTGTATTACATTTTAAAATCTTAGATTTAAAAAAGAAAATGTTTATGAATTTCTAACTCAAAATAATTTGCAATTTTTACTTTCGATTTCCCCAAAGTGGCAACTAGATTCATTTTCCTATCAGAAAAGATACTGTCGAAAAAAATCCAAGCATTTTTACTGTCCCAAAAAGTGAAGACAGACACAAAAAAAAACACATATCGTTGTAAAATGAATACATTTATTCAGAATCTAAAATGGCACCATTATAATTGTAATTCGTCGTTATATACCTATGTATTTTTAAATTAACAATTATTTTCCGTCAATAACTGTATTATAAATAATATGTACATCTGGACATCTGGTAATAAGTCTTGTTTATTGATCAATATATTTTTATTATTCATTGCTTTATCTGCGATATCGATTTGTACTACCGTTTCTGAACGCGGTTGTAATGTTGGACGTATATCGATTGAGCCGAAATTACCTTTTTACCTGTAAAAAATCTATCAACTCCGCCGAACTTTTTTACATATTGATTCCGCCGAATTTTTTTACATTATACAGTAATAACAACATGTAAAAGGCTTATGTTTACATTTATGTTAAAATATATTTTATTTCATTAGTAGGTACCTACACACTATAACTTACTGTAATTTGTAGTCAACTCGTAACAAAATAAGTCGAAGTAGAATAATACACGAACAATGAACATATAAGTTGAACTTTAAACTGTTCAACTGTATCTATAACATAATATTATAGGTACACAGCTATATTTATTCCAGCGGAAATCGCGTATTATCGCAACGGACAACGGTTTTTATATTATCTTAATCAATTTAATCTATAAAAGGTTTATGAAAAATTATACATTTTATTACATGTAGGTACTAGGGCCTTCATGGCTACATACAATAAAAGTAAGTACAAGTCTTATCGATCATAATTCATGATCTTAAACACAGTGCCGGATAAACCGTCGGTGCAGCAAGCGGTACATTGCACTGGGGCCTCGACTCTTTGAAATATTTGGGGTCCCCGATATTATAGATATCGAGTACTATAAAATAAAATTGGTACTTGGTAAAATGTATATTTTGCTTTTTCAAATGGTGTATTTAATTAATTTTACTTTGAAAGTATATTTAATTTATTCCCATCAGTGGTGAATTATAATTGTGAATATTTGATTGATTAATTTGTATATTTTATTATGCATTACGCGAAGTGAGACTGAATCCAAAAATAGATGTATTGAACATTTTCTAATATATAGTATATTTTATAACATTTTTAAATTAGGGCTACCAACATTTTTTTTTGCACCCGGGCCCCAAGAGTTCAAGATCCGTCACTGCTTAAACATTGATCACTACCTATGTTCTGCAGTGTTCAAATAATCGAAATTTAGTGACCGTTGTAGTCTTGTGCGCGTCTTGTGTTACACCGTGTCAACTGTCAAAATTAATTTTAAAATTGTTTATAGTGACAGAAAAATAAATTAATCTTATATGAAAAATTTAAATTTTATAACAAAGCGTACTATGTTAAATACTTAGACTAATACTTAGCTAATAAATGGCAATGTGTCAATAAAAAGTGCACCGAATTTAAAAATACAAACTGATCCGTATAATAATAATAAGAGTACTAAACAACAATAAAATTGGTAAAAATAAAAATTACCAAAAAAAAAAAATATATAGCAAACATTTTTGACGATTATATAAATAAAATAATATACGTACCTAAACGTTGTACGCCGGCGTCCGTGCGTGAATTTGCGTAGTGCGGTAGGTACCTACCTATAACATTATAATATTATTATGTCGACGACGTATAGATGCAGCGGGGGACCACCCTCGGCGACACACTCGCCACCACCGTTTATACCGTATAAATATTATTATAATAATAGGTATATTTAATATTATAGCATATGTGATTGAGCTTAAATTCTAATTTGCACTACTTTAGTACAACACTCCAGGCGAGATAGTATTATAGGTACGTACGTTATTTAATATAAAAAAGCGGGTAAGTGGATGTCGCTCTGCTGCACAGTAGGTTACATTGTTACAAGTTGGTAACTGTATATAATGGGTTGTTTTAAATTTGAATTCAATGATATCATATTATCATTGTATACGAAAATGTGAGTGCCTTTGTACTCACGAATGATGTGTAAACATCTTAGCTGTAGTACGACTTTGATTGGGGAATATAATATGTCATGGTCTGAGTGGGAATTTGTATAATACATATTATTATACGATACAAACACGGTTTCGCGCTTATACTTAAACGACAATAATAAATAATATTAATAATAATAATGAATCGGCCGACGACTGTACCAGAGCGCGTTCGCACCAACCAGACTCGTGAAAATAACTAAGAAAATAATACCTACAAGCAACTAGCCTGGTTTATTGGTTCTGCGATTTTAGCGCTATGGCGACGACACACACACACACACACACACACACACTCAAGAAGTCACATCTACTTGACTTACGCCCACAGATATCTATATTATAATATAGATAATAATATAATATAGATATCTGTGCTTACGCCTGACGCTCGATTCCCCAAGAAGGTCGTACTACAAACCGATAGCATAGATGTTTACACTTTACACATCAAAAATTGATAGATTCATTTATATAAAACTAGCATCAAACAACTATTTAAAAAAATGACCACTTTGTATATATTTGTATTGTTTAATTTTTTTTTACCTTACCATAATACGGAATTATTATTATTAATTAATTATTTAAAAATATGACGATCTTACTTCATTTTGTAAAACTAGATATAGGTACCTACTAGATATATGAGTTATATTATTTTATTATTTTAATATATATTATTATCCGTTAAAGACGACAATATGTTTGAATTGTTTTAATTCAAATAAAACTTAATTTATACTATTATGGAAAACTAAGTGTACCCTAGTTAGGACCTATATACTGTTAATTATTTTTAAAATTGACCACATTATATCATATAACTCTATTTAAAAATATTACGATCTTACTTCATTTTTTAAAAATAATAATCACTAGATATTTGAGTTATATTATTTTAATAAATATTATCCGTTATGGACGACAATGTTTTTATTTAAATAAAACTTACTTTATACCAAGTGTACCCTAACCTATGCTGTTAATTAAAAAAAAAAATTCTGTATAATATGATACTTTGGTTATTGTTTAATAAACAGTCGGTGGAATCAACATAAATAAATGACTGGCGGAATCGATATAAACAAAAATCCAGCGGAATTGATATATCAAATATTAAAACGGCGGAGTCGATAAAACCACGTAATGTTGTACGGGCCGGAGTATATAATAATAATAATATTCGAGTCCGGACACCAAACTCTTTTTTTTTACGCCACTGATACCTAGGTCTAAGAAATATATTATGGAGGACTTGCTGGGTGTGTAGTGGTGTACCCAATAGGTAGTGTAGTAAGCAAGTTACTACGTAACAATAAAACCAATTCCACAGGTATACATAATTAGTATAATATAGGTACTGTAGATCGGCATAAATCGGATATTAAAAACGGAAATAGGATTTCCTCCTGCGTTTAACATAAGGAGACAAGCTCACTGAATAATATAAATATATAATGACTCAGGCGGATGTAATATTTTACAAAAGTACTGAACACAACGACTAAAAGAGTAGAATGATTATTTTAATGAAATAGACCATAGATTAACATTTTAGTAATACGCAGAATTATATTGGGAAGTCATAAAATGCGTGGGCTGGAACGATGACCACACAATAATCACATCCGTGAGCCGAGATACAGTATCCATAGGCAAGGGGTACAGGGAACCTCATATATAAGGGAGCCCGAATCGGCCTGTATTCAGACGTATACTACCACCCATTAGTGCAAGCACCTTCACGCCACTCTGTACAATAATATTTGAACTTAGTAAAATTATCGAGTGTTATAATAAAATTCACAATTATTTAATAACTGTTATATTATTCATTCATCAACCATATATTATCTGAAGAAGTGTCTGCGACCTGCAACATTAAGGTACTGGTAGCCACTTTTCTACTATTATTACTACAATAGTAGGTACCAAGCCACCAGAACGTTACAGCTCGAACAGTAGTGGACGGGATCGCCTAGCTGCAATTACTGTCGGCTGTGTAGTGCTCGTTGTGGATTATGTGTATTTGTGTATGAATGTGTGTATGCATGTAGGTGTGTAGGTATATACAATTAAACAATCAATAAAAAAATGGTAACAGGGTTTCGATGGCAATTTGCTGTACCTATATATAATAGGTACACGACTCTAAATAATTCACAATGATAAATTATAATAATATTGCAATGCGCTGCCCTCGTGGCTGAACAGAATATAATAATAATATACAGATTGATAATTGCTTGATAATTTGATAATTGCTGGTAGCTGGTGTGAGTATAAACTCGTTTAGACTAATATAAAATATAAAAATAATATGCGGCCCTTTTGGCACGATAGTAAAATAATTATAAAATGTCTACGGCCCTATTGGCCTAACAAATAATGTAATACGTAAAATAAATAAATAATAATAATAAAAACTCACAATTCGTGGAGCGCAGACTGGCCACAACTAGTCCTGTGGCCGGGCTGTGCTATAATAATATAAATTGTACAAAATGACAAGGTTATATGAATTGTAATAAAGATAAATCAATTGCCCTTATGGCTCACAATAATAAAATGAATAAAAAAAGAATGTCTTCGGCGATCAGCACCGAAAGAACAATAATGTAGACCGAGTGCTGAGAAACGCAGTAGATTTACATCTAATGATATTAGTGGCGATTCGAGCTCACAATTTTGTTTTAACACTTGTTCAAATTGTAGCGAGCTGTGACTATTTCTTAAATAACTATTTAACAATATAAATCTCATTCTAATATTATTATGTAGGTAATCATATAATCATATAATAGACGCGCCGCGTAAATATAATATAATAGTAATACGCGAACGTTGCTCGCGTAAAAGTCAATAATAGTAATAATAATAAAGTCGCTGGCACCAAGTATACAGTACCTATGTGTGTAGTGGAGCGACGACAGCATATATACAGCGCGAAGATAATAATATCGAACGCATGACCATAGATAATACATTTAAATATTTATAAATAGTCAAGTAGTGTTAAAAAAATAATAATAAGCCATTACTATTAAGTCAATAATATAATTATATTATAATCTATATGTACTAAATTGTGTTTTTTTTTTTAAAAAAACATAATTTAAAATTAAATTTTGTCTTTTTTTATAAGTCTATTGGACGCTTGAGTCATCTGGTGTATTTAAAAAGGTTTTCATTTCTTTGATCGCATCTAAAATCATTTAAAAAATTAACATACTATATTGTCATATTCATATAATATATATAAAAATGTTATAATATTATTAGATATTATGCAAAAATAAATTAAGTATGTACTGTTATTATTTTAAGATGTACCTATATCACTTATCTACAACATTAATACTTGGTGCTTATATAAAATTGTTTTTTAATTTTAAAGAGACGGAGCTAATTTTTGTTAAAATTATGCTGCAATGAAAATTAAATTGCTATTATACCTCCCACTGTGCATTTTAGGTTATAGAACATTGTTGCGATGTATGATATAAGTTTCAGTGCTAACATCGCACCTCGATGTTACCAAAACATCGTGTAAACGGTTTAGTTTTAAAAATATTTTAAGTTTACACATAAACATCCCAGAAACGTTGACGTTTCAATATCTCTGACACAAGTTGCTGTAACAGTACAACAACAGCGTAGTGATGTGATGGAAAACGATTTATATTAATTCAATTATTATTTATAAATAGACAAATATAGTGGTATTTTTATATTGAATATAAATAGATAAAACAAATTTTGTGCGGCTAGCTAACTATAAAAAAAAATACCTAGTACCTACCACGTACCACCCACCGACCATCAGTCGACAGTCACCACACATGTCATAATATTTTTAACACTGCAATTATTATTGTAAACGGTTTTTCAGTGCGTTGAACATTTTTTTTTGATTGTATAATTACTGTATAGTACCTATATAGGTACGATGACTGCACCAAGTTTAAAAAAGGTAAGTGAAATAATATATTTTAAAAACATTTTTTCTGTAGACTTCAGACGGTATAACTCGTATGGTACCTACGTGTCACGTGTGTACGAAAAGGTCAAGCCATGCATAGCTCAAATTTTAAGTACCTACCTAGTACTTATACCTAGTACGCTACCCATATAAATTTGTCGTCTCCGTCATCTACGTCATGGCAAGTTTTCGTTCACTAGTTTCAATAATTATGCTGTTATTTTTGATAGGTATTAGAGTAAATTCACCTATTATCAAACTTTTAGGTACCTAAGAACATTACGTATTCTCAGCGTCAACTTTTATTCGATATTTTAATTTTGAGATAATATGATCATTTTAAATATTTTGTAATATTTCACTTACCCATATCTCGCTTTGAAATTAAAATATCTGAAAAATCGCCGGCACTTGTGCATAATATAATGTTCTTAGGTACCTACCTAAACAGCACACTATTTAAACTAGTGAACCGAGATGTTGATGTTCTATGTCGTACACTCGTAAGTACGTTTGTAAGTCAGAGACAACAAACATATTGGTATAGCGTCCTCTTATTTTATTATTCTCTCAAGCTACTATGATTTTGATAATATTTCTTTTACACAAGTAATTTTAGGTCTACATACAACAATAAATTCGAAATAAATCGTATTTTTCCACTATTATTTATAATTTTTTCAAAAGTTTTATTGTATATTGCAGTCATCATTCAGAAAAAAATGGGTTTTGGCAGTTTTTCTCGAGTCCAAGGACTATAGTGTTATACCTACCAATTGGCTAGTAGACAAGGAGAAATTAGCCGAAGGTGCTGTTAAGTCTTGTCGATGGCCACTCACCAGAGTAACTATAGCAATGAGTCAAAGGATGCGGTTGATCCAGAACCGTTATGGGAAACATACCGTGTAAAGATAGTTGGCCGTAGTAAAACATATGGTAAGAATTTTAGATAGCTAGTTATTTATTGTATAATATACAAGTACATGTAAGTACAAGTGCGTCACTAGAGACAAATTTTTATAACAAAATGTAAAAAGAACTCATGCACGTTAGGACAAGTACTCGTTTCAACTATTCATTATACCTACTTACCTACTTATTACTTATTGCACTCTTATTAAAAACAATTCATACTATTACTAGTTTCTAAATATAGGTACTGACCTAATTATTTGTAATTAGGCCATACTTACTTCAATTCTATGTTGTTATTTTTTTTTTAGTATAATAGTATAGTTAATACCTATAGTAATTTACCGGGGTATCAAAAGTACACCTTAGAGGTGCCCATGTGTAAAATTTAAATAATTACATAGTTACATCATAATATTAGCTGATTTAAATATTATTATTGGTTTATATTATTACCTATTATTATTCATAAATTATTGTTTTTTTTTTTTTTTTAGTGCATCACTTGATGTATCTGTAATATCTACTAGGTATTAATAAAGTTTTATTAATCCAATGTATCTTCCTTAATACATTCAGATAATTTTGGTAAAGCATGGCACCAAAAATTTATTGAAGAGTCGTCAGCTACGGAAAATGAAGAAATGGATATTACAAAAAAAAAAAACAAAAAAAAAAGCAATGATAGTGATTCAGATGAGAGTGATAATGAAGGTAAAGTAATTTTCATATTATAATTAATATTTTAGTGAATTTATGATTAAGCTATTTTTTTTAACTGTCCATGTTATACATAATGTTTAGGCAATAGTGGTTACTATATTGAGGAAAAGTCTAAGAGTCTATGTGTTGACTTACAAACAGAAAACACATGCCCATCTATATATAATATGCTACCACCAATGCGACCATCAAACATTCCCTCACAATTTGATGATTATTCTGGAAATGTCGAGGAAAATGTAGAGGCAACGACATCAATGACCCATTTAAACACTGCTGTTTCAGAATTACAGGTAATTATTATAGGTTCTCAATTTCTCATTAAAATTTTGTTGTTCTGGAAAACATTTTTAATTAAATATTGATATTTCAACTAGGTATTTACTTAGTTATTTAGATATATAATATTTGATTTTAATTAATGATAATTGATAAATTATCTAGACTATCAAGTTACCTACCTATCTATAGGTATTTTAACTTTAATTTGATAGAATTTATTACTAAATAAATATAGGTACTAAATGTCTAGGTCTATTATGGATTCATAATATCCTTTATAATTTTGTAACATAAATAATTTTTTTCAGCCTAGTATAAATACCAGTCACTTCCCCATGACTACAAGTTCTTATACTCATGGTAATAATATGACATTAAATTATTATATAATCATATTATAGGTTACTATTATTACTATTTAGGAATTTATTATTTGACATATTAATAGGTTTTGATGATTTAAACCCAAAGTTAATTGAAGTTCTGAATAACTTATACAGAGAAAATATTGCTACTAATCTTATGCTTAATCGTGTGATGGTAAAAGTTGAAGGAATTGAAGAGAATCTTAAAAATAAAAACCTGAATACTGATTCTACAATATATCTGGATACTGAGTTTTTAACACTATTCCCAATTAATAGTACAAATGGATTCAATCTGATAGAGAATCAAATCCAAAACTCATCAGATTTTGTTTCAAAATTGGTTAGATACCTACTCATTTACAATTACATTTGAATAAATACTATTTTTTTTTTTATTTAACAAAAGGAATCATTTTTAAAGTCAGTTGGAGGTACTAAACCCAAAAACCATTTAAATAGAGTTTTGGCTAAAGTTTTCACCAATGAATTTGGCATCAAGTGTTCTTGGACAGGAAGTGGGCAGAAAATTGAAATGAAAATTGGAGACTCTCATTTAATTAAAATCATTAAAAGTAAAAACTTAACTACATATACTTAGCCAAATAATATAATTTATTGAACAATGAACATAAATTACTGAAACTAAGTAATTTGATAACTGTCTAAAATATATTATTTGATTGTAAAAATACATAAATAATTCATTTTTAAACTTATTTAATTTTAAAATCATTAGAAGTCATCAAAGATGTTTCAACAAGCTTGTTTACAGAATCTGACTTTGACAAGACAGTATCAGATTGCCTAAGACATGCCAATACTTGACATAATAGAAAACTAAACATTTGATTATTTCCTACCAATGTTATATTATAATTTGTATAATAATATTTTTTATTTAAATCTGTTAAGTCACAGACAAAATGTTGTTATTACCTGCAGGCTAAAAACTAAAGTTTATTTTAAATAAAAGTAAAATTGAAAACAGTTGTTTTAATTTCATTTAGTATATTTTAAATAATTGTATGTGAACAATAGTTAAATATAATAAAGAAAACTCCATTTGAAAAAATTTGTTTTCTGTTATTTTTTCTATAATTCTTATTTTTTTTTTTTACATTTCCATTTTGTTTTAGACTACAACTAATCTAAAAAAGAAAGATATTGCCTCAATACCAAAGCGCCACTTTAAAAGAATTTTGAAGAATGAAAAAGAAAAATGTGTTATCCAAGTAGAAAAACAAAAAATGACCGAAGACGTTAATATAAGCAATACAATTATTGCTGATATACCAATTTTCAACAGTAATCATGGTATTTTTGACAATACATTAGAAATGGTTGGTAACAATCTTCTCAATTTGAGTAAAGACTTATCTGGTATTCAAACATTAAATGTAACCCAAAATACTTTAAATTCATGTATTGAAGACATATCCGAGAATAGTAATACAAATTTATTGGATAAGTTAAGACATTGGGTTTTAGAATATAAAATTTCACATAATAGTTGTAATTCACTACTTAATATAATGAGGTTGGAGGGATTGAAAGTACCCAAAGATGTCCGTACTCTTATGAGAACACCTAAAACACATGCAATTTGTAATATGACTAATGGTACTTACATTCATTTAGGCTTTGAAAATATGTTAATACCAGTTTTAGAGTTATATTATAAAAATGTAGGAATATCTGACAACAATTTAAAAATAGGGATTAATATTGATGGTTTACCTTTGGTAAAAAGTTCCAAAAGTCAAATATGGCCAATTTTAGTTTCTATTTTAAATTTTAAGGAATTGCAAACTAATGTTTTTCCTATTGGTATTTTTCACGGTTACCAAAAGCCTCAATCGGTTGAAGAATTTTTTAATCCATTTGTTTCGGATATTTTAAAAGTATTAAAAGATGGTTTGTAGGTATGTATGTGGAAAATTGTTAAATGTAGAGATATCAAATATAGTTTGTGATGCCCCTGCAAAATCCTTTCTTTTAAATGTAAAGAGTCATAATGCTTATTTTGGGTGCACATCATGTGTGGAGGAAGGAACCTATTTACAAAATTGTGTATCTTTTCTTGGAACGGAGTCAAAATTAAGAACTGATGAATCATTTCGCAAACAATTTGATGATGACTTTCATAAAGGGGATAGTCCATTACTGAATTTACCAATTAATATAACTGAAGTAGTATGCCTTGACTATATGCACAATATTTGCCTTGGAGTATCAAAAAGATTGATAGAATTTTGGGTTAGGGTCAAAAAAGACATAAGATTAGCTGACGAAAAAAAAAAGCAAATAAACAATGAATTAATAAAATTAAGAACATATATGCCTTCTGAATTTGCTCGGTTGCCAAGGTCTATTGACGACATTGAGTATTTTAAAGCAACATTGTCTTGCAAGGTAAATTAAAGAAAACTTTTTATAATCATTTTATGCTTTTAGTATTTGCTGTTTGTATTTTAGCATGTGCTGAAACTTGTCAGACGCTCAATAATATTATAGCTTCTCAATTATTAAAAAAATTTGTTACTGATTATGCTACATTACGTTACGGTCAACATTTAATATCCTACAATGTTCATAGTTTGATACACCTACCCATGTTTTCAATGATACATGGACCACTTGATAGTTTCAGTGCATTTAGGTATGAGAATTACCTACAATTTATAAAGAAATCTTTAAAGTCTACAAAATATCCATTACAGGAAATATTAAATAGAATTGTAGAAAAGCAAAAAACTGATAACTCTAAGTTTGATCTCTACCCCCAGTTGCCCCATTTAAGCAAAGAAATCTATCAACATTCACCATCAGTTTTAGAATTATCTGATACAGTTAATAGAAAATATAGTTTAATAAGAACAAATACAACTATAGATACATTAAAAGAAAAGGATAAATACTTCATGTTAGATGATAACCCATTGGTCTCAATAGTTAATATTGTAAAGTCTAAAGACAATTCTGTAAAATTTATTGTTAAAAAATACCTAAATTGTAAAGAATTTTGAAAATTTGCAATGGACCTGTTATTTCTTCCTTAATTATAGGTATGTACAAAATTATAACTGATGAAATATTGTGTAAATGAAAATAATTTAAAACATAAATGTTTTTGTGTTAGTGTAGGTAATAATTTAGCAATTATGATAACATTATGCCATGAAATAAACATGTAAAAATAAATAAAAAGTATAATTTATATTAATATGCTGATATTAAAATTAGGTAAGTAGGTACCTATTAGTTATTACTTACCTAAATATCTAAACTTCTTATATTTGTATATTAGTATTTAGTTTTTTTTATTGTAATAATATGTAATGCATTAATACCTATATACTATGATATACCTAACTATATTATTAAATTGTTGTTTGTTGGTATTAATATTTAAATTTTTTTGTCTTCTAAATTGAAAATGTTATGTTTATAATAAATAGGTATATAATATTATGTTACCTATATCCTACATGCAATAAAATAAATATATTATATATTATTGAAACTTGAGAGTATTTTTTGTACATTTTTATCATTATCTATTATATTATTATGGTTTATTATTTTATGAGCTACTTAATTAATAAATAATAATATATAGTGCATTAAAAAATATATGCAATATTTGTGTCATGTTTAGGCCGTTGGAGGGTATGTTATCAAAAAATAGGTACCTAGCCTCTAGTAGTACCTAGCTGCGCTTGAATTACCTATTCATTTCTTAGTTTAAATGGATTATGCTGGACGTACTTAGGTAGGTACCTAAATTTGCTATGTTATGTATTTCATGTTTTTAAGATGGTGACTACAAATACAGTTATTATAGTATAGGTACACATGTTAAGTACTTTTTTGACATTAAATAGATCTCTAATTTTCTTTCTTCTGAGAAATATCAGAAAAAATAAATGTACCTATTTGAGACACATAGATAGATAGGTACCATATCTACGTAATATAATTTGAATTTATAGTAGGTAGGTATTTAATATTTATTGGACTTATAACAGTGTTAATTTTCTTTTTTTTTTCTTTTTTTGTCAATCTACTTTATTTAGAAAATAATAAAATATTACAATTTATAATATTTACTTCAGTACAAATCATATATAATAATATAATATCTGATTACCAAAAATTAACTTGCAGTTTTCGGTTTTGAAAAATTTCATTTCATTAAAACAAATATAGGAATAATTTTTTAATAAATTATCAGCAAACATCTTCTGCATAATTTACGGATCGTCTCTGATAAATTCTTGGTACATAGTCTTAACAACATCTTGATCTGAAATACCTATTATGATATATAAAACTTTATACTTATAGGTATTATTATATATTGTAAATGTGTTATGGCGGTAATATTATAACAATTTATTCAAAAATAAATAAAAAAATTAATTTGTTGAATCCTCTTATTACATAAAATATTTCTTCCAACAATGGATAAAATATTTCAGTATTTCGTGAGTGGCATTCCTTGAGTCATTAAAAACAAAGTACAAAATATTGAACAGTATTATTGTACAACCTAGTTAATTGTGCTATGTAATAGTCAATATTTCATCTAATCGGTTTTGAGGTTTGAACTTGAAATACTGATATTCTAGGATTATTCTAGGAATAAGAACTAAGTCTATACTTATCTGGAACGAGTGTTTTTATCTAATAGTTTTATTGAAATAAACATCTTCAATTTTACAATTAATGTAAAAACAATTAAATAAATAAAATTTCAATTTGTAGCAATTGAATACTAGCTATGATTAAAGAAACATTCATTCGTCTTGTATTCAAATAATCAACTACTATATTAGGTACATTTTTTCATTTGGTTTGGTTTTCAATAATATTTCAAATTATATTTTATAATCTTAGAAATAGAAAACAATATTCATTATTAAAATATTAATATATTCCTTGATACCTACATCAAATAGAATTCCTATAAATGGTTAATAATTTATTTAAAAAAAATATGAATAGAATGTTTTATTTTTAAACGTATGTGATTTATTCATAATAATATGTTGAAATCTTCAGGAAATATTGGCATATACTTCGCATATTTACAAAACGTGAAACACTGTGTTCGTGAAATCGACAAAATGATTAGTATTAATTCATGAATTAGACAACACTTTATTTGATGACGGTGCAGTTCTATACATGATAAACACATATTCAAAACTAAAAGATAAATAAAAAAAGGTGGGCAAGTGGGTGTCGCTCTGCTGTACAGTAGGTTACAAGTGGGTCACTGTATAATGGATGATATTAAATTTGAATTCAACGATATATTATCATTGTAAAAGAAAAACGATTCTGAGCGGAGACGGTATGTCAGTCTAGGTATAAGACATAATATATACATATATATGGTACTAAACCAAAATTTGACCTATAATAGGTACCTATAATAAATTCCAAATTAATCATATCACAATATCCATTAGGTACTTATAACACGTTATACATCAACAAAAACCTTGATACTACCATATATAATAATACACCAACTAGATTCACTTTCCTATCAGAAAAGATACTGTTGAAGAAAATCCAAGCAATCTTACTGTCCTAAAACGTGATGACAGATCAAAAAAAAATTAAAAATTAAAAAATTAAAAAAAAAACACACATCATTGTAAAATCAATACATTCATCGTTCCCCTCAGAATCTAAAAAACCAATCAAACATATTGTGTCAGTAATAATATTTCTATTTGAAAATATGTTCAACACAATTTTTGAAAATATAAAAATGCCGTGTGGGTGATACCTCGTGGATTGTTGAATCGTTACAGAAATATTATTTTTCTTAATGACGCACAATAATTACACAAGCGACTCGCACAAAGCACTGATTTGACCGTAATATACCGAAACAACCGAAGTCAGATAACAAATTAAATTCTGTTCATCGCGTCTTATTGGCCGTAATCTCGTAATAACTAATAAGTATATTATCGAGAATTTGAGTGGCCATTAAAATTCGATACCATACAAACTAAGATATATAGAATATAGATATATATATATTTACTACTATAGATAGTATGGATATTATGACTATCGACGACGCACGACTGTCATTATCTAATATCTTAATTACCTAGTAATACGCCTATTTCATATAAATTAAGTGAACAACTATTTTTATTTATACGCCTCGCGTGCAATTTTAATTTTTGTTTCATCCATGTCGCGTTGTTGGGTTTTAGTTGATATGGTAAAGTACAAGTAAGGCTCCAATAGACGCGGGCAAAGACAGTGGCCATTTTCTTTCCATAGCCGATAAAATAATGATGGTGTCTAGCCATGCATTTATTACGACAAATTGGTATTTATTAAATTTGTTTTGTGAAATTGAATTTTGGTGATTAATGAATAAAGGTAGGAAAATATATATTTGACGAATTATTAACGATTTTTCATAACCTTACTTGTTTTGATAAATATTTGTCTAATTTGTATTAATTTCAACTGGAAAGAAAATGGCGGCTGTCTTTACCTGTTTCTAAGGCCGGGGATATACACGGCGTTTTCCGTCGAATTAAAAACCCATTGGTTTAAATAGGAGCAGCTATACAAGACGGGCGTAATAAGCCGCGTTTCAAGCCGCGGTGGATAACGCAAGCCGAACGGCGTTTTTTGCAGCCTCGAAAAACAATATTTACGCATGTCGTGTGTAGCTGCTCCGATTTAAACCAATGCGTTTTTGATTCGATGGAAAACGCCGCGGAAAACGATGCGGAATACGCGGCGTTTGAAACTCGGCGGAAAAATAGCCCCGGCCTAAAGAGCCCTAGTACGACATACGCCATGTCTCGTTTTTCGACCCATCGGACGCATTTACGTTAGACACGGCGTTAGTGTTCACATTATTCGGGTAATGAGAACACTATATACCTGTACCTATCGGATAAAGTAAAAATGTTTTATTTATAAAACGTTTATTTCGTTCATTACTCGGGGTTTTTACACATTATCTACGACTGCAGAGTGGGCAAAGTACTTATAACGATTATAAAAAAATAAAATATAGTCAATATATAAAAATAATAATTTAATATTACCTAATATAAGATTTTTTATCCTTAGCCTTTTTTTAAATTTAACTAGACTTTTTTTAAATTAATTTTCCTTTAATTTTCCATTAAAAAAAACCTATACAAGATAAAAAATCAGTTGAAATTCGTGCTGACAAATACTTAAAAATTGTCAATGACATTTTGGCGTAGTCAAAAACTTTGAAATTCCAAAACATTTTTTTTTGGATTAGTATGATTTGGTTTTTGTTACTAGAAATACTGTATAATTGAACCATTTTAAGTGTTTGATTCGTTGGTCGTGTTGTACAGACGTTATCAGTTTACGATGATAGTAATATGAATACTTTATCCACAGCACACCGGATAATGTATAAATTGATTGGATAATACATGTTTAAGGCGGATAATGTTTACATTACACTGTTCAAATGGATAAGGTTCACATTATCCGGGTAATATACGTACATTAACCGTCTTTGGACCTTACAAGTAACAGATACATTGATCAAACGAATTCGTAAGAGTGCCGTACCAACAAAAAAAAATTAGGGGGGTATATGTGCTACCCTATATATGCTACTGTACAATGGTACATTATGGCAATATCGTATGCGGCAGCTCGGTCGCCCGGCGGCTATAACATGTCAATATATTATTATTTAGTGAATAGGTAGTGATAATATTAAAAAGGTGGGCAAGTGGATGTCGCTCTGCTGTACAGTAGGTTACAAGTGGGTCACTGTATAATGGATGGTATTACATTTGAATTCAATGATATTATATCATTGTATAAGAAAAACGATTCTGAGCGGAGATGGTAGGTAGGTATGTCCTTATAGGTATAATTGTATAAGACATATTATATACTTATCTATGGTACCTATTAAAACAAATTGACCTATAATGAATTCCAAATTAATCATATCATAATATTCATTAGGTACTTATAACGCGTTATACACCAACAACAAACCCTGATACTATCATAGATATATAGAAGTATACTTTAGAAGTTTCAAGTACCCACGAATAATATTATACAACCACAACAAAATAACTAAAATAGTTATTCTAGGTTTTTTATTCTGTAATTTAGTCCACATTTGAATTTAAAAAGTCTGTAAAAAATAACTGTGTTCATTTATTTTTTAGATTTTTTTTTTTACAGTATGAACTATTTATGAGAACCTTTGTTTTAAATTTGCAATCCTAATCTATAAAAACTGAACATTTTATAATTTATTAATTACAATGATTGATAATTTTCGAGATTTTGATAAATTTTGTCAAAATTCGATCTTTAAATGGCTGTGCCGAAATGTCCTAGATCCATTTTTTCCATATTAACATTTAACTTATCCAGTTAAATGGATGATTTTTGAACTGTTCACTGTTAACTTATAGATCTTTTGTCCTCTTAACTTAACTCAGCTATAGTTAATTATTTTCATTAACTTGACTGCCTTTGCCTTAAAGTGCCAAGCCGACACTATCCTTTGGGCCTCAAAATGTCTTAATCCGGATTTTTATCAATACTTTCAGTTCAATTTTATAATTTTAATATATTATATTGATATTACTATGTATATGTATTTGATGATATTATTGTGAATAAAGTAGTTTATATATAATGTATTTACGTAGAACCTTGTTTTAAATTGTCAATCCTTAACTATAAAATCAGAACATTTTATACATTTTTAACTACAAAATAATTATTATTACATTTTAAATTTGATACATTTTGTCAAAATTTGAACTTTGAATGCTTATAAAAATAAATGTGCCAATGTATTTTTAATATTTTTCAACTGCTATAGTAACAATATATCAGGAGCTTTGTATTAAATGTTCACGCTTATTGACAAAACAATTAATACAATTTTATTGATATTCATAGAAAAAAAAATTTAAAAAAAGGTGGGTAAGTGGATGTCGCTCTGCTGTACAGTAGGTTACAAGTGGGTCACTAAATGATACAATATCATTGTATAAGAAAAACGATTCTGAGCGAAGACGGTATGTCAGTCTATGTTTAAGACAAATTATATACATATCTATTATCTATGGTATTAAAAAAAAAATTGACCTATAATAAATTCCAAATTAATCATATCACATTATCACAATATCCATTAGGTACTTATAAGTTATAACACGTTATACATCAACATCAATAACAAACCCTAGCTGATACTATCATAGACATATAATAGTACACTTTAGAAGTTTCAAGTAGGTACCCATGAATAATATTATATAATCACAACAAAATAACTAGGTTTTTTAATATGTAATTTCGTCAAAATTTGAACAAAAAATTACTATAAAAATAAACTGTGATTGTATATTTTTTAGATTTTTCGGTAAGAGAATTAAATACTTACTTGGAATATTGTTTTAAATTTTCAATCCTTAGCTATAAAAACTGAACATTTTATAATTTATTAATTACGATGATTAATAATTTTCGAGGTTTTGAAAAATTCTGTCAAAATTTGATGTTTAAATGCTTATAAAAAAAAATTGTGCCTATGTATTTTTAATATTTTTCAACTGATATTGTAACAATATATCAGGAGCCTTGTATTAAATTTTTACACTTTTTGGCCCAACAGATAAAACTTTATTGATATTCATAGAAAAAAAAACTAAAAAATTGAAAAATGAAAATGTCCGTTAACAGCTCAAAAAAAGTCAAAATATTTTAAAAATTGTACAGTGTATAGGAAATGCGAATATGAACATTCAGTGAAATTTTTATGTATTTACAGTTATTCATTTTTGAATTACAACAAAATAAGGAAATCGCTACATGAGAAATCGAGTGAATATCCAATGTTGTAAAAATTTGAATTTAAAACGCTGATAAAAATTTAATTTGACTTTCTTATGGAATTTTTTTTTTTGGATAAAGGTTGACAAACTTATGAGGAATCTTGTATTAAATTTTTAAAACCTTAGATTTAAAAAGAAAAATTTTTACGAATTTTTAACTCAAAATAATTTGCTAATTTTCGTGATTTTTCCATATTTTCTCAATTTATGAACTTTAAATGCTTGGAAAAAAAACTGTGACTAAGGATTTTTAATATTTTTCATCTGCCTTTGAAACAATATACTAGGAGCCTTCTATTACATTTTCAAGCTTTTTCAGCCAACAAATAAAATTTGATTGATATCTTTAGAAAAAAATTTTAAAAAAATGGAAATGAAAATGTCCCTAAACAGTTCAGAATTAATCAAAATATTTTGAAAATGTAATAGTGTATAGAAAATGTAAATATAAACAACCAGTGAAAATTTTAAGTGTCTACGGTCATTTGTTTTAAAGTTACACCAAAAACCAAATTCAATTTTGTGAAATATCGATTTTGAGTAAAAATTCCCGTTTCTCCTTAATTTTTCTTTTGTTTATCTTGTCGCTTGTGAAAACTATTGGTAATTTTAAATTTTGACCTCCCAAAAGTACCAACTAGATTCACTTTCCCATCGAACAAGTTACTGAAGTTGAAAATCGAAGCACTATTTCGACTACTAATCGCGTGTACACAGACACACAAAAAAAAAAGAAAAACACACATCATCGTTCCACTCAGAATCTAAAATAGTACGATTAGTACATAGGCACTATAGGTATTACGAAAACAAGGCCCATAAACAGCGTTCTCTCCCCTATAAGTACCTATAATAGTTCTAATATTAGATTCCATTACGATTCCATCCGACAGTTGACCTAGTATAAACTCGTAAACTAAAATAATTAATGTTTATTTTATCTTACTAAATATTTTATTTTTATTATATTAGGTACAAACGATGACATTGATGTGCCCCTGCTCCCTGATTACACGTCATCACACCGCCGTTCCGCATCGCACGTTAATTCTGTGATAAAGGGTTGCACTCAGAGGCATATGGTTAACGAGTGGCAAAGGGGGCATTTCCCCCCGGTGACAAAATTTGAAAATATTAATATAGATATCGTATATAAATTTTTCATAAATTTTTTTGGTTTTTTCGTAATAAATCAGGTAATAAATTAATTTTTTCATCAGTGTGTTATATTTTTAATGTTAAAAGATTTAAGTATTATATGAAATATATTTTTTATAATAATAAAACTTATTTGCTTATAAGTTATGACCTATACGGCTATTCATAGATCTTATTCAAATTATTAAAATATTAGCACGCATTAATGCAAACGCAGTCGAGAATCGACGGACGAGGACATTGCTGTTCAGACGTACCAAGGTATAGTTATTTACTTATTGTAGTAAATATAAATAATATTTATCAACACTATTAACTATAATTAGTTGATAGTTCTCATGCATCAGTGGCGGCGGCATATAGGATTATGTGAAGCAATAAAATTGCTTCATGTCTGAAATGGGTGGGTGGGTGTATAAATATACATATAATCGTAAGACCTCAATACAAATATTATGGCAAATATTATAAATTATAATTAATGATTATTAATGGCCCCTGCTGCTAATTTGGTTCAATGAAGGGTGCGGCGGTAAAAATATTTAAAATATACAATATGCTTCAAAGCCTCCACGATTTCTCGCCGTCACTGTCATACATTCATATCGTATTGGCGTACCACTGTACCAGCATTATTGTAAATTCATAAAAATACTTGGAAACGACGCAAGTGGGCTTCTCAATTTCCATTCGTGGTTAATTGTTAATTTATTTTTAAAAATTGTTTACATACAAGTATATAACAGAATTATCACTATATCATTATTAGAGTTCTCATTATAGTAAGTGGGTTGAAGACAGTTGGTCGTAATGCTGTCAAGTATATAGTGTAATTTTAATTTATATTAGAAAATAAATGTCTTCAGAAAGAGTAAAATTAGGTGGCACTGAATATAAAAAAAGAGCAAAAGTCAGTTACAATTTTAAAACTAGAAGAGTTAAAACGAAAAATTCCAACTTTATTTACGCCATCGGCGGTAAGTACTTATGGTTTATACGAATAATTATTATTAATTAGTTACCTATACGGCTATGCTATTTAGCCACAATACATACCCCAAAATGTAATAATTTGATGTTTTTATGTTCAATTTTTCATAGTTTTTCGCATAGCTGGTAGTATTATTTTTTTCTTATAGAAAATTTTCCCGGCTTTCTGAATTTATAGGGTTAATGCGTCGCGAACGTCCGGCACATGGTCTGAAAAGTTAAAATCGGCACATTTGTAGTTGCACGCGGCAGTACGAAATAATAGTCCCCTGGGCTATTCGGACGCCGATTTCTATGTGCCCAAATGTCCCATAGCTCCAACAATTAGTTTCATCTAATAGAGAATTTTCCCGGCTTTCCGAATATGTAGGTTTATTGCGTCGGAAACTTCTGGCACATTGTCGTAAATATGAAATAAGGCGCATTTGGACGGGCGCGCGCTTGTTCGAATAGTTTTTACCTGGTCTTTTCGGTCCCCGTTTACTATGTGCCCAAATGTCCCATAGCTAATAGAATTAGTTTCATCTAATAGAGAATTTTCCCGGCTTTCTGAATATATAGGGTTAATGAGTCACGAACTTCCGGCACATGGTCGGAAAAGTTAAAATCGGCACATTTGGACTGGCGCGCGCTTGTTCGAATAGTAGTTACCTAGTCTTTTCGGTCGCCGACTACAATGTGCCCAAATGTCCCATAGCTAATAGGATTAGTTTCATCATATAGAGTCCAATACAGTTTTCGAAAAAAAAGTCATTTAATTAGGTAAATATAGTAGGTTAATTATTATTAATAATATTATGAAATAAATTTTTTTTCAATTTTATATCACGAAAAATTAATATAAATAATGATCTATGTTTGCCAATAATTTGGTTTGTTTTTTTTGAACATTTTAGATTACCGATTTAACTATATGAGTATATAAAAACTAAAAAGGTAGTTGTAAGAAAAAAATATTTACCTTTGTAAATTAGGTATTTCAGTCAAAAGTAGATATTAATGCGCATATTATACTAAACTTTAGGGAACCAAAGTTAATAAGTAATAACCTAGTGAACCAAAATTGATCATTTGACTGTCCAAATGTTCAGAAAAAAGCTTTACAGGAATTCGTCAAAATATATGGTGGTTAGCATTTGAAAAAATAAAGTCGATTTTATTATTAGTACAACTGCGTGTTTAAAAATGTTGAAAATATTATAAAAAAAATTGCCTGTTAAAAATATTAAACACGTGTCGTATTTTGTTTTAACGAAATTCCATATCATTGATCCATAATTTTTAATAGAAACTCGTGTACAATGACATTTATGTCATAAGTGTATATATACACTTGTATATTTTTTGTTTGGTAAAAAAATTATACAATATAGGTAGTATAAAGTCGTTAATATGTAACGATACAATTATTTTGAAGTTAAAGTTGAAAGGGGGCCCACTAAGTTATGGTGTCCCGGGGCCCAATTGATCCTTAATCCGGGCTTAATCTTTTACCAGTCATAATGTACGATTAAATTACAAAATTATCGTCGTGATCGTTGTGAGGTAGCTTGTGTTTGGTGTGTGTTCAAGATTAAGGACCAGTTGCACCTTCTCTGGTTAAAGTTAATCACAGTTTAATCGGCCAAATTTGGCCGGTTAAATATCTGTTATCACCTGATTAAGCTTAATCATAGTTTAATCGTAGACGGTACAACTGGCCCTAAATATCTGTTATCAGCTGATTAAGCTTACGGCTTAATCATAGTTTAATCGTAGACGGTACAACTGGCCCTAAATATCTGTTATCAGCTGATTAAGCTTACGGCTTAATGATAGTTTAATCGTAGACGGTACAACTGGCCAGGCACGCGGAGTGGCTCACTAGGTGCAAAATACCTACTTTTAGTGACAACATAAGCTATGGGGGGCTTTGCCCCCCATTCCCTTACCATTATTTAATGACATCTTTATGATGAATTTTACCTCATAAAGCCCAAACACACGGTCAGTCTTTGAACTTAATTTTGGGCGCTACCCAACACCCCTCCCTATTTGAGCATAAGAGTATCGTATACAATGTCAGTCGGAGTTGGGTGGGGTAGGTCATAAATAATTTGTCTACTTCCATGTATGATTTAAAGTTCGCTACGCCACTGATGGCAATATAGTTGTACGGCTAAACAGCTAAACACGGCTAAAAACAGCTTCATATTATTATGTATGTCATAATTATTTCAAAATAGATAACCATTATTGCTGTTAAAAATATTTATTGGCCCGGTAGACGGCAAATATCGTGCAAGCAACATTAAAAAAAGGTGCTCTGCTGTACAGTAGGTTACAAGTGGTTCGTTGTATAATGGATAGTATTGAATTTGAATTCAATGATATACTATCATTGTATAAGAAAAACAATTCTGAGCGGAGACGGTAAGTCAGTCTAGGTATAAGACATATTATATACTTATCTATGGTATTACAAAAAAAAAATGACTTATAATACTATAATAGGAACCCATAATAAATTCCAAATTTATCATATCACAATATTCATTAGGTACTTATAACACGTTATATCTCAACAACAAACCCTGATACTATCATAGATATATAATAGTTTTAAGTACCTACCCACGAATAATATAACACAATCACAACAAAATAACTAAAATAGTTATTCTAGGTTTTTTATTATGTAATTTCGTCCAAATTTGAACTTAAAATGACTGTTAAAATAAACTGTCCTTTTGTATTTTTTAGATTTTTTGGTAACAGAATTAACTACTTACGTGGAATCTTGTTTTACATTTTCAATCCTTAGATATAAAAGTCGAACATTTTATACATTTTTTACTACAAAATTATTATTCAATTTTAAATTTGATAAATGTTGTCAAAATTCGATCTTTAAATGCTTATAAAAAAAAATGTGCCTATGTATTTTTAATATTTTTCAACTGATATTGTAACAATTATATAACATATTATAATTATTCTATATATACCAGTGGTTCTCATACTTTTAATATTCACTTACCACCTACACAGTTTGAACATTTTCATGTATCACTTGAACAAAATTGAACGGTTTTTTTTGGTTATAAAAACTGTATGCGTTATTTTACATGTATGGAATTTCATTTTATTAGATTATGAGAATATTAGAAGAATTGAATGAATAAAAATAAAATTATATAGGCACAATTATTATTAATATCAAACAAACCAACGAATTTCACAAAAGAGAAATGAAAACCTGTACCAAAAAAAAAAAAAAAATATGTATATATATATTGTGGCCTCACAAATATTTATATGTCGTACAAAGAACACTCGAGACGACAAGGTCATATATATATAGAAATGTAGTATGTACATATAGATACTATAATTTTATTCCACAGATTAACGGTCGGTATGAGAATGTAATATTACTGTTCAACTGCAGGTGTAAAAACTAACATATTACAATTATACTAAATATATATACCAGTGGTTCTCATACTTTTAATATTCCCTTACCACCTACACAGTTTGAACATTTTCATGTATCACTTGAACAAAATTTAACTGTTTTTTGTTTTTTTGCTTATAAAAACTGTATGCGTTATTTTACATGTATGGAATTCCATTTTATTAGATTATGAGAATATTAGAAGCATTGAATGCATAAAAATAAAATTATATTGGCACAATTATTGTTAATATCAAACAAACCCACGAATTCCACAAAAGAGAAATGAAAACCTGTACCAAAAAAAAAAAAAAAAATATATATATATTATATCCTCACAAATATTTATATGTCGTACAAAGAACACTCGAGACGACAAGGTCATATATATTATATATATATAGAAATGTAGTATGTACATTGCAACAACCCTCGCCGGCACCCACCCACACACACACGCATACTCACACACACACACCCAGATATATTATATAATGTAGAGGGTTGGCTGTTTTGTTATTATACCTATACATATATTGTACACTCCTACACGGTATTCACACTTGCAAAAACACCGTCTCGCACTCTCGTCCGTGAGACAAAAATATACCTATAGGTAACAACCGATTGAAGATGGCGCCATATTATGGTAGTATTATAGAGATGTGACCATGATAATATATTATATTCACAAGAAAAACCCTACGTAAGCTACGTGTAAAAATGGCTAAGTACAAAAAAAATATAAGACCTTTAAGCACGAAAAAGATGTGCATGAATAAATGCCAAGTACCTATATTGAATTTAAGTAAACTTATTGTGTTTCAATAATTCTTGTACTTGCAGGCTAGGAATTATTCCTTAAAAGAAACAATAAGTGTGATGAACAAAATAATTAAATGGCTAATGTGTGAAGGACTGTTAAAATATTTTATATATTAATTATATATATTATTTAAAAAATATTATTTTTAATATTTAAATACTATTCTAAATAACTACTCGCCAAGTAAATACATTATTGAAACAAAATAAGTTTACTTGAATTCAATATACTTGGCATTTATTCATGATATCACATATTTTTAGTGCTTAAAGATCTCGTATTTTTTTTACTTAGCTCAATTTCTACACGTAGTAAGGGTTTTTGTTGTGATATCAATAATTTTTAACGTTATTAAATATTGAGTACCTATTTACACAATAATCTAAAAGAACGGTAATATTGTTGGTAACATTGGCGACGCTGATGCGACGACGACGACGACGACGACGACGACGACGACGACGACGACGACTACCGTGATTCTGAATTTAATATACATTTCCATTAAAAAAATAGCACTTTTCCATTTACTCGTATAACAATTTTGATGATTTTTTACAAAACCACGTTCTACACAATATTTTTGATGTTTTGGAGTTTGCTACTAGTTAATTGATGGATTAGAAAATTAGTTATGTCATATAACAAATGTACCTGTATTTTACACAGTTTAAAGAGGCAACTCCTGCTTCGATAATATACTATATACACAAAACCGTCGTGCAGTTATTTTTTTTTTTTACTTAGTGGCGCTGGAAAGCGTAATAAATGAAGTCTCTGTCTCTTTCAGAGACCCCTCGTTATAATATTATGGACCTACAGCCGAGGCAGACGGGTCTACAGAATTATTGTAAAAGCCGTTTATTGAATAGTTGTTTGAATTGAACAAGAAGAGAAATAAAAACATGTACCAAAAAAAAAAAAATATATATGTATATTCACAATATATTCACAAATATTTCCAATATATGTCTTACAAAGAAGACTCGAGACGACCCGGTCATATATATATATTTATATTTATGTACATTACAACAACCCTCGCCGGCACTCGCACACACACACACACACACACACACACACACACACACACACACACACACACACACATACACACGTACACACACGAAGACACAAATATATTATTATATAATGTGGCCGGTGCCTGTTTTTATCACACTGTAATCAGCTAGTATTATGATTTATGACTCTCTTGTCTTAACGAACCCATCTCGTGAAGCATGAAAATACGACGGTGATGTCAGAATTTGGATATCAGACTTAGTTTTATACTTTTTGCTAATATTGAAATATATAATAGTTTCATACACACCCTGCGTGGTCACTCGCTCGGACAATAATTGAAATCGAATACATCCCTCGAAAATTGAAAAATATTTCGAGTCGAAATTCATAAAAATTGTTCTCTATAGGACTTAGGTATATATAACTATCTACGATTTGAATTTTTCAAAATTTCCTTCAAGTTCTCCTACATTTAATAAAAGAAAGGTGGTCAAGTGGGTGTCGCTCTGCCGTACAGTAGGTTACAAGTGGGTCACTGTATAATAGATGATATTAAATTTGAATTCAACGATATAATATCATTATATAAGAAAAACGATTCTGAGCGGAGACGGTATGTCAGTCTAGGTATAAGACATATTATATACTTATCTATGGTATTACGAAAAAAAATGACCTATAATTATAGGAACCCATAATAAATTCCAAATTTATCATATCACAATATTCATTAGGTAGGTACTTATAACGCGTTATATCTCAACAACAAACCTTGATACTATCATAGATATACAGGGTGATTTTTTTGTCGAAGAACACTCATTATTTCAAAAAGTATTAATGTTTAAAAAAATATTTTTTTACAGTTTCAAGTTGTTAAAAAACAATATTTTTATTAAAAAATTATATTTTTAAATATTTTTTATCCTTTTAATTTTTTAAGTTTTTACTTTTTTGAATGACAACATCTAATTTTAATTTGATATTCAAAAACAGAATATTTTTCTGAGTATTTCGATACATAAAAATTGAATTTAGGGCAATTAGTTTATGAGTTATAAGTATTTAAAGTTTAGATGAGCGGAGTAGAGGACAAACATTTCGCGGGGTAACCCCGTACCACTCTACTCCGCTCATCTAAACTTTAAATACTTATAACTCATAAACTAATTGCCCTAAATTCAATTTTTATGTATCGAAATACTCAGAAAAATATTCTGTTTTTGAATATCAAATTAAAATTAGATGTTGTCATTCAAAAAAGTAAAAAACTTAAAAAATTAAAAGGATAAAAATATTTAAAAATATAATTTTTTAATAAAAATATTGTTTTTTAACAACTTGAAACTATGTAAAAAAATATTTTCTTAAACATTAATACTTTTTGAAATAATGAGTGTTCTTCGATAAAAAAATCACCCTGTATAATAGTTTTAAGTACCTACTACCTACCCACGAATAATATTACACAATCACAACAAAATAACTAAAATAGTTATTCTAGGTTTTTTTTTATATAATTTCGTCCAAATTTGAAAAATGACTGTTAAAATAAACTGTCCTTTTGTATTTTTTAGATTTTTTGTTAACAGAATTAACTACTTACATGGAATCTTGTTTTAAATTTTCAATCCTTAGATATAAAAGTCGAACATTTTATACATTTTTTACTGCAAAATTATTATTCAATTTTAAATTTGATAAATGTTGTCAAAATTCGATCTTTAAATGCTTATAAAAAAAATGTGCCTATGTATTTTTAATATTTTTCAACTGTTATTGTAACAATATATCAGGAGCCTTGTATTCAATTTTTACACTTTTTGGCCCAACAGATAAAACTTTATTGATATGCATAGAATAAAAAACTAAAAAAATTGGAAACTGAAAATGTCAGTAAACAGCTCAAAAAGAGTCAAAATATTTTCAAAAATTGTATGGTGTATAGGAAATGCTAATATAAACAATCTGTAGAATTTTCATGTATCTAAAATTATTCGTTTTTAAATTACAACAAAATTAGAAAATCGCTACATGAGAAATCGAATGAATATCCAATGTTGTAAAAAGATTTGACAGATGGAGGGAGACCCATCGTTATAAAATCGACCTACAGCCGAGACAGACTGGTCGACAGAAATATTTTACAAGCTATTTATTAAATAATAGTTGTTGGGATTCCAGAGAAAAGAAATGAAAACATATACCAAAAAAAAAAATATATATATATCCTCACATATATTTCCAATATACGTCGCACAAAGAACACTCTAGACGACACGGTCATATATAATATAATATATATATGTACATTGTACATTACAATGTTATTTCTACAATCCTCTTCAGCACACACACACGCAGACACAGATATATTATATAATGTAGCCGGTGCCCGTCTTGTTGTTATAGTACAAAAAGGAACATTTCCAACCGAGAGTGCTGGCAACATTATAATATTATCGGACCACGTTTCATATGCGAAGGCCACAGAGTTGGTCCGGAGTGAGAGGGGTCAAAATATACAATTTCAGTGGTTCGTAACGTGGTGTTATTTTTATTAAAATAAATTCTGATATAATATGACTTGTTTATATAATAAAAACTTCACCACTACAGACTAAAGAATATTCTTTCAACTAATACGGTTAGGTTTTTCGTGTACGACGCGATCGCGTTATATCGCCCATCACTACGTCCGGCAAAAGTCCTACTGCAAGGCTGGGCAAGTTAATGATTTTTTTCAACTCAGTTAAGTTAAGTTAATATAATGCACCAATAACAAAAAGTTAAAAGTTAAAAATGAATACCTAACTATAAGTTAACTCAGTTAAGTTAAAAGTTAATACACACTTTTTGTTTACTTATTATTAAGACAAGAAGATTATTTTAAAAATTATTATTGTTAATTGAAACAATGAACTCATAAAATTGGATACTCTTTAATACAATTGTATTGTTTCTCAATTATAATTTGATACGTTGTCCATCATACGATAAAAATTCCCGAAGCCTGTACATAGCACTAATTTATTATCATAACTATAATTATTATTATCAGTGGCGGGTAGCGCACACCACATAGATTAATTAGATATAATAGTGAAAATGTATAATAAAAATGTATACCTAATTATAAATAAATTTTAATACAATATATTCTGTTGTACTGTATTTATTATGTAAAAAAATTAAATTTTAAAAACAAACAAACTACTATATTTATTATTATACTCCTAAAATGTAATCGAGTTATGCAACAAATACTCATCAACTGGTGTGCAGCTCAGTCTGAACACCGTCTGTCCGTGTAAAATACGTTTGGTTGTCGAGTGGGGGAATCGGCAATTATAAGAGACTTTGGTGTGCAGCTACAGCTGCACACTCATCAGGCGGTCGCACTCGATAAACAAAATATAAAATATACTAATTATTAATATTAATATTATTAATGCTAATAAATATTTAACTTATTACATTTATACTTAAAACAGATTAATTTTTTTTAAAACAAACTTTTGCAATAATTGCACACCACCTATACTTTGAACACCACGAGCCGCCACTGATTATTATTATTATTATTATTATTATTATTATTTATGCCTGTTAACTCACTTAACTACATGTGTTTTATAATAACAAATTATGTGACATGTATACATTTTTTTCTAAATCAAATAGTAAAAACTGTCGGCCATCATAAATCATACATTTTATTACTATCTGAAATGGTACAAAGTGTCCTTACGTAGTGTAGTGCAGTGTATATGTTTTGGGGTTTGTAATGTAACGTAATATGTTTGTAGGAAAATATATTATGATATGTAGTTAAATTAAGTGTTGGAAATTATAACGTTAACTGCAGATCAGTGGCGGCGGGAAATTGTGTAGGCTTTGAAGCAGGCACGCCCGCAGATGAGTGGCTCACTAGGTGCAAAATACCTACTTTTAGTGACAATATAAGCTGTGGGGGGATTTCCCCCCCCCCATTTCCTTACCATTATTTAATGACATCTTTATGATGAATTTTTAAAAATATAAGAATTCATAATTTATATTTATTAGGTACCTAATAGTTGGATACTTACCTACATAATGGTTTATATTAATTGGTTAGTTGGCATGAATCAGCCCTAATTTTAATGATACCTACATTAGTTTCATGTTTTATATTATATCCAAGTAGAAATGTTTGAAGTGAAAACTTCTTTAGGCACGTTGGGCAACCCGTATAAGAAAGCATTTGCGAATGAGGAAAAAAGTATGATCTCGCGACACCGCCACCGCCACCTCGCAACGGCGAGTATAATATATATGTATTTGTTTGGTCACGTATAGCAACCGCGCGTTATATTTATATTGTTATATTTATTTTATATATATATTTGCGAGTGAGGAAAAAAGTATGATCTCGCGACACCGCCACCGCCAACGCCACCGCGAGTATATTATATAATGTACTGTGGTATATACATTAGTGTATCAAAGCTGCAGCAGACGGCAGTTACGGGAAAACAACACCGCCCGCCTGCATTATGTAAAATAACTGAAATAATTATGTATAGAATTTTATATTGATAAATAAAACAATTCGTGGTACATTATTTCCTATGCATTACAAAATTTTTAAAAACGAAGTGAAATTGTTCTAGTATATATACACATACACGCTCACACTTAAGTATAACAGTAGGTATATACCACAGTATATATATATACATGTACTCTCGGTGGTGATATAATATAATATAATATGACAATGACTTTAAATAATAATAATAATGTACGATATATTCCTGTATTATAATATTATTATTTAATTTATATGAAAAATAACGTGAAAAAAAAATGCAAAAAAGTCGGGTTTTGGGCTGCCGTAAAAAATGTACAATATTATGGTATTATTATATAAACTTTGCAGACGATAAAAATCTACCATTATTGGAATTTTTCAAAAATGAATTAGGTTTGAACATGTCAAATGATCGCATTCTTAGCACAACAAGATACAAAACTACTATTGATGCGGTCTTTACAAGATATTTGAATAAATTCGAATCAAAATTGTTTGTATCATACTTTAGCTACCATAAACCGATTGTATCAGTTTTAGAAATTGGCGATAATGCTGGCAGTGATGATGGTGCAAGAGTTGGTGAAATGATGGATGGAAATTGATTTTTCTGAGTGTACTTTAACTCATTTTTGTAAAGCATATTTTGTAATAATTTTGACATGTAATTTTTTTTTCTTTTATGTAAAATAACTGAAATAATTATCATTATGTATAGTATTTTATATTGATAAATAAAACAATTCGTGGTACATTATTTCCTAAGCATTACAACATTTTTAAAAACGAAGTGAAATTTGTTCTAGTATATATACACATACACGCTCACACTTAAGTATAACAGTATATACCACAGTATATATATACATGTACTCTCGGTGGCGGTGGCGGTGTCGCGATTTCATACTTTTTTCTTCACCCGCAAATGCTTTCTTACGAGGTGCCCAACGTGCTTAAGAAGTTTTCAATTCTACCGGCAGTCCCCCGACTGGTTTTTTTTTTTTATTGCAATTTTCAGCATTAACTGTAATTGTTTTACAATGCAATTAAAATATGAATATAATTGTTTAACAGTGCAATAAACAATCTATAGTGTTAGGTTTATAAGTGTACAACAATAATAATACTATCATAATATTTTATTTTTATACAGGATACAACAATATATTATAATAATGAGTGGATCAAACATACCTACCCATAATAATGTACCATTGTACCACAGTTAAGAGGCCTCGGCACTGCCGTCAATTTTGTCTCAAAAGACCTTAAGTTTTAACAAAATTAAAGTTAGTTTACGCTGTCCGATTTTTATTCTGAAAAACCCGAACTCGCCAGAAAACTGTCTATAGATCGTACGGAACGCTTTGTAAACATTAAATCTTATATTATTGTAAACTGTAATTGATTAAAAATTGCCTAAATGTTGCCCCTCAAATAATAGCCGTAGCGAGGCCCCTTAACGAAATTAATAATATAATATTATACTTAATATCATTTAGTGTCCAAAATAAATATATTAATAGACGCGTGATATTACAGTTCTTACATCACTGTACCCTATACTTAAGTTCGACAGACGACGGTGTCTTAGCATAGGTATATATATGGTATATTATATATTGGGAATAATCATAGATAAAAATTATAAAGTTATAAAAATAACGAGAAAACGCCAATAATCCCTTGCAAAAATATGGAATACACGTATACATAAGGTAGGTATATATATACCTAACAGGTCGGTACACGTATACCAAAATTCGGGCACATAGTGTTGCCAGAAACCGCGGTACACGCCCTGCAAACCTCGGTAACCCGGTGCATTACCGGCCACCCTGTATATAATAATACAATAGTTTACAGAGTGCACCGACCGGTAAGAAGGTATTCTTTTAAGAATATTATTGCGGTTGAAATGAAGTTTTTGCTATTTTCGGATAGTTTTTTTGGAGCATTTAAAGCCGACTCATGCTCAGCCCGTGGATGGATTTTCGGGTACTCACATAATATGCCCAATAATTTGAAGTGCAATATTATGGAATGCACGTATACAAGGTAGGTACATAACAGGTATTAGTACACGTATACCAGAATTCGGGTATATAAACCGCTATACACGCCGTGCAAACCGCGGTAACCCGGTGCATTACCGGCCACCCGGTATAATAATAGTAATAATAATGGTATAATGCGACGTGCATAATACGCGCACCGACCGGCGAGGTACACAGGCGGGCGCGCGCGCGCGCGCGGCGGTGAGGCAAACGGAGAATTCACCCACAGGGCACAGACGACGACGACGTGGTCGCATTCGATGCCGCCGCCGCCGAGCCCGTCAGTTACGGCGGTCGGCGGGGTGGTGACGCGGTGACGCGTCTGCGCTCGAGGGGCTCCCCTTTTGTGAGAATGCGCGTGCAAAACCCGAATAATTCAATCACTGCGCGAGCGCGCGACCAGGACTACCCGTCTCCGCGCCGAACACCCTTAAAACGCGAGCGCGCGCGCAGCAGTGTTTTAGAGGTGTACGCGGGTCGCGGACGTTTTGTTCGCGGTGGCGGCGGTGGGGCGCGGCGCGCGGCGGGACGGTTGTCGTGTGCTCCGTGCCGGTGCGCCGTCGCGTCGTCCCTCGAACATCTGCCGACCCCGCCGCCGCCGCCGCCGACGACGACGACGAGGACAGGGAACAATACCGGCGGCGCACCACCGGGCCGGCGGCGTTACATGTCGGTGTATTGTGCGTATACCGTAAATTCGCGTGCGAACACACTGTGTGTGTTAATAATATTTTATATTATACTAGCTCTAAGTGTAACTCGGGGCCCGTTGGACTCGCTGGGAGTGGGTACCGATTTTGGAGACAATGAATTATAAAAGTCGCAAAGGTTGTAAGACGAAAGTTTAAGATTTGTGATAAGGATTAGGTAGTGATATGGATTGGAGATAAAGCTAGACGGTTTTGCGGGAATGTTAAAAGTTTGAGCGTCTAGCAATCCGTCACAAACGTTGTAAATGGATAGGCTGGATACGATCTTCAGGATCACCTATATACCTGTATACCTGCACATAGAGTGGTATGTGCCGTAGCATGACCGGTGCTTTATCTTATGTAAAAAGTGTAAAGTCGAAAACCGTGTTGGAGTTTCTAGCAAGTCAGTCATCTTAAGTCAAAATCTATTAACTTTCAAGTTAGCCACTTAGGTAGGCAATCCGAAATAAATTACAAACTATATTTATATAACAATCATGGAAATGTTAAAAAAATATGCAATTATAATAATTCCTAATAAAACAAATATAATATGTACCTATTTATTGTGTGATATAATATGAGTATATGACAATGACTTATTACGTGTGCATATTATGTGTTAATTCCATAAACATTTTATACCGATATGTATCGTTATACTTAAATTTGTTTCTTAAAATGTTGAATTTTAATGCAATATAAACATGTTATGCACGTCATGTATAAATGCGTAATCGTACAAGCTATACAGTTTCAAAGGAATCATGGTTCAAAATAATGAATATATTTTCCAAACAAACGCAAAAAACATGAATAATCAAAATACCTACTACGTGGCTTTAAGTAGCAATAACCATAGCGATCGCAGCGCAGCCTGTGGCAGTTTAATCGTGCGACTTATTTCAGACCATTATAATATTATTAATTTAACTAGATATCTAATTGGTATTCCTTAACTGATTTTCAAAAATTAAAAACTAAATATCTATACCCAATTGAGTTAGCAAGCCTAAATAATTTATAAGCATTAATTATAATTTTATATTTTCAAATGTCCTTTTATTAATTATTCACAAGGCTAGGTATCAAATTATGTTTCCGCTGCAAACAAATTTATGTTGTGTGTTTCTGTTATCATTTTCATGTGCACGTATCAGTGCGTTCCACAGTTGCAGCCTTCGTCGGCTGATGCTTATCAGGCATTCGTGTGCGACCGGCCAGCTGTGGAACAATTATCAATGTTTTCATTATATTTGGTTATGTTAAAAACTTTAAGTTGTGTTTCGAGTATTCATGCTTTCAGTGTCATAAAGTTCACAATTTTTTTGTTATCGGTTATTGTTTTAGTGTGGTGACACTGAAAGGCCGTTCGTTTTTGTGTTGCTCTATTGTGCCTCCAGGTCCCAGGACATCGTGCGGGGCCCTTTACTTCACTTTTGGTGCTCCGTGCCGAACGGTTCAATTGTTTTTCATGGTTGTCTCGTCATGTTTGTGATGAGCTGTTTGCAGTCGTCCAAAACCACGTTGTTGTGAATTTGTGTTTAAGTTTCTGGTAATTATCGTTCTCAGCAATTTGTATTGCCATCACTAATTTGTTTCTGTACAGGATGGTCAAAATTACCAAAGATTTGTGTTGTGAATCAACGTGTTTTGGTGTACCTCATTGCTCGTGGGAACAGTAGTGCGAACACTAGAAATCCTGTTCCGGCTGCATTCAATGTGTTATTGTTATTGAAGTCATCGTCAACAGTTGCTGGCACACATTCGAACGTACGCAGGGTCAATTTGTCTTTATTGTAATTTAGTGATATACTTACAGGCCCTGGTGCGGTAACGTGGGTGTAAAACCAGGTGTGTGTCTCAACTGTTATGTGAGTATTGGTCGACCAGATATGTGTGTGTATGACCGACGGGTCTTAAAGTAGTAAACATCACATTATTATGTACTGTTAGCCATTAACGCATATTATTTATTAATTGTATTCCATTGTATATTACAGCCGTTCAGGCCTGATTCAATCATATGTTATTATTTTTATTATTATCATTATTATAGCCAAAGAGGCAAATGAAATTATACTTTATACTGTTATTATTATTATTATTATTATCATTATCATTACTGTGCCAAACGGCAGTTAAAAATTTATTATAAAATACAGTCCACATTATTATTTACAACGACAAGGCTGTTCAATATCATTTTGGTCACCTTAAGCGTAATCATTTTGGTCCTTCGAGCCGGATAGGCTAAGTGAATTAGTAATCAGTATAAAATATAAATTTCATTAATTTGTATAATCATTTTTTTATATTTTTTTTTATTGTTAAATAAGCACACTGTGCATCATTCCCAATATTGTAATTTAGGCTACAATCATGGATATCAAAAAGGCGACTTTAGAGTTGAAGGTTATTCATTCCAGTTTAAAGGCGATGAGCACATTTGCCAAGAACTTCAATAGTGAAACAAACAATCAAAGCCAAGTTAGAGTACGCTTAGAGGAGCTTCCAAGTATTTCAGAAAAATTTGAAGAAGTGCAGTCAGTAACTTTTTTTGATCAAAAAGGTCAGATGACGTAGTAATGGATGAACGAGCAAAATTTAGAGAGAGATTTTATGAAGTCAAGGCATCATTATTACATATATTGGAAGCTGAAGAATCCAAAAAATCAGAAGTGACCAGTCCATCCTACAGCATCACATCCAGTCATGTAAACAACAATATGATGAAATTACCACCTATTGAACTCCCTAAGTTTAGTGGTGATTGGAAAGAATGGACATCATTCATAGACTCGTTCAATGTTTACTTCCACAACAACAAAGATATGGCACCGGTTCATAAATTGCATTTTCTTAAGGCTTGTTTAGAAGGGCAGGCCAGTGACATTGTCAAATCTATACCAACTACAAATGAGAACTATGGGCAGGCCTATGATGCAGTAACAGCAAGATATGAAAACAAAGGAGCAATTATTCAATCACATATTAGAGCATTATTTGATACTCCTAAAATTTCAATAGCTTCAGTAATAGAGTTGCAAAGACTTTATCATCACATTACTTCAAATATAAATGCATTACAGGCTTTAGGTCAACCGATCGAAGCCTGGGACGCTTGGTTAGTCACATTAATATGCAACCGAATGGATAGAGTAACCGTCGGTGAATGGCACGTTAAATATAACAAGAAAGACCTACCAGAGTTCAAAGAAATAAAAGAATTTTTATTTAACCGTATTGCTGCCTATGAAGCAGGTGAAGTTAACGTTGGTGCATCATGTATTAAACAGAATGTGGTCAAGTCCAGTAATAAAGTTCAAGAAAAAAAGGTTTTTTTTGTTAAACCTGCGAACAAGGTAACCACATTGTACAAATGTCCCTTTTGCAATGAAACTCATAGATTATATCAATGCAAAGGTTTTAATGATTTGAAAGTACCAGATCGCCGAGAATTTGTTTCAAAGAATCGGTTATGTTACAACTGTCTATACTCTAATCATCAAGCACAAGACTGCAGGTTCCCAGGTTGTCCAAGATGTGGTCAAAAACATAATTCAAAATTGCATTTGGTTCAAGCTCATGAAAATCAACAAACTAGTAGTGAAACGGAGCCCATTGCAAGCACAAGTGCTCTATGTTTTAGTAAGGGTATAGCACAATCAATGCATGCGTCAGGTGACATGGTCATGTTGGCCACAGCCGTGGTATACATTAATGATGCAGCTGGCTATCCTCAACCCTGTAGAGCACTACTGGACTCAGGATCACAAGTTAATTTTATAACTGACGCCTGTGCCCAATTTCTTGGGATGTCTAAAACAAAATGTGTTCTACCAATAGTTGGTATCAACTCAATGAGGTCAGATGCACAGAGATTGCAACCAGTTGTAATGTATTCCAGGTTTGAAAATTTCAACGTTTCACTAGACCTTCATGTACTTCCTTCAATCGCCAATGATATGCCATCTCAATTAATACGTTTAGATCAGTCAAAGATTCCGGACATTGTTAATGAACAATTGGCAGATCCAAGCTATGATACACCAGGCAAGATAGATATACTACTTGGCGCAGAAATGTTTTACACACTTTTCAGTGGAGAAAAAGTTGCCATTACAAATAGTTTAGTGTTTCACAAAACCACACTTGGATGGGTTCTTACTGGAAGGGTATTAAATAGTGAAGTTATACAGTCTAGGTTTTCTGCTTGTACTTGTGCTAATGATGCAACCATAAACTCAGCGCTTTCACTATTTATCAGTAAATCAAGTGTTCGTAAAGATGAAGAAGATGAAGCTGAACAGCATTTTAAGAAGACACATTACAGAGATGAGTCAGGACGATTAGTTGTTAGCCTCCCATTAAATACTAAGCTCAGTTCGCTTGGTGAATCTAAACACATGGCGCAACAACGATTCTTTAACTTGGAAAAACGGTTATCTAAAGACAGAGAACTATGCATAGCCTACCACAAGTTTATGTCAGAGTACTTAGACATGAACCACATGGAACTGGTAACTAATGATGATTCAAATAGTCAAACATATTATTTGCCTCACCATGCTGTCATCAAAGAAGACAGCATCACCACAAAATTAAGAGTTGTGTTCGATGGATCAGCTCCATCAAGTTCCGGGCTATCCCTTAATGATGTCATGTTAAAGGGACCTATAGTGCAATCTTCCTTGTTCTCAATACTGTTACGATTCAGAGTACATAAGATAGCATTAACCGCAGACGTTGAGAAGATGTACCGTCAAATACTAGTAACTCCAAAAGACTGTCAACTACAACGAATTTGGTATCGTCCAAGTCCCTCTGAACTGTTAAGGGAATATAACCTTCGGACAATCACGTACGGTACAAAATCAGCTCCCTATTTAGCGACCCGTAGCCTGGTGGAAGTAGCTTTTTCAGCTCCAAATGAAGCTGCTCAAAGAGCTATAAAAGATGATTTCTATGTAGACGACCTACTTACTGGTGCTGAATCTTCAGACGAATGTTTCCAGCTATACAAAGATGTTTCAGACACGTTGGCGTCTCGTTGTCTACCGTTAAGAAAATGGTGTACAAGTTCTTCCAAAGTCCTGAGTAAATTACCAAATTCCGGGACCGATCCTAATCATGTTTTACAATTTAGTGAACAGGATGCTGTCAGTACGTTAGGTATAATGTGGCAACCCATAACAGATTGTTTTTGCTTTACATTAAAGCCATGGAATCCACCCAAAAAAATGACTAAGCGCACATTGCTTTCTGACATTAATAGGATTTACGATCCACTTGGTTTCCTAACACCAGTTCTTATAACTGGAAAGATCTTTGTTCAACAGTTATGGGTGTTGAAGATTGATTGGGACACGACATTACCCGACGATATGCAACATCGGTGGAAAAACTTCTATTTATCTTTGTATGCGTTGGATAAATTAGCCATTCCACGTCGGCCATTGTCAAGTAATTGGTTAAACATACAGCTTCATGGATTTTGTGACGCCTCACAGGAGGCGTACGGAGCATGTGTTTACACAAGAACACAGAATTCAAATGGAGATGTTGAAACAGCTCTATACGTTTCAAAATCAAGGGTAGCACCACTTCATGCGACCACTATACCCCGGTTAGAACTCTGTGGTGCTGTACTACTCAGTGATTTAACTACAGAAGTCATTTCTGAATTAAAAAAATTGAATATAAGCCTACATCAACGCGACGTTGTACTGTGGTCAGATTCAACGGTTGTCATCGCCTGGATAAATAGTACACAGCCACTTAAGTCATATGTATCAAATAGAATTGCTCAAATTTTAGACCACACTGATAAAACACAATGGAATCATGTGCCCACAGATTGTAATCCAGCTGATCTTATAACACGTGGACAAACAGTTAACAATTTACAACAGTGTTCAATGTGGTGGAGTGGTCCACACTGGCTCTCAAAGCGCCACACTTCATGGCCTACACGTACTCAGCCATTCTTAAATGAGGTACCTGAAGTACGACCTGTTAAATTGGTGCTTCAGGCAACTGCCCAGCCAGTAGATGATTATCCGCTCAGCAAGTTTTCTAAATGGACCCATATGGTACGCGTTACAGCGTACATGTTGCGTTTCATATCCAACGCAAAGGAAAGAAAGAACCAAACACCTAACTGTCAAACAGGTGTACTCACTGTAAATGAATTACAAAATGCTAGGAATGTGTGGCTTCGTTATGCCCAGCATAATGCATTCAGATCTGAATTAAATTCCTTGACAAAGTCCAGTTCTGTAGGTTCCAATAGCCCACTGAAGAGGCTCAATCCATTCATTGACACTGTTGGACTCATACGTGTTGGTGGTAGATTGGATTATCTTGTAGCATCAGAAGAAAGAAGGCACCCTGTTGTACTTCCGTCGAAGGGTAAAATTGTGAAAATGATATTTGAACAAATGCACTTGGAACTTCTACATATTGGGCCTCAGGGTCTACTTGCAAACATCCAATTGTTATATTGGCCTCTTCGTGGACGCAACTTGTCGCGATCCACATACCACAATTGCAATATTTGTTTCCGTGCGAAACCTAGCATGTTACACCCTATGATGGCACCTATTCCGCGAAGCAGGATATCTGTTCAAAGAGCATTCTCTCGTACAGGTGTTGACTTCTGCGGGCCAATATTTATAAAAAGTGGAATAAGGCGAGTCAAGTCCATCAAAGGTTACATTGCCGTGTTTGTATGTTTCAGCACTCGTGCAGTACATTTAGAGCTAGTTTCAGGGTTATCATCAGATGCCTTTATAGCAGCTCTGACCCGGTTCATTGCGCGACGAGGTCCATGTCTTCATTTACACAGTGACAACGGAACCAATTTCATTGGCGCAAATCGGGAGTTATCCTCGTATTTCAAGGCAGAATCTGGAAAGCAAACCGTAACCGAAAATATGACTCAACGGGGAGTGACTTGGCATTTCAACCCTCCGTCTGCGCCACATTTTGGTGGCATCTGGGAGGCAGCAGTCAAATCAGCAAAGGCCCACTTAATTAAGCTGACAAACAATGTGCTACTGACATTTGAAGAGACCACCACGTTGCTCTGCCGCATTGAAGCCGTTTTAAACTCAAGACCATTAACTCCGTTAGCAAATGATCCCTCAGACTACGAGGCCCTGACACCTGGGCACTTTCTTGTAGGAGGTCCCATACTATTGCCGCCTGAGCCAGATTCAACCTCAATATCTCAGAATAAATTGACTCGATTTGCCCTTGTTCGTGCTCAAATGCAACAGTTTTGGAAACGATGGAGCCAAGAATACCTGCCACAAATCCAGAAAAGAAATAAATGGCTAAAACCCCAAAGAAATCTAGTTGTGGGTGATCTGGTTATTGTAAAAGAGGAAAACTTACCTCCACTACATTGGAAGTTAGGTCGTGTCTTGACTGTTCATCCCGGAAAGGATGATGTGGTGCGTGCTGTCACCATCCGAATGGGAAACGGACATGAATATAAACGTCCTGTAGCCAAGCTTGCCCTACTACCAACAGTCAAGGATGAAGAGGAAGAAGAACATAAACTACAACTACAATCATAGTATCATCTCAAGTCATTTATTATTATCATTTGTATTTATTGTTTAAGACAGTTTGTCTAGCCGCCTAAGGCTCAAGTCATTTATTATTATCATTTGTATTTATTGTTTAAGACAGTTTGTCTAGCCGCCTAAGGCTCAAGTCATTTATTATTATCATTTGTATTTATTGTCAAAGACAGTGTGTCTAGCCGCCTAAGGCTCAAATCATTTAGTATTATGATCATGTAATTGTTATTTATGTTTATTGTCAAAGACAGTGTGTCTAGCCGCCTAAGGCTCAAATCATTTAGTATTATCATTATGTAATTGTTATTTATGTTTATAGTCAAAGACAGTGTGTCTAGCCATCTAAGGTTCGAATCAAATAGTATTATCATCATGTTAGTCGCTTGCTCTGTATTCCACTCATAGATCAAGTATGTTTATTGTCGTTAAGGTTATTGATGTGCTACTGTGATCTTATCTGTTTATGCATATGTAATGTTCAAATATCATGTCTTAGGGAAATCAGCATCATCATTAATCATGTCTAATGAGCCTTGAAAGGACCACATCCTTTCAAAGGGGGGAATATGTTTGCGCTGCAAACAAATTTATGTTGTGTGTTTCTGTTATCATTTTCATGTGCACGTATCAGTGCGTTCCACAGTTGCAGCCTTCGTCGGCTGATGCTTATCAGGCATTCGTGTGCGACCGGCCAGCTGTGGAACAATTATCAATGTTTTCATTATATTTGGTTATGTTAAAAACTTTAAGTTGTGTTTCGAGTAGTCATGCTTTCAGTGTCATAAAGTTCACAATTTTTTTGTTATCGGTTATTGTTTTAGTGTGGTGACACTGAAAGGCCGTTCGTTTTTGTGTTGCTCTATTGTGCCTCCAGGACATCGTGCGGGGCCCTTTACTTCACTTTTGGTGCTCCGTGCCGAACGGTTCAATTGTTTTTCATGGTTGTCTCGTCATGTTTGTGATGAGCTGTTTGCAGTCGTCCAAAACCACGTTGTTGTGAATTTGTGTTTAAGTTTCTGGTAATTATCGTTCTCAGCAATTTGTATTGCCATCACTAATTTGTTTCTGTACAGGATGGTCAAAATTACCAAAGATTTGTGTTGTGAATCAACGTGTTTTGGTGTACCTCATTGCTCGTGGGAACAGTAGTGCGAACACTAGAAATCCTGTTCCGGCTGCATTCAATGTGTTATTGTTATTGAAGTCATCGTCAACAGTTGCTGGCACACATTCGAACGTACGCAGGGTCAATTTGTCTTTATTGTAATTTAGTGATATACTTACAGGCCCTGGTGCGGTAACGTGGGTGTAAAACCAGGTGTGTGTCTCAACTGTTATGTGAGTATTGGTCGACCAGATATGTGTGTGTATGACCGACGGGTCTTAAAGTAGTAAACATCACATTATTATGTACTGTTAGCCATTAACGCATATTATTTATTAATTGTATTCCATTGTATATTACAGCCGTTCAGGCCTGATTCAATCATATGTTATTATTTTTATTATTATCATTATTATAGCCAAAGAGGCAAATGAAATTATACTTTATACTGTTATTATTATTATTATTATTATCATTATCATTACTGTGCCAAACGGCAGTTAAAAATTTATTATAAAATACAGTCCACATTATTATTTACAACGACAAGGCTGTTCAATATCATTTTGGTCACCTTAAGCGTAATCAAATTAAAATAATTAAAAAACATAACCTATTAAAAAAAATGTTCTTATTTCAATATCATTATTCTTACTTATCAGTAGAGCTAAGTAAATATTAATATAATTTATTTTAATCAAGGCTGGATTTAATGAGTTAAAAGTTAATTTAATTTTAACATATTTACTTATGAGGATGTCAGCTCATTCAATACAATTTTATTAGTTGGTTAAAAAAGCTTGAACATTTAATACAAGGCTCCTATAGTATATTGTATCAAAGACAGATGAAAAATATTAAAAATCCTATGTCACAATTTTTTTTTATAAGCATTAAGTTCAAATATTGACAAAATACGTCAAAATGACGAAAATTTGAAAATTATTTCCAGTTAGAAATTTATACAAAATTTTCTTTTTAAATCTAAGATTTTAAAATGTAATACAAGATTCCTCATAGGTTTGTCTACCAAAAAAAAAAAAAAAAATGTCTACAAGAAACTCAAATTAAATTTTTATGAGCGTTTGAAATTTAAATTTTTACAACATTTCATATTCACTCGATTTCTCATGTATAGCGGTTATCTTATTTTGTTGTAATTTAAAAACGAATAACTGTAGATATATGAAAATTTCACTGAATGTTTATATTAGAATTTCCCAAACACCATACAATTATGAAAATATTTTGACTCTATTTGAGCTGTTTACGGACATTGTCAGTTTGCAATATTTTTAGTTTTTTTTGTCAATAAATATCAATAAAGTTTTATCTGGTGGGCCAAAAAGGGTAAAAATTTAATACAAGGCTCCTGATATATTGTTACAATATCACTTGAAAAATATTTAAAATACATATGCACAATTTTTTTTTATAAGCATTTAAAGATCGAATTTTGACAAAATGTATCAAATTTAAAATTGAATAATTATTTTGTAGTTAAAAATGTATAAAATGTTCAACTTTTATATCTAAGGATTGAAAATTTAAAACAAGATTCCACGTAAGTAGTTAATTCTGTTAAACAAAAAATCTAAAAAATAAATTTTATTTTTATAGTCATTTTAAGTTCAAATTTGGACGAAATTACATAATAAAAAACCTAGAATAACTATTTTAGTTATTTTGTTGTGAGTGTATAATATTATTCGTGGTTACTTGAAACTTCTAAAGTACACTATCATGTATCTATGATAGTATCACGGTTGTTGTTGATGTATAACGCGTTATAATCTATTCTGTGTTATAAGTACCTAATGGATATTGTGCGATATGATTAATTTGGAATTTATTATAGGTAGGTACCTATTATAGGTCAATTTTTTTTTAATGCCATAGATAAGTATATAATATGTCTGATACCTAGACTGACATACCGTCTCCGCTCAGAATCGTTTTTCCTATGCAATGATATTATATCATTGAACTCAAATTTAATACCATCCATTATAAGCAGTGACCCACTTGTAACCTACTGTACAGCAGACCACCCTTTTATTGTTGAATTCAACTTTAACACATACCTATATTGCTGTGACTAAATTGACGAGGTACGAGGTACACTGGAGGTACCTACAGCAAAGCAGAACCTTTTGTTTGCATACAACGCATATTTGTATAGGTACTGAATTATTGTTTGTGATTTTATAGTGCATTTATAAGGGTTTTTAATCGATAAAAAATGGTTAAAGTGCCATAATTGGCCTCTCTATAAGGGTGTTTCCCGTACCTAATTACTTGTTGAATACAATTTATATCTTTGACATAACTAGGATTAAATAATCATTATTTTTTTAAAACATGCAAACCTACCTACATACTTAGATATATTGAAGTCAACTTTTCGATGAGTATAGTTTAATGTTTATGGGTTATAATAGTAGGTAGTGTCCGGACTTAAAATTTAAATGCCCTAAGAACTATCCAAATATGCTCTGAAAATAGAGCAAATGCATTTTAACCACAATAATGTTCTTAAAAAATGTGCTACAGCAAATCAGGTAGGCAATCCACCTGCGGTGGATTGCAGACCCGACGTCAAGCGGCTATAAGTGAAAACCCTATCACACAACTTACGAAAAATTCAAACTATATTCACTTGCACGTTACATACATATAGTTAAATATATTATATTTGGAATAGAATAAAGTTAAAATTATGTAGGTAACTGAGGTGAAATGTTGAATTGAAAAATTGGGAATTGTTTAAGGAGGTGGGGCCGTGGGGGGGGGGGGGCAATGCCGTTCTCAATCGTACTTTACCGGCTCTCCTTGGGTCTGAGTTATATAATTTTTCACTTGGAACGCAGCTTATAAATTGTTGGATGGAGCTCCTCTACTTAATAGTTCCCAATTCGTGCACTGTAAACGCTTCGTATAAGTGTCTGATAACTAAATAATCTTTGAACCAAAATGATTTAATTTCGTATCATTTCGTAATACGAAAAAAAAAACATTGGGCAGGCCAGGCCCTACCAGGGCACTCCGCTGGGCCGTTCGCCTCTCTCTCCTCGTAACCGCGTACGCTCTCGATTTCGCACACACACACACACACACACACACACACACACTCACACACACACACTCGAAAACGTTATTTTTTCATTCGCTTTTGCGACATTGTGATTTCTTTACAAAACCGTTGTTTAATCCGTGCGGACAATAATATTGTAGGAGTAGGTATCCACTTCAATAGATAACAGCGATACTTCCCCCATTATTATCAACGCCGCCGCCGTCGTCGCTCACGCTCGTGTTTACGAACCGTTCCACTAGCAAACGGACGCATAGTGATATCAAAAATTAAATTGATAACAAGACGAACAAATTTGTTTTCGTTCTTGTGAATAATAATATTGTTTGATCATTCAGTTTTATTAATTTATTTTAAATTCGCCAAAATTTTTTTATTCAGTGTTTTCATAATGGATAATTCTAATGAGCGTGATTTAGTTATCAACAATGCTATACAACAATGCTGTGATATTATATTTTCCTGTTCGTCTGACGACAGCGAAGATGACGGCAATGAATATGAATCTGTAGTAGGTACATTGTTTAGAAAGTATGGAAACTAAAACTGTATTAGCTAGGTTGCAAAATTATGTTGAATCGATCGTACCACAATTCAATGATGGGCAATTCAAAGCTCATTTCAGGTTAGAAGGTCTTAATAATAAAATACAAAGCATAAATTCACCAAATAGTTGATTACTTTTACCAGATAAGAGTAGGTAGATACAAATAAATTGTGAATATTCTACATCAATAAATTATTGTACTATTTTATAGGATGCTTCCAACCACATTCGAATTTGTATTGACTCTAATTGCTCCAAAGTTAAGTAGAACAAAGCCTGTTTATAAATCGGTTTCAACAAATAAACAATTTTCAATTGCAATTTGGAAAATGGCTACTCCTGACCCTTACAGGTATTTTTGGTATACATACATAATATTATTGTTATATGCAAAGCTACTGTTGTGTGTATTATATTATTATAATTATAATAATATATTGTCGTATCAGTAACATTAATAACTTGTTTATTGTGGTATTATATTATTATAATTATAATAATATATTGTCGTATCAGTAACATTCATAACTTGTTTATTATTATTATGTATTAGTTTTGTCCAGACATTTTAAACAAATTAGATTCTAAACAACAAATTAGTTTAAAATCTTAAAATCTCTGGTTTCATCATACTGTGGTGATATCACGTATTGTAGGATTTTATTACTATTGTGCCTGTAAGTTGTATACGAGCGACTTGAGTTCTTGTTCCATAATATTTTCTTTATTTACAATCTAATATATTATACGATCAATGTGCTATGCACTATAATATAATCTATATACTTGTGTATCATATTATATTCGGACTCGAGTTGTGTATTGGTCACCCTATCCCGTTCGATTCTACCGAGTGGAGCGAGTCATCGAGGAATAACTGGTAAGCTAAGAACTCCGCGGCAAAACAAAAACCGTGTTGTGTATGTCAACATTGATATTGTATGTCAACTGTAAATGTTAATACTTAATATCCACTAGTACATATCTATATTATTTTAATTTTTCAACATTCACCAATTTAGTAGGTGTATGTCGACATTCACTAGGTAACATAGATAGTCCTACACTCCTACAGGTGCAGCCTGTGCTGTAGCCAGTAACGCGGTAGTAATTTCATTATAATATTTCATTTAAATTAACGAAATTCTAATGAAATTTCTTTTAAAAGTAATTTCTATGGAGTAAAGTGTTATTTTCCACGTTATTAAAATAAGTTATGAATGTAGAGTGCATTAAATAAACTAAGGGTTAGGATATTCGAGAAAAATTAAAAATCTATAAAATGTATTCTGAAAATTTTAGATAATAATGATGAATATTATAGAAAATGCAGTAATTTTATGCATTTTATTCATGCGTATTACATTCATGCATTATCAATATAGTATACCTACATAATCAATGATCAGTATACTACTACTATAAAATTTATGTATAATAATTAATAGTAAACCTACTTCTTATTATATTCGTTATGGACAGAATTTATCGTTAAATTTTTAAAAAGTAACTACCTATTTGTTACGCAATACTTTTTGAATGAAAAAGTAACATACCTAACGTCATAGGCGTGCGAACGGGTAGGGCTGATTGGGCTTTAGCCCTACCTGAGCTTTTTTATACGTGGTTGGGTTGGTACCTTATGAAGACATGGCTAAAAATAGGTATATAGCCTTTTTAGATTTTGAACGTTTGTGTTTACCCGAGAGACTAATCAGGGCGATTAATTTAAAATTAAACACTCATTATTTCAAAAAGTGTGAATGTTTTTGAAAATATTTTTTTACATAGTTTTGAGTCGCTTACAAAACAACTTTGTTATTAAAAAATTATATTTTAAAATATTTTTTATCCTTCTAATTTTTTTGACAACATAGAGTTTGAATTTCATAATATGCCAAAATAGAATATTTTTCTAAGTATTTCGATACATAAAAATCTAATTTAGTGCGAGTAGTCTATGCGTTATAAGTATTTAAAGTTTAGATGAGCCGAGTTGAGTGGTACGGGGTTACCCCGCAAAATGTATGTCCACTACTCAGCTCAACTAAATTTTAATATTTATATCTCTAAAGTTAATTTAAAATGAATAATGTTAATTGACAGACAATTTTTAATATTATATATTATATATTGAACGTTTTTGAATAAATTGTTTTATTGGATTATATTTGATTAAAATTTAAATCAATATTGATGAATATTGTATGTTTGAAATAATGAAAATTGATTGCTTACATTTTCCAGTAACCAACCAACGGGTCACTTAAAAGTTTGTAGTCAAATGTGAAAATGTCTATAATTTTTTTCTTGTGTGACCATGACAAGGGGGTGGGTGATCAGATTTAATTTAGCCTTACCTGACCCAGAGGTTTGAGCACGCCTAACGTGATGAAAAATAATGTTGGGTAAACGCGAATGTAATTTAAAAAAAAATAGATCGAAAGTAATTTACCCCATATTGGATATTGTTAGCTCGTAGTTCTGATGATCAAGCCAGAATTAAGGGTAGGAAGACCCTAGGCTAACAGTGGTATTTATAGTCACAATCACATCTATAATTATCATATGAAGAAAAACCAAGTTCGGAGGAAAGGAAATTACTAGTTTATTATTTTCCACAATTATATATAATAGTCTAAAACAAATTATGGTTCATTAATACTCAGTAAATCTAACTTCGTACATATTCCCGATACCCCTAGCATTTAGAAATTAGCCATTTACGCTGCACGGCTGCACCTGATGTCAAATCCTGGGACCACCTATGCTAGATGATTGTCGACACTTACCAATTGCGGACATTCAAGCAGTAACAATATATTATATACACATAATCTGTAAAATCATTGACGAGTTAGATTTATATGTAAAAAAATTCACTTTATGTATATATTTTACAGAACCCTTTTAGAATCTATGATTAAATTCAAATAATGCATTTTTGATTACTGTAATATTATGACATTAATATCAAAGTACTTATTTAAGTTTATAATTTTAAATCATTTTAGGAATTCAAAATATGGATAACACATATAAAGAACATAATGAAGAAATATATTCTACCAGTACTGAGAAGGAACCCATGGTAATTGATTGTGAAAAACCAACTAAATCTTCAAATTCTTCAGGCAAAGAGTTGACCTAACTGGGTGAAAAAAGAAGAAAGCATGTTACTTGTAGGTACCTATATGTAGGTAACATAGATTTTTCAAAACCACAACATGAAATTAAACAATAAATTAGCGCAGCGCTTTAAACGGTTGTATAGAACGCTTAAATATTATAAACTAATGTTTTAACACAGCATTTTAAAAATCATCTATTTACAATCTAATTTTTGTTTATAATTCCACTAATTATATCATCAAATACACTTAGTAATATACTAATATCATAGGCTGACTGACACCCACTTTCTACCATTATTAAGAATGAGAACTTAATTTTCAGAAATATTTAAATACATTAACAAAATACATTCAGACAACATATTTTTTCCGTATGTGAGTGAAAATGAAGTTTAATGTTATAAATAACACCCAGTCTTTTTACTATCCACAGATTTATAGAAGTTATACTTGAATCGTCAATTGAGTAGTTTAGTGTAATTAATAGGACTGATGCCTTAAAAATGACAGAATAAAATTGGTTAACATTAAATTTCAGTCCAATAGTGTATGAAACCAGGCTATTTTGATCATTCTGGAGCACAATACAGTCAGGCAAATTTTCAATTTTCCAAAAAAATTTTAAATCATTGGCAAATACGAGTAGCTCACAGTTTTGACGACCTACTTAATGCAATTAATATAATATAGTGAAAACAAAATATAATTATAAATAAGACAGTAGAATAGTAGGTATATAATAATATAATAGTATGTTTTAATATATTATATTAACATAAAGACAAAATAAATACAATAAAGGCAAGATTAAAAAAAAATTATTACTTTTTTATTTGATATACTAAAATATATTACAGTTAAGGAGACACTATCCATGCGTTGGTTGTCTCCGCCTTACAAACATATGACATAGCAAATTTTGTTTTATTAGTTTCAATAGTGTGCTATTAGTTTTGATATTATAGAGTGAATTGATCTAATACAAACTGTTAGCTAAGAAAATTATATGTGTTTAAGCATATAAATGAAATAAATAGGTATGTGAAATATCAACAAAAAAAATGCTGATCTCGTTTGAAAATTAAAATACTGAAAAAAAGCCAACTCTTAAGCACAGATAATGCTCTTACCTAAAAGTTTGACAGGTCATAATATCAAAACTAACAGCACACTATTGAAACTAGTGAACGAAAATTAGCCATGTCGTACATGTGTAAGACGTAGACAACAAATATCTGTGCAGCGTCCTCTTGATATAAAACAAAAATAAATTTTTCATCAAATAATGAATTAAACATTTACTTTATAATATCTAAACTAGAATATGACATTTTTTTTATTATTTTTCAGATTTTATTTCTTCGGCTGATGATTGAAGATCAGCTCTGAACTTTTCAATATTACATATTTCCTTCACAGCTTTATCAAAATTGCCTAAAACAAGAAAAACATTTTATTATTAAAATAATGAGAATTTACCTTATATCTTAGATGAAGTGCGTTTAGGAGTCTTAGAAACCGTGCAAACTATGACATAGAGCACGCCATAGCGAGCCACTTACAAAGTAAATTATATCAATAAATTAAATATGTATGATAGCTTTGTTTAGATAATTATGTTAATTTTGACTGTATCATTGTTGATCGTTACACATAATAATAGTATAACTCATAAATGTATATTTGTTTCATTTTATTCTTTCAAGTGGTATTGTTTAAATAAAAATGTGTACCAATAAAAAAAAAAGTAGTCAAAAGATGTGTTATGTTGTAATTTGTAGCAATACTAACAGAACAGACCATAAAATGTTTAACTTCCCTAATAGACAACACGAAAAAAAAGTTAAAGAAAATTGGATTAAAAGAATATATGAAGGGTGTTCATTTTTGTTTTTACACAACTACCTACTACATTTTAGTACTACAAATACAAAAGAAATGTACTTTGATTTAATTTACTCATAACATTTATTCACATATTATAGTGCTTAAATATCTTGTAAACTACTATTGATTTTAAATGTAGCTATTGTTTACACTAAGTTAACAGCGTTTTTTGTTGTGATAATATTATAATAAATTACTATACATTTTTATTATTGATTAATTTGTATAATTATTAAAACATAACTATCATGTCTATAAACCCAATATAGGTAACCCATTATAGGTATTTTATCTATATATATAAAAATAAGTGTACATTTTGAATAAATCTTATAGCTCAAGATCCACCGAACCGATTTCGATAAAAATTTCAGGGCATATTAAGATTTATATGTAGATGGTTTCTGTCAAGTTTGTACGCTGTGCGGTAAATGGTTCCGGAGTTATGGCCTCATAAGTGCACACCTGGCGACATGACCAAAAACAACAACAAAATATATGAAAAATGAAAAAAACGTCTGTTGACATGACAACAACAATTCTATTTTCTAGATAAATATTAATTGGTTTGAGATTAAACGAGATTGATTTTTATTCAATTTCAATTGTATGGATATGTAGATGGTTTCTGTGAAGTTTGTACAATGTACGATGAGTGGTTGTGGTCTCTTAAGTGCACAACTTTTGACATGGCCAAAAAAAAAATAAAAATAATAATGTATTATATTTTGGTTGCTATTGGTTAATCGGGCATGTTTGTTGATTTGTATTATTATTTTTCGTCAATATATACATATATAATATATAATTGAATGTTTATGTGTAGATTAGACCTTTGGGTAGAAGATTGGCTAATTTAAAAAATTAAGTTTTTCTTATTCATCATTATTACGGTTATGTTAGGATTTTATATAATCGATTATATTAATCCACCATAGATAGAATACGACAAACTTGGTATAACTTTAATACTTTAGAGTTAAATCATACACTTACGTACACACAGCACGGGGTCCGCGATCTACCGCAGGTAGATTGCCTACCTGATAATGTACTGCAGTGAAACAGAATTTTTATTCCGGGCAACGGAGAAGTTAAGATTAATTTTGAAACCATACACTAAATATTAAATAACAAATTGAACCAAGTTTGAGTCACATAGACTAGAGTTGGTACACTTAATGGGCAACGAAGTGCACGGGTTCAGCTAGTTTTATATTATGTAAAAATGTATTAAAGATTTGTTCATTGTGTATAATTCTGAATCTTCAACAGAAATATTGCTTGATAGTTGAATCATTTATATTGTAAATATTGATACAGCAGGTGCCTGCAATAATAATATTGTAGGCTTGCCTGTTTTTTCTGAATTGAAACTAACTGGTTACCTACACTAATTAAATTAATATAACAATTTAGATTTGATAAATAAGCGGACTCTATTTGTTTTAATACTAGAAACAACGGTACCTACCTGACAATGATATAATAAAAAAATTTAATATAGTTATAGAATTTGAACTAACAATGTAATGACAATATGTATAGCACTAGGCTGTGCAGTATAACAATACAATAAATATTAGAATAATGATGCTAGCCTCTTTGTCTGAAGTATATAATAATTGTTTGTGGTGCACCCCGTACCTTAGTGTGATCATGGTGCTTTGTGGTGCTTTGTGTTCGGTCGTCAAATAATTTCTATACAAATTATACAATAAGAATAGCATGTTTGATAACTTTCCATTCACAAAACAGAAACGTTCTTTCAATCACGGCATACTGGCACAAACAAGTATTACAAGCAATCAGAATAGCTGGTAATGATGTATATCCTAAAAAAAAAAACATAGGTAATTAAAAAACTGGGTCTGTTTGGAGAACGATACAGAGTCACACGACAACAAGTGTTTTTTTGTGAAAAAAAAGTGGCTTACATATAGGTACATTTCACACACAAATCATGAAGTAGAAAATAGAAACACTTATCGACAACAGACGACAGTGAATATGTTGACAGGGCACCTATGAAAATAACAAGTGAAAAAAATCGAAATAATCGAGATTTTCAGGAAGAAAAATTTGGTACGTACCCGTCACTACCGTCTAGCATCGAAGCCTGAGTTTGATACAGTAAGTGTCGCTTGTATACTGCACGTGTAACTTCTCAAACGCTTAAAATTGATCCGATATGTATCGATATACTAAAATTTCTTAGTTGAAAATCATGGTTCATTGAACTGCTTTAGACTGGAGTAGGTACTGGACTAGATAATCCCTGAGCTATCCCTGAGTATCGAATACACAATCCAACAACTACCTGAAACTCGTGAAACATATTATTTTGATGACGCTGAGTTCTCTTGACCTGTTTGAAATTTCATAACCACAACAAAAATGAACACAAAATATAATTCATAAACATCGATCATATGCTACTAAGTTGTATTTCGTATTTGTTATCAAATAATATGTGCGATATGAAAAATGAGCAGTTCGTGATGTAGATAAAATTTTGTTATCTATATCAGTCTGTGGTCTAAGCACAGACTTCTATAATACCGTCAATCGAGGTGACTTGGAACTTTGAGGTGAAATGAAACACCCCGGTTTTTTTTTAAACATATCATGTTATCTATGAAACAAAATGATATAATTTAAATCTGCCTGCATTTAAATTAAATTTACAATATTTGTGATAATAAATGTTATCATCAACCATGTGGTTGGTCTTATCATTACCACCGAAAAAAATAACCAAACATTTCTTATGATAACAACGATTTTATTATTGCTCTCAAAAGTGCTTCAAATGTTGGTGATTGAAGTCAAATTTAAAGATTTGTATATTTTTTATGCATTAAAGGACACTTCAAAAGCAGACTTTTGTAGTTAAAAGTCTTTTAACATTTTTTTCTAATTTTATAACTTAAGTTTTATTTTACAGAAGAAAATTGAGGGTGACTTGGAACACCAAAAATGCCAAACAAATACGAGCGTATACCGGGTAGCCGGACATATATAAATGACAGTGACGAAACACTTTAACAGGCCCTCGATGATATTTAAAATGTATTTGTCTTTATTTTGAAGAACTATTTAGTTATGTTTTTCTATTTAGAAAGAATTTTTATTTTGTTTTTATCATGTTATTGATATTTTATTATTTAAATATTTAGTTTACTGTTAAAAAAAGGTAAAGTTAACCTGTTTCTTTTTAATATTTATTTAACATGTTCTTGTGTTAATTTTTAAAATAAAAATTTTGTTCCAAGTCACCTCTAACGTTCTTGAATTGAATTTCACTTTAAATTTTCATAGCTGTTCCAAGTCACCCAAAAATTGAGGTGACTTGGAACACGTACTTTTTACTTTTTTTTAAGTTCAGTTTTGGTCAAAAAACTAAATAAAAGGTCTTATCCTATTCATGAGACGTATGCAAACATTTATGTATTTTTTGTAGTCCAGTGCGATTTTTTTTAAGCTCAGAATAACAAGAAATATGTCAAAATCGTTCCAAGTCACCTCGATTGACGGTACTACAAAATATATAGAAATCTGTGGGTCTAAGGTTTTGCCACTTGTCGATAGCGGGAGCTGAAACATAATATTTTGGAGGTATCACCCCGCACACCCTCGACCCGCCAACCACGATGTGATAAGTCATCTATAATATTATGTGTTCGTGATCCGATCAAACGAGTACGTCGAGGCCACAGACTCGACACGTCTATAATATTATAATATTATAATATTGACTATAATAATATTATTACGTGTCCGGGCCACGGCCAAAGAGTCGTGGGAAGCCGGCAATATGGGGCAAGTGGGTTTCTTTTTGGTAGATCGGTGGATTTAAAATGTATTAGATACCAGGAGCTTAGCCGGAACCGTAATTTTCTGACGGCGAGCCGGCCGCCGACGATCGCGGAACTCACCGCCCGCCTGGTAGCGGTCATGACATTCTGACGCATGTACTCCAGGTCAATACTAATCAAGCTCAATTATTGTTTTGGCGGGCAACAGCCAACAACAATGACAACAACATTAACAACAACAACAACAACGACTGTGGTAATACGATACCATTATACCGATATCATTTTGGCATCCGGCGCATCACGGCGACCTCTGGAATTGTTATCATTAAAAAAGTATACGTTTATTGCTATTTGCTACGCTCTCTCGGACATATTTAAAATCGAAAATATCCTCCTGTTTGCTGTGTAAACCACCTCGGGTGAACTTAGGTTTTCAAAAATATTGTTTTTAAAGTAAGTTTACTGCCAGCGTACCATGTAAATAGTGCAAATAACAATTTACCCAGATTTATATTAGACCTATATTCTATATTTCTATGGATACTTTACGGGCTACGGTGAACAATCACATGGGTTTTTCATTCTCAATAATTATTTTTCAAATTAAATGATATATATGTCATAAATAAATAACAAAATTCTACATATTAAATAATCGATAAATAAAATTATACAATGTGTTCAAACATCGACATTTTTACAAAAATCGTTGTCGCCCAGTAATCAAATATAATATCATCTACCGGGCGACAAAAATGTTTTCTCTGGGCGACATTTCTGTCGTGCCCAGTATATTAGTCAAAATATCCCCTTAACGTTACGTGGTTAGTCCATTTGTTTTTAGTTTTGTTTTGTCAGTACTCAGTACCGTAACGCAGTGGCGTGCCCAGGGGCCTGCCCTGTGTTTTTGAAGTTATACTTCTTTACGCAGGGTAGTGAGGAAAAAAAAAAGCGAACGGGCGGCCGTACGAACGCGAAAGCTTACATGTCCGTAAATAAATAAATATTGTCATGGTAGTGTTGTTATATTATATATTAAACAAGCGTTGCGAGGTAAGTGGTGGTCGTTAATATTATATAAACGTTGCAAAATAAAAAAGGTGGGTAAGTAGATGTCGCTCTGCTGTACAGTAGGTTACAAGTGGGTCACTGTATAATTGATGCTATTAAATTTGAATTCAATGATACAATATCATTGTATAAGAAAAACGATTCTGAGCGAAGACGGTATGTCAGTCTAGGTTAAGACAAATTATATACATATCTATGGTATTAAAAAAAAATTGACCTATAATAAATTCCAAATTAATCATATCACATTATCACAATATCCATTAGGTACTAATAACACGTTATACACCAACAACAAACCCTGATACTATCATATATATATAATAGTACACTTTAGAAGTTTCAAGTAGGTACCCACGAATAATATTATATAATCACAACAAAATAACTAGGTTTTTTAATATGTAATTTCGTCAAAATTTGAACATAAAATGACTATAAAAATAAACTGTGATTGTATATTTTTTAGATTTTTCGGTAAGAGAATTAACTACTTACGTGGAATCTTGTTTTAAATTTTCAATCCTTAGCTATAAAAACTGAACATTTTATAATTTATTAATTACGATGATTAATAATTTTCGAGATTTTGAAAAATTCTGTCAAAATTCGATGTTAAAATGCTTATAAAAAAAAATTGTGACTATGTATTTTTAATATTTTTCAACTGATATTGTAACAATATATCAGGAGCCTTGTATTAAATTTTTACACTTTTTGGCCAAACAGATAAAACTTAATTAATATTTATAGAAAAAAAAACTAAAAAAATTGAAAACTGAAAATGTCCGTAAACGGCTCAAAAAGAGTCAAAATATTTTCAAAATTGTATGGTGTATAGGAAATGCTAATATAAACATTCAGTGAAATTTTCATGTATCTACAGTAATTCGTTTTTTAATTACAACAAAAAAAGGAAATTGCCACATGAGAAATCGAGTGAATATCCAATGTTGTAAAAATTTGAATTTCAAACGCTCATAAAAATTTAATTTGACTTTCCGGTAGAGATTTTTTTATTGATAAAGGTAGACAATCTTATGAGTAATCTTGTATTAGATTTTCAAATCTTAGATTTAAAAAGAAAAATTTTTACGAATTCTTAACTCAAAATAATTTGCTAATTTTCGTGATTTTTCCATATTTTGTCAATTTTTGAACTTTAAATTCTTATAAAAAAAAATTGTGACTAAGGATTTTTAATATTTTTCATCTGCCCTTGAAACAATATATTAGGAGCCTTCTATTAAATTTTCAAGCTTTCGCAACCAACAAATAAAATTTTATTGATATTTCTAGAAAAAAAACTAAAAAAAAACTAAAAATGAAAATGTCCCTAAACTGTTCAAAATAAATCAAAATATTTTGAAAATGTTATCGTGTATAGAAGATGCAAATATAAACAACCAGTGAAAATTGCATGTACCTACGGTCATTTGTTTTAAAGTTACACCAAAAACCAAATTCAATTTTCTGAAAAATCGATTTTGCGTAAAAATTCCCGTTTTTCCTTAATTTTTCTTTTGTTTTTCCCGGCGCTCTTGAAAACTACTGGGAAATTTAAATTTTGACCTCCCCAATGCACCAACGATATTCACTTTCCAATCGAACAAGATACTGAAGTCGAAAATCGAAGCATTATTTCGACTACTTATCGTGTACACAGACACAAAAAAAATAAATATAAAAATAAAAAATAAAATAAAAAAAGGTGGGTAAGTGGATGTCGCTCTGCTGTACAGTAGGTTACAAGTGGGTCACTGTATAATTGATGCTATTAAATTTGAATTCAATGATACAATATCATTGTATAAGAAAAACGATTCTGAGCGAAGACGGTATGTCAGTCTAGGTTAAGACAAATTATATACATATCTATGGTATTAAAAAAAAATTGACCTATAATAAATTCCAAATTAATCATATCACATTATCACAATATCCATTAGGTACTAATAACACGTTATACACCAACAACAAACCCTGATACTATCATATATATATAATAGTACACTTTAGAAGTTTCAAGTAGGTACCCACGAATAATATTATATAATCACAACAAAATAACTAGGTTTTTTAATATGTAATTTCGTCAAAATTTGAACATAAAATGACTATAAAAATAAACTGTGATTGTATATTTTTTAGATTTTTCGGTAAGAGAATTAACTACTTACGTGAAATCTTGTTTTAAATTTTCAATCCTTAGCTATAAAAACTGAACATTTTATAATTTATTAATTACGATGATTAATAATTTTCGAGATTTTGAAAAATTCTGTCAAAATTCGATGTTAAAATGCTTATAAAAAAAAATTGTGCCTATGTATTTTTAATATTTTTCAACTGATATTGTAACAATATATCAGGAGCCTTGTATTAAATTTTTACACTTTTTGGCCCAACAGATAAAACTTAATTAATATTTATAGAAAAAAAAAACTAAAAAAATTGAAAACTGAAAATGTCCGTAAACGGCTCAAAAAGAGTCAAAATATTTTCAAAATTGTATGGTGTATAGGAAATGCTAATATAAACATTCAGTGAAATTTTCATGTATCTACAGTAATTCGTTTTTTAATTACAACAAAAAAAGGAAATTGCCACATGAGAAATCGAGTGAATATCCAATGTTGTAAAAATTTGAATTTCAAACGCTCATAAAAATTTAATTTGACTTTCCGGTAGAGATTTTTTTATTGATAAAGGTAGACAATCTTATGAGTAATCTTGTATTAGATTTTCAAATCTTAGATTTAAAAAGAAAAATTTTTACGAATTCTTAACTCAAAATAATTTGCTAATTTTCGTGATTTTTCCATATTTTGTCAATTTTTGAACTTTAAATGCTTATAAAAAAAAATTGTGACTAAGGATTTTTAATATTTTTCATCTGCCCTTGAAACAATATATTAGGAGCCTTCTATTAAATTTTCAAGCTTTCGCAACCAACAAATAAAATTTTATTGATATTTCTAGAAAAAAAACTAAAAAAAAACTAAAAATGAAAATGTCCCTAAACTGTTCAAAATAAATCAAAATATTTTGAAAATGTTATCGTGTATAGAAGATGCAAATATAAACAACCAGTGAAAATTGCATGTACCTACGGTCATTTGTTTTAAAGTTACACCAAAAACCAAATTCAATTTTCTGAAAAATCGATTTTGCGTAAAAATTCCCGTTTTTCCTTAATTTTTCTTTTGTTTTTCCCGGCGCTCTTGAAAACTACTGGGAAATTTAAATTTTGACCTCCCCAATGCACCAACGATATTCACTTTCCAATCGAACAAGATACTGAAGTCGAAAATCGAAGCATTATTTCGACTACTTATCGTGTACACAGACACAAAAAAATAAAAAATAAAATAAAAAAAAAAATAAAAAAAAAAATAAAAAAAAAAACACACATCATTGTAAAATCAATACATTCATCGTTTCACTCAGAATCTAAAAAAAAATAAAAAAAAAAACACACATCATTGTAAAATCAATACATTCATCGTTTCACTCAGAATCTAAAACAGATTCATCTATCTTGGCCCATACTAATTAATATGAATAATTAATGATCGATTATTATTTATTTTTATTATTATTATTATTATTCACTCACAAATCTATTGTCTGGATAAAAACAATACTACAAACAATTATCCATCGATCTGTCGAATACAAATATAAAACAAATAATAAAACTATAAATAATAAATAATTCCGGATACTTCTTCTCATTTTTTAAATTAATTAATATTTTTTTCTTTCTTTTTCACTCATTCGCGTAATCACGTGTACCATTCAAAAGAAGTTTAACTTCCCGCGCGCGTACTGGTATTTTCGTATTACGAAATGATACTAAATGAAATCATTTTGGAACAAAGATTATTTATTTATTAGACACTTATATGAGAGTTAATACGTGTTTATAATAATAATTCATTCCTCCGAGGTAAAAAATGATTGTGGCCACAGTTCCTTCTGCTTGTCGGGCGACGACTGAAAATAGTAAATAATAGACAATATTTCCGAAATGGTTGTCATTTATATACGTTCGTCACTGGCTGTTCACTGCCGACAGTCGTCATGAAAGTGACGATGTTGATAATAATATGAGATAATAAATAATATGGATTATAAATGTTATTTTTTGGTATTAATTTATTACGATGTGTCGGTGTGTTCAGTACAGACGTACAGTATAGTAACTGTGTAGACGTATAGTGAGGGGCCGAGCCGATCGGGGTAATCGTTTTGTCTATATTTTTTGTCTATTTACACTGTTAAAATAACCTAAATACATTTTTATTTTATTTTTATTTTATTTTGCTTAAAATTTGACTGCTAATTAAATTAAAATAAAATGAACAGCCAGTTTATAAACCCATTTCGAAATCCACAAGGACATTGAACGACGATGATAGTACAATAGATAAACCTCAGTCAAAAATTTAAAAATTAAATGTTACCTCGACTTCTAACAAGTTTTCTAATTCTTCTCCTAGCTTAAAAGTGCTTAAATAGTGATAAATAACCTAATTATTAATACATTTTCCACTGTACTTATAATTAAAAAAACTATTGTTTCATTTGTATTCACTTTTATTATTTTTAAATATTATTAACAAGTCAAACAGGTGGAATAAATTGTATTATATTGTTAGGTACCTATATAATATGATCATTGTTTTCTAATTAAATTTAAAAATGTTATAAAAAGTTTCTAAAAAATTATGTGTACCTATATAAATTTAAATAATTATAACCGGGCCTGTCCTACGTTTTTATCCTGGGCACGCCTCTGCCGTAACGTACCTACCTTGCTCGCAGCACGCAAATGTACCGCAGTGTCACAAAATTTGTATTTTTTAAATTGTTAATGTTTCCGCAATTCCCGGAATTGTCATCATTTTTATTGTAACCGCAACATCGACTTTAAAGGCTCTGTCAAACAGAAACCGTTATTTTCACGTCGGGTGATTTTGTAATTTGTTACAACGCGGCGTTATTCACGCCCGTGAAAGCAGTAAAGCACGACGCCGACGAGCCGTTTACCGCTTTCTTATAACGCTTTCTGTTTGACAGAGCCTTTAGTGTTTTATATCGCAGACACGAATTGCCGTTTAATTATTATTAAATATTTTTCGCAAAGTACGAATATTGCTGTTTTATTATTATTGTATACGATTTGTATTATAGTGTGTGTAGGTGCAAAATTACTGGATTAGTCTTTAGACACAGGTACTATCTGGTCAGTAGTGGACCGTCGAACTGTGAGTCCTTAAACTATTTGTATATGTTATTAATATAATTATTACTTGTATAAATAATATGTAATATATTGGTTGTACCGCATAGCAGCATATATTTTTATTATTAATTATTGTGACTTGTTGGGGCCAGAAGGCCGGATATCATTTAAATTTGTACCTATTATTTAAATTTACCTACTTAAATTATACATCAATACCGTCAGATAGAAAAATCCGTGTTCCTATTTTATTTAATAGCTCCAAGTACACACCACATACAAATATATATGTCGTAGTCACTTCCTGAAATAGAATTTTTCATGAAATGGAAACGAATATTTTATACGCTTCGCGAAATTCGAAAATATTTCACAAAATGGTCACTTTTTCATGAAGCGGTCACTCCAATTTAACATCGTGTAATTTATTTCACAATCTAGTCGTTCACTTTGTGTACTGAAATACAACATGTGTCGCATACGTCTATAGTTTGGTTAAATCCACCGCCGATGTCAAATACGATAAAATAATATAATCTGTATTCTATATGACTATTATACCTGTCTAATTGCCATTTGCCAGACTATCTGAAATGTGTAGATGATATTTATTGGTTTTGATAAAAGTCATAATCATAATGTCATATCAGAATTTTGGTAATACCTTGATGTTAAAGCAGTAGGTATATATATAGTTGCTGTGTGGATCATTCGATCACATTCTATGCTAAGGGGTTTTATTCTACGTACCACCAAATACTATAGATAAGAATACTAGTGAATGTTAAAAATCGCGACACATTTCGTCCCCCCGAAAACGTATAGGTTGCCTTTGCCTACTTAAAACATTTTATGGCGTTGACTCTAATATTACACCTAATTTCTGATTCAAACAAGTACACAAATTAAAAATAGATTATCATAAAATACTATAGATACGTGGCTAGCTGTATTATATTTTGATAATAATGATATTTTGTTAAAAATTGTAAATTTTAAAATTCCAAATATAATTAATGTTTCTTGTTATTTATATTTACTGACTTTTTATTTGTAAAATTTGATGTTTGTATTTCCTTACCTACATATTATAATGCCATCTCATGTTAATTGTTCATATTGGAACTGCAATAAAAGGAGTAAAAATAATCCCGAACTAACGTTCCATAAATTTCCAGCAAATGAAAAATAGTATGTATTGTAGTAAAAAAATATTTACAAATCAATTGTACCTATTTATTGCATCGTAGTATTAGAATATAATATTTAAGTCATTAAGACCAGAGGTAGTATTAAATCTTTTCTCATAATCAAAAAATCTGAAAAATACATTAACACAGTTTTATTTTGAAGACATTTCAAGTTCAAATTTGAACTAAACTAGATATTTTAACAATTTTTGTTATTTTGTTATAATTTAATAGTATTATTTTTGGGTATTTGATACTTTTAATATCTTTATATCATTGAGTTCAATATTAATACACACTGACCACTACAGTGACCCATGTTGCCACGTCACACACATCACCTAAATGTATAGCAGAGCAATAATTGTCAACTTTTTTCTATAGTATGCATTTGACAATGCAGCTATGTATAATATTTATTATACATATCTATGGTATTTAAAAAGTATTGGAATGCATAGATACATCATATTTTATTGGCAGGTATAATCAAATCATAGAGTATTTTTCAGCATTTATTTAGCATTACTCTATGAATAAAATACTATAGACATCTTTAGTATTTGATATAATGATATTATGAGAGATCACCTAAATTTATTTGACCATCTTATTTTTGAAAATATTGAATATATAGTTGTAAATTATGGATTAATCAATGTAAGAACCAAACAGTAATTAATGGGTTTCATACATTTGGATTACAAAAAATAAGAAAAAATTATAGAATTTGCTCAGAACACTTTAAAAGAGAAGATTATATTATTTGGACAGATACTAAAAGGTAAGCTAGTATTATTTATATACATATTATATATAACATAATATGGCATGTACAAAATATATGCCTTCATACTTAGCATAATATTATTTTAATGTATTAAATATTTTAAATACTAAAATATTGCTTGTTATTACTAAGTCCTTATCTTTAACCAATATCTAATGAAATACAATCGAAAAAAAAATTAAAGGGGCTGTTCCTAATATGCTGAATTAGATTAAAAACTTATCTTAGGTTATTGAAAGTTGGTTTTCAGTAGTACGTGCTAAGGGAGGAAATAATTCAACTCCTGACTCTACAAAATTCTTTTCAGCAGTACGGATGTGTATGACTAATCAGTTATTAGATCCATCAAAAGCGGCAAACTGTGAAATAGATAACAATCAGTTTTTAACTAAATGTGAATTACTTAAACATAACCCAAAACTTGACCTTAAGTTACAACACTTGAAAAGTTCTCAAAAATGGAACCCTGAAGACGATGATGTTCTTAGTGATATGAACATAACATTCATCACACAAAATAGCCACGAAGAAAATGCTATAGCATATGTTGCTGGGTGGAGTGTTTCAAAATTGAATCACACCGAATGTCTTCAAAAGCTTGCAACAAAAGAACCAGAGGTTAATTTGGCATATATTCATATTTCAATGAAACAGTATGATGGTGCTAAATTGTTGTATCCACTTCAACCAACATTAGTTTATGTCCAAAAAGTTGTCTGCCTTTTTAACAATAATATTAACAAATTAATTTCATGTAGTAGGGTAAATATAAAATTGAGAATGATCAATTTAATAAATACATTTTTGTTTCAGACATTAGACATATGTTTAGAATGTCAATATTTGTTAGTTGATAAAATTTTAAATGTCACAATTAACTCTTTCATTAAAAAAGAAAATAATTATTACAGAGATGTACAAAACGAAAAGTAAAAAAAATAGTACATATGTAAATAATAATCATTTTAATTATACAATATTATACTATTAATGAATGAGTTAACTATTATCAAAATAAATATTTTGTTTTTAATACCTATTTAACTGTTGACTGTTGTACCTATTGTTTTAAAACTTTTAATATAAAAAATTGAAAAATCTGAATTAACATTGAAGTAATGAAGTCCAGGATTATTAAAGTTTTAATTCAAAAATATGATAACAGTTTTTTTCTTATTATATGTCGGCTACGCCCAAGGATTTCTCATATAGGCAACCACTATGGTTTTGGGGGGGGATATGTTGCAAGCATTTTAACATTCACTGTCCCATATTCTTATCTATAGTATTTGTACCACTACGCAATGGATGAGTTTAATGAAAAAACTGAGTTTTACCAAAAAATGGATAAATAATATTATATTTATAAGTCTGGTAAAAAATTCATTATTAAAACTATACAGTTGAAAAATTGAGTCGATAATTTTACTGTGGAAATTAATGTAAACACTTACATACCAAGTTAGGTACTTTATTTGACTACTGTTCTATTGTATTACACTATTACTGTATATTGTATACTAATATTATTAGTATTACCAGTGTTGGGTAAATTACGTTATTTGTTACAATAAATATTTTTATTTAAATTACATTCACTTTACCCGACATTATTTTTATCACTTTACTTTTTTATTGAAAAAGTAGAGTTACAAATAAAGTTAATTTTTTTTAAAAATCAGTTCATAACGACAAATAAGTAGTATATACAATAAGTACATGGACAAAAGGTATAAGTATTAATTCCTGGGATCTTAAATAATATTGTTGATTATTATTTACTATCTAAAACTTTCGGAATCGTAAATAAATTTGATTTATTTTGGAAATTTCCTAGCCCCTTGTTTTTGTCACGTATTGTACATTCGTCAATCATAGGTAATCATAAGTATTTTAAGAACGTGGACAATAATACTCATAATAACTAATAGGTTCGTTATGTTTCGTTATAATTGAGTTAATTTATTATTGCCCTTGTTCTAATAACAAGTGTTTAGTGTACCTATCAATTATCATATTATGTTAATGCTGACACAATAACTATAATTATTTAATTTGTGTTCTAATAAATAAAAAAATTATTATTATATGAATAATATATTAATATGATATAAATAATTATTTATTTATTTATCGTATGGCAAAGACATTACAATATGTTAACAACTAATAATATTTAAATTAATATTTATAAAGTCAACATTTACTAAATTTTTTTGAGTTTATTCAATTTTATAATAGTAGGTAATAGGTATGGTTTTAGGACTTGCCCCCCCCCCCAAATCTCAAAATTAGAGCCTATAATTGTACCTAACCAAACATAATATTTTTTAAGATATTTTTCAATGTTATCCACTTGACCACTTATCCATATATGATTTTTCCCGACCATTGTACGTACATTTAAGTTAAGCAAATGCAAAATATGCACAAATATTCTAAAAATCACTCAAATGTTCACTTTTCCTAAAATAAGACAAATATGACAATGTTTTATGTATTTCTAAGTAGAAATAATTTATCAATTTTCGTGATTTTGATGAAATTTGTTAACATTTTAACTTCAGACGCTCATAAAAAACTATCCTGGATTTAGAATCTAGTTGCGCCTATGGTCATGCACCCCCGTAACTATGCAACTGCTATCTTATATAAATATTAAATATTAACATTTTATGATAATTTCCCGAATCTTTATAGAATTTCTAATTTGGTAGTTGGTATTATTGTACTAATCTGGTTATTGTCTATTAGTAATAGGTATCCAATTGTATATATATATATATAACTTTATATATACATATTATAGTACCTACTTTAAACGAATCACTAATGTCAATAATAGGTTATAAAGTGAAAAAAGAATGTTGATAATAGTTTTTTTATTGGTATTTGTTCTTAAATACTTATTGACAAATGTATTAGAAATAATCTTTAAATATTTTTAAGTTGATGTAGGTAATTGTATTCATTAAAATTAAAAAACAAATATATTACAAGATTATTAGTATTTAGTACATAGTAATAATGTGATATTATAATACAGTGGCGTGGGAAGCCTCAAAAAGCAAAAGCGTTATTTGAAAATTATGTGGACTTATTGACAATGAAAAATAAAATAATATTGTTGACAGACGAGCACACAAAATATATTAAAATATTTTAGCTACAAGAGTGTAATAATTATTTAAGAATGCTGAGTGATATATTTTGCAGACATTGTTTCTCGTAGCCTTCCAACGCCACTGATATAAAAATATAATATACTTTAGTCATTAATACTTATATAGTTACATACAGTATGTGAGTATGATATAATATTAATATGATTAAGTTAAATTATTTACATGTATTAACATGTATTTTTGGCATGTAATTTAGGTGCATCATTATTATTATTTCGTGTCGTTCTGATATGAATATTGAATTTTGTAAACTAGGACATTTACTAATAATTAGTATTTAGTAGTTAACTATAATATTAAGTATAAAAAGTGGGTAAGTGGATGTCGTTCTGCTGAATAGTAGGTTACAAGTGGGTCACTGTAATGGATGGTGTTGAATTTGAATTCAATGATATAATAGTAATTAGTAGGTATAAGAAAAACGATTTTGAGCGAAAACGGCCAATCAGCCTATAATATTACTAAGTATATTTGATGATATTAAGGTGAATAAAGTAATTTATATATAACCTGTTTACGTGGAATCTTGTTTTAAAGTTTCAACATTCAACTATAAAAGTAGAACATTTTATAAATTTTTAACTGCAAAATAATTATTCAATTTTAAATGCGATAAATTTTGTCAAAATTTGATCTTTAAATGCTTATAAAAAATGTGTTAAACTGCATAATTTATTTAATGAATTGAATGTTTAGTATTTTGAATTATTTGAATATTCTACTTTTTTGCTTGGTCGATTTCAGGATTTATTAAAATGATTGAAATTTGATTTATAAGTTATATACTTTTAACTCCCTAGTAATCTGGCACTTAAACATTTTTTTGTGCAATCGTATGTCGATATTCCCTTCAAAATGTTCAATTTGTACCTACAGTATCCCATAATATAAGTGATATCTAATTAAGAATTCGACCAGTCATAAAAAATATACATGATATAATTTATATAGGTGTTTTTTACCTGTGAATTTGTGTCATCAATTAATGAAAAAAATTAATGTCACCTTTTTCCACACTCGTAATCTTGAATACTACTCGTCTAATTCGATTGAAATTCAACATGGATATTAATAAATATTATAATTATAATAGATTATCACCATAGAAACGAATAATAATAATCAAACGTGTCGCTTCATTTTTCGTTTATTAATTAATAGATAACTCAAATGTTAATTGAACTATTATAAAACTTTTAGGTCAGAACATTATCTGTGCTTAAGCGTTTCCGATTTTTCAAAATTTTCATTTTCGAGGAAGATATGGGTATGTGAAACATCAAAAATAAAAAATCTCATATCTCGCTTGAAAATTAAAATATCGAATAAAAGCCAACGTTTAAACTAAAATAATATTACTATCTAAAAAATTTATAATATGTCAAATCACTCTAATATAAAAACTAACAGCACAAAGGTGTCGTTTCATTTTTCGTTAAAATTTTTTTTCACCCAGATCTCAAGAAAGAAGTTCTACTTCAAAAATATACATCATATTATTACATTATTTTATTATAACTGTTCACGGACCACCAAGATTATAAGATTGTAAGATAAAAGTTGTCTGCTGACTATAGGTTTAAAACCACTGTTTTAGTGACTCTACATATTATATAATATTCATAGTTCTGCCATTTTCACAATACCTATATGTTAAGATTTTTTGTATAATCCCATCTTAAACAAGCCACATATAACATTTGACCATGGTCAAAAACGGTGTAAAGCAGAAGTTTTATTTAATATTACGAACTAAATCCGGAGCTATACATGGCATATTCGAACGCCGAGTATTGCGGCGTCGACGTGAGCCCGTCGGTTGGAGGTAACGTCGTGGAGGCGATCGGCATTCGGTGCGTATACACAATTATCAAGGGAGAGTAGGCGCACAGCTGACGACTACTGACGCTCAGAAATCTAGAAGTTACTGCAACGATGTTGATAAGGTGTTGTAGGATTCCACATTATTTTGACATATTCTGTCTATGAGTTGTATGACATCAAGAATCAACAATGACCGGAGATTTATTAGGTATTTACGTAAGTATTAACCAAAAGCGCGCCATAAACTATATAACGTGCATTTTTATTCTTAAAATTTCATTTGGTTTCATTTCTGCGCGCGATCGCTTATTACACTACCTATCTCCATCTCGTTAAACAATTGATATTTTCGAAACGACATCAGTGCGTACCCATAGCGTCGTCTGATACCGAGTTGATGCTCATTGTGACGATACGAGAAACATACCGTTTCACAAAATTAAATACCATCATTAACCCATCTCTATACTGGTGATCCAACTATTATCGTTAACATTGATCATATTTGGCACGATAAGTACTTACTCATGACGACCAATAGATTTTATTAGTTCAGTATTATGTGAGTAATACTAATTAATTATGTATCGTGTTGCCTTGGTATTATGATTATATTGTTAAATTTGCTTACAATGTGTACTTTATTCTTAATTGTGATAGCCAAGTTTGTCGCGTAATAGAAGATAGAGCGATATTATAAAATATTTAAATTTATGCGGGAAATGTAGATATGGCCAAGCTGGAGGAAGGGCATAGATACCTCGATTTTGATAACAATTGATAACGGGGAACCTGCTCGTGACTTCGGATGATGCAATATCTTTACTAGTGTGGTGATTCGGTGGTATCACCACTCCCCCAACTGGAACACTTGTCGCATCCTTGTTGGGTATACCGACGGTAATCCTCGGGCGATCGGCTGTGATTTTTATTCATCCCCCCAAAAAAAACTACGTACCATGTGCTTGTCTCTCCCACATAGCAGTTCTCTTGTCATACCGACTTGGGTCAGTCGCAGGGGGGGCTTGAAATAATTTAATTTTTATTTTGTCCAGTCTAATAATTGCAGCCGTTTATTTGGGGTATTTTAAAATGTTTGTAACTTTTCAACTCTTCTGGTAGAAAAAATGCTCTGATCATAAGCTTTGATGCCCAGTGTATGTTTTTGGAAGCAAATTGGATCTAGTTAGTACTTTTAAGAGGTCGAAATTGAAAATGTTTAGTGCTTTTAAAAATAATTAGAGAAAAAAAAATGAAAATTTATTTAAATTGTTTGGTAACAAGCTTGGTTATACTGTCTTAACTTGGAGTGTATATTTTGATTAATTAAAATTTTTTTTCTATAAATGTCAATAAAAATTATTTATTCGGTCAAAAAGCTTAAAAATGTAATACTTAATTTTTGTATTATAGCTAAAATATTAACAATACATAGGCATCATGGTTATTTTTTATAAGCATTTAAAGTTCAAATTTCGTCAAAACCACGGTTAATTTGTAGTTCAAAACTTATAAAATATAAAATATGTATATCTAAGGCTAGAGAATTTAATACAAGGTATTTCATACAAGTTCATACTTTTACCTAAAAATTACAGATAATTTATGAAAATTGGTATGCAAATTTAATGTTTTTTCAAAAATGAATTCATTCTGGTAAGACATATATGAGATTTACTATAGTTGACAGTTTAAACTTGATTAATATTTTTTTGAAAAAGTAATAATAATACGGGCAATGGGGGGTTTTCAGCCCGTTAGCCTCCCCCCTGCGGACGCCACTGTTCGAGATCTATTTGTCAAAAGTGCACAATGTCATTATATACTATGCTTAACACTTCAAATAATGTTGTTGATTATATAAGAAGTCAGGAGTATGGAATGCGAAAGTATCGTTCAGTAGATACAAATTATGGTACAAGGTATAATATACTAACACATAACTTATTCAAAGAACGGCCTATACCATTAGAAAATATGGATACAGTTTATTGTTCACAGTGGCTTAGTAGTAATCAAATTATTTTTGGTACAAAATGTCATAAAGTAAGTACACTGGATATACACCTATAATTATAGCATTTTTAACATTTATATTTTAGCCATTTATAAGTTATACTCTTAAAATTACTAATAGGTAACTACAATTTAAAATTAAATAATAATAATTACTATTAACCATTAGGTAGATATGTAAAATACATGTATACAATTATACTAACAGTCAGGGCTTGAAACCAATATTTGATACCTATTTTAAATACCGGTTATTTTAAAAACTGTTTTCAGTTTTGGTATCGATAACAGTTTTTAAAATCGAAAAAACCTATATCGGTAATCAAAAAAATTGAAAACTTCGTACATTAATAGATTTTTCAGTGAACCTCTAATGTATGATATTATTAAATTATACAGCATTGGTTATATAATACATACATCATACAATGTCACTACTCACTAAATTAGTTATACAATTTGAACAGATTGTGGTAGATAAAAACTAAAATACATAATAAATGAATAATGCTTTTTTTTATTTCATTAGGTCAAGTTAAATATGTTACTTACATATAACAGTATAATTTTTTTATTTATTTAACATTTTGATCATGGAGGTATAAAAGGGTTTGTGTATTATATTTTGGTTCTACGCATCCCCTGTATCCCCTTCTATCGACACCGTCCCCCCTATGGTATGGTATTGCATGGGGATGCTCAGATAACCAATATCGGTCAGTCCGCGACTTGTTCTGTCATGGAGCAAAATATAACAATATATTTTTCTAGTAAATTTTTTAAATGAAAAAAATAGGACAACCCTATTGTTTAATTTGATCATACAACTATTTAACTATACTTATTAGAGATTTCTGAGTATAATTTAAATAAATTCATCCTAATTTAATTATTAATTTGTTATGTTGCAGGAATTATGTCTTTAAGTTTCCAGGATAATTTAATTACAATTGGTAAAGGTGTTGGTGTTATAATGTTCTATGATATACGTGCTGGAAAGTACTTAGAATCTAGTATGTATTAACTCCAGTAGAAAAGTTGCGCTAAAAACAAGTACAGGTTATGTTGTAAGTATCATCATTTAAAGTTCATATATAGTTTGTTAATTAATAAAATTTGTTATTAGGATCCTGATGAAGATTTTCGATTTCATTAAGTCAACAATACACCTACAGTTTATACACATTGCTATGATCATTCGGGAACCCGATTATTTTCTTCTGGTAGACCAAGACTAAGTGATGTATATGGAATAAATGCAGGCTTATGGCAGTAATATTATTACAATTTATTCAAAAAAAAATAAAAAAAATAAATTTGTTGTATCCTCTTATTACATAAAATATTTCTTCCAACAATGGATGAAATATTTCAGTATTTTGTGAGTGGCATTAAAAACTAAGTACAAAATATTGAACAGTATTATTGTACAACCTAATTAATTGTGGTATGTAATAAATATCAATATTTCATCTAATCGGTGTTGAGGTTTGAACATGAAATACTGATTTTTGTAAAGTATTTCATGTTCTAGGAAAAAGAACTAAGTATATACTTGGCTGGAATGAGTGTTTTTATCTTACAGTTTTATTGAAATAAACATTTTCAATTTTAATGTTAATGTAAAAATAATTAAATAAGTTTAAATTTGTAGCAATTGAATACTATGGTTAAAGAAACATTCATTCGTCTTGTATTCAAATAATCAACTACTATATTACATTTTTTTCATTTGGTTTGGTTTTAAATAATATAACAAATTATAATTTATAATCTTAGAAGTAGTAAACAATATTCATTATTAAAATATTAATATATTCCTCGATACATCAAATAGAATTCCTAGAAATGGTTAATAATTTATTTAAAAAAAATATGAATAGAATGTTTTAATTTTCTTTTTATACATATGTGATTTATTCATACTATGTTGAAATCTTTAGGAAATATTGGCATATACCCCGTATATTTACAAAACGTGAAACACTGAGTTCGTGAAATCGGAAAAATGATAAGTATTAATTCATGAATTAGACAACACTTTATTTGATGACGGTGCAGTTCAATAGTAATAAAAAAAAAATATGCACAGTCTTATCATAGAGCATACTTCTTATTCATTATACTATGTAATATACTTATGTATGGAAAGGCCATAATATTTTGATTTTTTAATTTTTTAGTTTCATATATCCCCGAATAATATTTTTAAATTACAACAAAAAACTAAAATCGTTAATATTGATTTTAATATGTAATTTTGTCCAAATTTGAACTTAAAATTACTATAAAAATAAACTGTGCTTGTGTATTTTTTAGTTTTTTTGGTAACAGAATCAACTACTTACTTGGAATCTTGTTTTAAATTTTCAATCTTTAGATGTAAAAGTTGAACAATTTATACATTTTTAACTACAAAATAATTATTCAATTTTAAATTTGATAAATTTTGTCAAAATTCGATCTTCAAATGCTTATAAAAAAAATTGTGTCTGTGTATATTTAATATTTTTCAACTGATATTGTAACAATATATCAGGAACCTTGTATTAAATTTTTACACTTTTTGGCCCAACAGATAAAACTTAATTGATATTTATAGAATAAAAAACTAAAAAAATTGAAAACTGATAATGTCCGTAAACAACTCAAAAAGAGTCAAAATATTTAAATTGTATGGTGTATAGGAAATGCTAATATAAATATTCGGTGCAATTTTCATGTATCTACAGTTATTCGTTTTTGAATTACAACAAAATAAGGAAATCGCTACATGAGAAATCGAGTGAATATCCAATGTTGTAAAAATTTGAATTTCAAAAGCTCATAAAAATTTAATTCGACTTTCTTTTAGACATTTTTTTTTTTTTTTGATAAAGGTAGATAATCTTATAAGGAATCTTGTATTACATTTCAAAACCTTAGATTTAAAAAGAAACATTATTACGAATTCTTAACTCAAAATAATTTGCTTATTTTCGTGATTTTTCCATATTTTGTAAATTTTTGAACTTTAAATGCTTATAAAAAAAAACTGTGGCAATGTATTTTTAATATTTTTCAACTGATATTGTAATAATATACCAGGAGCCTTGTATTAAATTTTTACATTTTTTGGCCCAACAGATAAAACTTAATTGATATTTATAGAATAAAAAACTAAAAAAATTGAAAACTGATAATGTCCGTAAACAACTCAAAAAGAGTCAAAATATTTAAATTGTATGGTGTATAGGAAATGCTAATATAAATATTCGGTGCAATTTTCATGTATCTACAGTTATTCGTTTTTGAATTACAACAAAATAAGGAAATCGCTACATGAGAAATCGAGTGAATATCCAATGTTGTAAACATTTGAATTTCAAAAGCTCATAAAAATTTAATTCGACTTTCTTTTAGACATTTTTTTTTTGTTTTTGATAAAGGTAGATAATCTTATAAGGAATCTTGTATTACATTTCAAAACCTTAGATTTAAAAAGAAACATTATTACGAATTCTTAACTCAAAATAATTTGCTTATTTTCGTGATTTTTCCATATTTTGTAAATTTTTGAACTTTAAATGCTTATAAAAAAAAACTGTGGCAATGTATTTTTAATATTTTTCAACTGATATTGTAATAATATACCAGGAGCCTTGTATTAAATTTTTACATTTTTTGGCCCAACAGATAAAACTTAATTGATATTTATAGGAAAAAAACTAAAAAAAAATGGAAAATGAAAATGTGCCTATACAGTTCAAAATAAATCAAAACATTTTGAAAATGTTATCGTGTATAAAAAATGATAATTTAAATATTCAGTCAAAATTTCATGTATCTACAGTCATTTGTTTTAAAGTTACACCAAAAACCAAAATCGATTTACCAATTTCGATTCCCATTTTTCCTTAATTTTTATGTTGTTTTTCCCGGCTCTCGTGAAAACTGTTGTTAGATTTTCACTTTTGACGCCCCTAAAGTACCAACTAGATTCATTTCCCTATCAGAAAAGCTATTTTTGAAGAAAATCCAAGCTTTTTTACTGTCCTAAAACGTGATGACAGACACAAAAAAAAAAAATTAAAAAAAAAAAAACACACATCGTTGTTAAATCAATACATTCATCGTTCCACTCAGAATCTATAAATCAGCCAAGATTGATGTTTTTTAACGATACTATTAATTTTAAATAAATATGTTAGGTTTCCCCATTTCGTGTGACAGATAACTTCACTTATATTGTCAGTCTCAAATTGTCCAACAACATGGTGAGATATTTACTCTAGGTGGTACTGCAGGTACAGGTTAAATATTATGTTTAATGATGCTTATACTGTGTAACTACAGTTTATTAAAAATTTATCAGCCGAGAAACAGGACAATTAAATAACAAAAATTTGTTAAGTAGCCTGCAATGCACGAAACCAAATAAATATAATGATAATATATATATAAAAAACGAATAAATAAATTTGTTGGGATTATTTATTTATTTTTTGGTACATTTTTAAGACAAAATAAAAATTATTAAAAGTGGGTAAGTTGATTTGGCCCTGCTGTATAGTAGGTAACAAGTGGGTCAATGTATAAATGATTGTATTAAACTTGCAGAATTCAATGATAAAATAATTTCATTGTATAAGAAAAACTATTCTGAGCGGAGGGTTTGTCAGTCTGGAAATTGTTATTATTTATCATATCCTGTAAGTTGAATCTATATTATACTATAGGTATTATTATTTTTTATTTGTTTCTATGATGATATACAAATCGTTAGAAAACCAAAAAAATATAACTTACTATTATTATAAATTATTATTTACTAAAATATATTTAATATTTCGTAGTTTTTTTTATTTAATTAATATTACAAAATTGAATTAATTTTAAATAATATGTGGTTTGGGAAGAAATTAACTTATCGTGCCAATAAAATGAATTAACTCATTAAGTTACTGAATAACATGGGGAAAATTTAAATCGTTAATTAACTTAGTTAAAAGTAACTTAACTTTTTAACTTAACTCATTAATGCCCAGCTTTGTGAATTTATGACAAATATATTAAAATATTGTATGGGTACTAAATTCTGTAGAATGTTAAGGCAAAATCTAATAAGTTTTAGGATTTTTGATAAGATCGTACCTATATATTCACAACTACCACTCACCAATGAACTTTAAAATTTTGTTTTTATTAAATCTAACATTTTGTGTTAAAAAAATGTCTATCCCCTCCCTTATACGAATTCAGAATTAGGCCACTATTCTGTGATATAAAACTATAGTATATGTTTTTGTAAAAATGATTGATTTATACAATTTATCAAAATAAAATATATGAATAATATAAAACAAGAAGTCCTGACTGATTCATAATCAACGCCCACTAGTCGTCCAGCCTAAGCTATTATAGCTACATAGAGACTTGAAATTTGAAATAGTGGTTCCTCTAATTCTCTAGATGTGCAATTGCAATTTTTTTTTATAAATTCTTTATGTATTTCAATGAGTTAACAACTGTTATGACACATCGTAAACTATATTATCGTCCACGTCGCCGCTACCAAAGGCCCATGACTGAACCCCAGCAAGCTCCGGGTGTCCGTGCGGTAATCGGTATTTTATCTGTTCTCCTTTCCATTCTTGCGCCATTAATTACTCCTATCTATCATCTTATTATCATTATTATCATTATTTAAATTAATTTATTATGTACAATTTTTAATGATATCAATTTCGTTGTTGTTTTTGCCGTATCATTCGGACCACATTGTACACACTCTCCCACTCGTCTCGTCGTACATACAAGAGACGTTCTATTTCATTGTATCGTTTGAAATCACTCAAAACAATTTTTGCGCACGCCATTGCGGCAAATTTAAATCGTCTGCGGTTTTCTTTTACTGAAACATCGACCTTCGCGACATTGCGTCCACTGTCCAACTCTGACGTCCTGCCACATTTAGTGCTTGTCGTCTACGCTTCCGCATGCGTTCGAGTGAGTACGTGTATATATTAGTATATTACATGTCATTCCTATCAGGGGAATCCGTTTCTTTGCCCGAGTTCGGTACTGATGCCAGATTCAACCATGCAAGTCCGCCAGCAACCCAGTGAGTTGGGTGAGTGCCCCCCCCAGGTATTTGCAATTGTAATTGCACCCTGTGGTTATTTCACCAGACCGATCAGACCACAGGGACCCCGGCCCCATACATAAACTGCACCGTCCTTTATCCCTTTGTACTACTTCCCTCCCATGCATTCCTTGTTTATTGTCTGCCACCGCTGCCGTAGAGCGGATTCGTCATGTGCACGTTAAATTGCCTATGTACCAGAAATATAGGGGCACTCCGAAATTTTCAACGTCGACCAAACTCGACTGCTACTTCACCGAACACCCTCAAAACTATCAAACAATAACATTAATGGTAAAAAAACATCTGCGTAAATCATTATTTTGGAATTTATATGTTTGTATGTTTATTTATAAGTTTGCGATTTTAAGTTTATACGGATACGCCCAACACAGTACCTACCTTACTGAACCGTTTATAGAGATTTTTGATTTTTGATTTCTTTACGTATTTCATCGAGTGAATAATGATTGCGAAATCACAATTTTTCACAATCAGAGAGTCATCTTATTTCCACAACACATTTAACTAGATTATTAAAAAAAAACACATTTTTGACTTACTAAAATTATTATTTACAGACTGTAATCAGCTAGTACTACGATTTAAGACTATCTTGTTTTAACGAACCTATGTAGTTAAGCATGAAAATACGATGGTGAAGTCAGAATTTTCAGGTCAGACTTATAGTTTTAAAGTTTTAGCTAATTGAAATATATAGTATTTTCATATACACCTGTAGGTAGTATATAATTTTTTTTTAAATTATTGAATTATAAAATGTATGAAAATGAAATATATGCATATAATGCCCATACTATGTCAGTTAGTAAAATGTAGGTACTATAATTGATAAAAAAAAATAGTATTTAATACTTAAATTTGAAACACATAGGGAAAATTATTTTTTGAGGAAGATTTTAAGTACTAATTTTTAACACTTTATTAAATACTATAGTATACCTATATAGGTATACTCAAATACTATTTAAAAGTATTTTTATACAACAAAGTGTCACTGTTAATAAACAAACGAAATTGTATTAGTGCTCACTGTAATACACATAGGTAAATATAAATATAATATAAAACATTTCATTTTCATACATTTGATAATTAAATAATTTTTACAAAAAAATATAGATACTATAATTTTATTCCACAGATTAACGGTCGGTATGAGAATGTAATATTACTGTTCAACTGCAGGTGTAAAAACTAACATATTACAATTATACTATATATATACCAGTGGTTCTCATACTTTTAATATTCCCTTACCACCTACACAGTTTGAACATTTTCATGTATCACTTGAACAAAATTTAACGGTTTTTTGTTTTTTTGCTTATAAAAACTGTATGCGTTATTTTACATGTATGGAATTCCATTTTATTAGATTATGAGAATATTAGAAGCATTGAATGCATAAAAATAAAATTATATTGGCACAATTATTGTTAATATCAAACAAACCCACGAATTCCACAAAAAAGAAATGAAAACCTGTACCAAAAAAAAAAAAAAAAAATATATATATATTATATCCTCACAAATATTTATATGTCGTACAAAGAACACTCGAGACGACAAGGTCATATATATATATATATATAGAAATTTAGTATGTACATTGCAACAACCCTCGCTGGCACCCACCCACACACACACGCATACTCACACACACACACACCCAGATATATTATATAATGTAGAGGGTTGGCTGTTTTGTTATTATACCTATACATAATATATTGTAAACACTCCTACACGGTACTCACACTTGCAAAAACACCGTCTCGCACTCTCGTCCGTGAGAAAAAAAATATACCTATAGGTAACAACCGACTGAAGATGGCGCCATATTATGGTAGGAGAGATGTGACCATGATAATATATTATATTCACAAGAAAAACCCTACCTAAGCTACTTGTAAAAATGGCAGAGTACAAAAAAAATATAAGATCTTTAAGCACGATAAAGATGTGATATCATGAATAAATGCCAAGTACCTATATTTAACTTAAGTAAACTGATTGTGTTTTAATAATTCATGTACTTGGCTAGAAATTATTCCTTAAAAGAAACAATAAGTGTGATGAACAAAATAATTAAATGGCTAATGAGTGAAGGGCTGTTAAAGTATTTTATATATTAATTAAATATATTATTTAAAAAATATTATTATTAATATTTAAATACTATTCTAAATAATTACTCGCCAAGTAAATACATTATTGAAAAAAAATAAGTTTACTTAAATTCAATATACTTGGCATTAATTATTCATGATATCACATCTTTATAGTGCTTAAAGATCTCGTTTTTTTTTTACTTAGCGCAATATTTACACGTAGTAAGGGTAAGGGACGCGTAAGGTTTTTTGTTGTGATATCAATAATCTTTAACGTTATTAAATATTGAGTATTTACACAATAATCTAAAAGAACGGTAATATTGTTGGTAACATTGGCGACGCTGATGCGACGACGACGACGACGACGACGACGACTTCCGTGATTCTGAATTTAATATACATTTCCATTAAAAAAATAGCACTTTTCCATTTACTCGTATAATAATTTTGATTTTTGATGATTTTTACAAAACCACGTTCTACACAATATTTTTGATGTTTTGGAGTTTGCTAGGAGTTAATTGATGGATTAGAAAATTAGTTATGTCATATAACAAATGTACCTGTATTTTACACTGTTTAAAGAGGCAACTCCTGCTTCGATATACTATACACAAAACCGTCGTACAGTTATTTTTTTTTTTACTTAGTGGCGCTGGAAAGCGTAATAAATGAAGTCTCTGTCTCTTTCAGAGACCCCTCGTTATAATATTATGGACCTACAGCCGAGGCAGACGGGTCGACAGAATTATTGTAAAAGCCGTTTATTGAATAGTTGTTTGAATTGAACAAGAAGAGAAATAAAAACCTGTACCAAAAAAAAAAAAAAATATATATGTATACCTATCTTCACAAATATTTCCAATATATGTCGTACAAAGAAGACTCGAGACGACCCGGTCATATATATATATTTATATTTATGTACATTACAACAACCCTCGCCGGCACCCGCACACACACGCACACACACACACACACGCACACACATACACACGTACACACACGAAGACACATATATATTATTATATAATGTAGCCGGTGCCTGTTTTTATCACACTGTAATCAGCTAGTATTATGATTTATGACTCTCTTGTCTTAACGAACCCATCTAGTGAAGCATGAAAATACGACGGTGAAGTCAGAATTTGGATATCAGACTTAGTTTTATACTTTTTGCTAATTGAAATATATAATAGTTTCATACACACCCTGCGTGGGCACTCGCTCGGACAATAATTGAAATCGAATACATCCCTCGAAAATTGAAAAATATTTTGAGTCGAAATTTGTAAAAATTGTTCTCTGTAGGACTTAGGTACATATAACTATCTACGATTTGAAATTTTCAAAATTTCCTTCAAGTTCTCCTACATTTAATAAAAAAAAAAGGTGGTCAAGTAGTGGGTGTCCCTCTGCCGTACAGTAGGTTACAAGTGGGTCACTGTATAATGGATGATATTAAATTTGAATTCAACGATATAATATCATTGTATAAGAAAAACGATTCTGAGCTGAGACGGTATGTCAGTCTAGGTATAAGACATATTATATACATATCTATGCGTTATACATCAACAACAAATCCTGATGCTATCATAGATATATAATAGTACACTTTAGAAGTTTCAAGTACCCACGAATAATATTATACAATCACAACAAAATAACTAAAATAGTTATTCTAGGTTTTTTAATATGTAATTTCGTCCAAATTTGAATTTAAAATGTCTGTAAAAAATATCTGTGTTCATATATTTTTTAGATTTTTTAGTTACACTATGACCTATTTATGAGAACCTTTGTTTTAAATTTGCAATGATTAGCTATAAAAACTGAATATTTTATAATTTATCAATGATTGATAATTTTCAAGATTTTGATAAATTTTGTCAAAGTTCGATCTTTAAATGCTTATAAAAAAAACTGTGCCTATGTATTTTTAATATTTTTCAACTGAAATTGTAGAAATATATCAGGAGCCTTGTATTAAATTTTTACACTTTTTGGCAAAACAGATAAAACTTTATTGATTTTTATGGAAAAAAAAAAACAAAAAAAAATTGAAAGCTGTAAATGTCCGTAAACAGCTCAAAAAGAGTCCAAATATTTTCAAAATTGTATGGTGTATAGGAAATGCTAATATAAACATTCAATAAAATTTTCATATATCTACAGTTTTTGAATTACAACAAAATAAGGAAATCGCCACATGAGAAATCGCGTGAATATCCAATGTTGTAAAAATTTGACTTTCTTATAGACATTTTTTTTTGATAAAGGTAGATAATCTTATAAGGAATCTTGTATTACATTTTCACATCTTAGATTTAAAAATAAAAATTTTTACGAATTCTTAACTCAAAATAATTTGCTAATTTTCGTGTTTTTTCCATATTTTGTCAATTTTTGAACTTTAAATGCTTATAAAAAAAAATTGTGACTAAAGAAAAACTAATTTTTTACGAATTTGAAGTTATAGACATTGGTTATTCAACAGTGAATTACCAAATTGTCATAGGTACGATTTTCTTATTTTGTCGTTATTCAAAAATCATTAGCCGTAGGTACTTAACATTTTCATCAAATGATTATTTTATCAAACATGATAACATTTTTACAACATTTTGACTCGTATTGAGGTATTTATAGACATTTAAAATATTCAATTTTTTATTTTTTTATATTCTACAAATTTTAATAACAATGTATTCGTTGTGTGGAAAAGCTTGAAAAGGAAATACAATGTTGGTAAATTGTTAAAATAGCAGTTGATAAATATTAAAGATCCATAAGCACGAAATTGTAATTTATTGTAATTAAAAATGATTAAATGTTTACATTTTATAGTTATACGAATTGAAAATGTAATCAAGGATTCTCTTAAATAGTTCATTCTGTAATCAAAAAATATAAAAATATAAAACTATTATAGTGGACATAAAGTTATAAACTGATAGCCGTTATTTTGATTATTATCTGTTTATAATTATTTTTAAAAAGGCGTGTGAGTATTGTTATGTTATGTAAATTTGAGCTTTCGTCTTTGTTTTCAAATTTAAAGATAATCGACTGAAGATGGCGAAATGTGGCAAGAGATGTTACCATGATAAAAAAATATAATAGCCTAATAAATTAAGTCTCTTTCGCAAAAAGTTTAATCGTCCGAGGAACAGGAAAATTATATAACAAAAATTGTAATTTGTATGCCTTTATATTTTCTATTTCTTAAGTTTGTATAACTTTACTAATATTATGGTATTGATTACTATGACTCAAAAAAAAAGTGTATAATATACGTGTGTGGTTGCTTATTTACATTATTGGGTATACAATACTATATTGTGTGCATATTATTAATAAATTGTGGTTATTACTAAAGGAACTTAATTGAATTATAATTATTTTTATGTTAGGTAGGTACCTAATTTTCTTAATAAAAACATGGTTAAGGTAAATCGGTAAATAGTGATTTAAATCCTCAGACAGGATGGTATATTATTACAGTATTCGATTTGAATACAATGATTACATTTGATAAAAAAGGATGCTGCTCAGATGAAACAAAATGCATGAATCATAAATATGTATGAATAAATAACTATTAATTGTATGTGTCGTATCCACTTAGAGAATCATATTTTTCATGAAGAGTATATTTTATACACACAATGACATTTTCAAATTTAATTTTTTTTTTTAAATTAATTTAACCTACTGTTGTACTAATACCTACCTATAATAAACTCCAAATTAATCATATCACAATATCCATTAGGTACTTATAACGCGTTATACATCAACAACAAATCCTTATACTATCATAGATATATGATAGTGTACTTTAGAAGTTTCAATTACCCACGAATATTATTATACAATCACAACAAAATAACTAAAATAGTTACTCTAGGTTTTTTTTATGTAATTTCTTCCAAATTTGTTCTTCAAATTACTATAAAAATAAACTGTGCTCATGTATTTTTTAGATTTTTTGGTAACAGAATAAACTACATACGTGGAATCTTGTTTTAAATTTTCAATCCTTAGATATAAAAGTTGAACATTTTATACATTTTTAACTACAAGATAACTATTCAATTTTAAATTTGATAAATGTTGTCAAAATTCGATCTTTAAATGCTTATAAAAAAAAATTGTGCCAATGTATTTTAAATATTTTTCAACTGATATTGTAACAATATATCAGGAGCCATGTATTAAATTTTTACACTTTTTGGCCAAACAGATAAAACTTAATTGATATTTATTGAAAAAAAAAATAAAAAAATTGAAAACTTACAATGTCCGTTAAAAGCTCAAAGAGCGTCAAAATATTTTCAAAATTGTAGGGTGTATAGAAAATGTTTATATAAACGTTCAGTCAAAATTTCATGTACCTAAGGTCATTTGTTTAAGAGTTGCACCAAAAACCCAAATCGATTTTCTAGAAAACAGATTTTGCGTAAATATCCCCGTTTTTCCTTAATTTTTCTTTTGTTTTTCACGGCACTTTTGAAAACTATTGGTAAAGTTTTAATTTTGACCCCCCAAAGTACCAACTAGATTTACTTTCCTATCAGAAAAGATACTGTTGAATAAAATCCAAGCACTCTTACTGTCCTAAAACGTGATGACAGACCCCCCCCTCAAAAAAACACACATCATTGTAAAATCAATACATTCATCGTTCCACTCAGAATCTCAAAATTTATAACTAATTCTTGGTCAATTTCACTTTTAACTTTAAAAAGTTATTAATTAAAATGTTTATCTAATAATTAATAAATAATAAACAATAACTAAGAATTATTAATCAAAGGTACCACTTTTATTATTGAATATTCAACAAATAAATTTAAAAAAATAAATATTTACCTCAATATTTTGAAAAATTAAACCTAGTCTAAATATTTATAATTTAAAATACATTTTTTTTTTATTATAATAATAAATTTTCAAAATAAAACTTGTAAATCGGATGTAAATGTATCTTTAAGAGGATTCTATCCATGTATTTGATGTCTCCGTCTTACATACGTACGACATAGCAAAGTTTCGTTCACTATAGTTTCAATAGTTTCCCGTTAGTTTTGATATTAGAGTGATTTGACCTATTATCAATTGTTTAGACAATAACATTATCTGTGCTTAAGCATTGGCTTTTATTGTCTATTTTAATTTTCAAGTGAGATATGAGCATTTTTTATTTTTGATATTTCACATACCCATATATTGCTTGAAAATGAAAATTTTGAAAAATTGGCAACGCTTAAACACAGTTAATGTTCTGATCTAAACGTTTTATAATATGCCAATTCACTCTAGTATCAAAACTAACTGCACACTATTGAAACTAGTGAACGACAATTTGCTATGTTGTGAGTGTGTAAGATTGAGACAACAAATGTATGGGTAACGTCCTCTTAAACTCCGAAACAAAACTTTGTAGTCGGCTACTCGTAGACTGTTATACTCTCGACATTACACAATGTTACAAAATATAATCGTACAACGTTTTACGTATGATCCGACGTTGCGTGGTTGCGAGACGCAAAATAAGACGGATAATAATCGACTGAACTGAACACTGAAGAAATAATCTATTATTCTATATCAACTATTATCTTTATCAACATCCGGTCGATATTCAGCGGGTTATACGACTACGGTCGATACGGGCTTATAGTATTATTTTTACTTCCACAAAAATTATAACGAGATATGAGAGGTTGTTTGCAGATAGTTTTTTTTTTCGATCTGTTGAAATATGTTTTTAGTTTGAAATTTGAAAAATTTGTCAAAATATGCAAAATAAGCATAAAATATGCACTTTCCTTCAAAATCTATCAAATATGCAAAAATATGCACATTCAAATTTTAGATCTGATATCATGGCACCGAGAAATTAATATAACTCTGCTATACTTAACAATACTTAAAAAAATATGCAAATGCTAGAAGTCCCTAAGCCTAGTAATGATATATATATATCTATGTTACCGTAAATGCCCGATCACTAGGTAAACCTAGGTTTTACTAGTTAATGCTAGGTTTTACTGTTTGTACTCAGTAAATGCTGAAATTCTAAATTTTATTCGGGCTTTTACTAAACACGTTGTGTACATCCTAGGACATACAAATTGACTTAGTAAAAGCTGATCAATACACGACACATAACATTTATTTTGCGAAGATAAATTTACGACTTCAATGTGTTGCAGGGACTTGCATTTTATCGGGTTGAAGATTAATATTATACAACTTATATCATGATATAACTTAGTAATAGCTGACTGATATCAATTGATTGGTGGCACTAACGGATACTTTATCGCTTAGATATGGTTTTATTAGATACATGTTCAGTCTGTTTGGGTTTTACGTGATAGACGGATCCATTTGTAGAACAGTGTAATATGTGTTGTGCGCGTAGTGTTTAATATAATATTGAATTGTGTTTAATTAATATAATTTTTAATTATATTTATTTTCATTGATAATTTGACTTTAATATGGCTAATATAGAAAGGTTTCTGTTTTTAAATGATTTTTATTTTGTATAAAGAATTTAAATAACTGTCAGAAGTTTGTTTTAATAATATAAAATTATAATTTTTACGCAGCTTAAATGTTATGTGTCGTGTATTGATCAGCTTTTACTAAGTCAATTTGTATATCCTAGGATGTATACAACGTGTTTAGTAAAAGCCCGATTAAAATTTAGAATTTCAGCATTTACTGAGTACAAACTGTAAAACCTAGCATTAACTAGTAAAACCTAGGTTTACCTAGTGATCGGGCATTTACAGTAACATATATGATATAATATTAGTTATATTATGGGCTGACTGACCGTCTTCGCTTAGATTCGTTTTTTGTATACGATGATTTTATGTAATTGAATTGATATTCAACACCATGTATTACATAGTGACCCACTTCTAATTATTTACTGTACCGCAGAGCGACAACCACGAGTCCACGAACCCTCTTTATTTCTTGTATTTATAGGTGGGTAGTATAAAAAAAAGAAATTATTAGGTAGTCACAAAATTGTGTATCACGGTTGACAAGTGGGATAAATTCAAAATTTGCAAATTCTCTTGCAAAGACTATATGTATTACATATTTACATGTTTACGTATAGATTTTAATAGTGGACATAAATTCATAAACTGATAGTTGTATGACTCAATATAACTTTGGTTTGTGAACAGAAAACAATATTTTGTTTGTCGTCTGTTTATAAATATTTTAAAAAGGGCGTGCGAGTATTGTAATGCTATGTACATTCGGGCGCTCAAGTTTTTTTTTTCAAATCTAAAGATTATCGACTGAAGATCTGAAGATGGCGCCATTGGGTAAGAGATTTGACCATGATAATATAATATAATAGTGTTATAAATGAAGTCCGTGTCGGAGACCCCTCGTTATTATGTGGTCCTACAGCCGAGACAGACGGGTCGATAGAATTATTTTAAAAACCATTTATTAAATAATAGTTGTTTGAATTCCACAAAAGAGAAATAAAAACCCGTACCCAAAAAAAATAATATATATATATCCTCACAATTATTTCCAATATACATCGTACAAAGAAGACTCAAGACGAGATATATATATATATAAATGTACATTGTACATTATAATTTATTGCTACAACCCTCGCCAGCACACACACACACACACACACACACACACACACACACACACACACACACACACACACACGCATGCAGACACAGATATATTTTATTATAATGTAGCCGGTGTCCTTCTTGTTGTTATGGTACAAAAAGGAACATTCCTAACCGAGAGTGGAGGCGACATTATAATATTATCGTACCACGTTTATATTCGAAGGTCACAGAGTTCGCCCGGAGTGCGAGGGGTGAAAATATACCATTTCAGTTGTTCGTAACGTTGTGTTATTTTTATTAAAATAAATTCTGATATCATATGTTTGTATAATATACACATCGAACTAAAGAATCTTCTTTCAACTGATTCGGTGTTTCGTGTATTATGTAATTTTTTGTTAATTATCTGCTTATTAATATTTTTATGCTGCAATATCTTAACATTCGATAAATGCAACCTTTACACACTTTAGTTGGCGAGACATGTCAACCCCCCCCCCATAGTTAAATATGAAATGATCTTAATTATTTGTAATCGTAAATAATAAACTATTTTTACTGATGATATTATGATACATGGCATATTACATAGGTTAGGTTGCGGACTAGACAAAATTTCCTAGTGGGCCGCTGCTCGTATAAATTATATAATATCTATTAATATTATTACTGTGAAATTATAAATTACAATATTATCTAATAAGTAATAAGTATGTAATAATATTATTAAACATAAAAACCCAGATGTTCTTATAAAATATAATTTATACAGTAGTGCATATCATTGCTTGACCTCGACTTATCAGTACTTGATATTGATGTGTACTCAATTAAGTATACAGTTGGAATGTTAAAAAATTTTTTATGTATTTTATTTTAATGATCTAACTGAATTTCTATTAAAATTATTAACATAGATAGCATGCCAAAGATCATTTTTTCTATTGAAAATAATTAAAACTCGTCTGAGAAATTAAATGAGTGAAGAAAAATTGGACGCATTTATGATGATGGGAGTCGGAAGAAATGTTTTATTTAGTATTAATATTGATGATATTATTAATATATTAAAAACTAAAAGTGATTGATTAAATAATAAACTTTCTTATTAAAATCAAATTGATTGTACCTAGTTTAAATTAAATACATAACAATTACTTGATATATACCCTAACTGACAAATTTACAATAGTTATTTTATTTTGTTTTATATCAATTATTTAAATAATTAAAAATTAAAAATTTAAAAGCTAAATTGTGTTTACAAAAAAAAAATATATATATATATAGGACATAGGTATTATATTATAAAGGGCCGTTACTACTACTGAGGGCCTCTAAAATTATAATTTTCCCGGGACGTTTTTTATCCCAGTCCGACACTGCTACCTACATTGTTTATCTCTATTGTGTATTTATTTTCTGTTATTCAATAAAATCAATTTTGTTGGTTCTTAGTTATTTTTTTTATGATATTGTCACCCCCTTAGGTTTTAATTTATCGGAGCCCTAGACGTCTTATGGCTTATGATGTATATGTCTTATACTGCACATTTTAATTTTTATTGTTAATTAAAATAATTTACTCATAAAATTGCATACTATTTAATACAATTGTATTATTTCTCTATTATAATTTGATACGTTGTGCATACGTTAAAAATTCATGAAGCCTGTACACAGTACGAATTTATTGTCATAACTATTATTACTATCATTATTATTATTATTTATATCTGTTAACTACATGTGTTTTGTAATAAAAATTATGTGATATGTATACATTTTTTTCTCCCCAAAATAGTACAAACTATTCTCCATATATATTTTATTACTACCTGAAATAGTACAAACTAACTGTGGTTTTAATTTTTCCTAGGCGACCGTACAAAGCGTCCTACAGGCTACAACCCTCATATACACCAAACTAAATAAATAAATTATTCTTTTGGCGTTATATTTTGGGGAAATCGAGGTCACCGTGTCGGTCCGATATAACAACAGGTAGGTACTAGGTGGCTCATTACGGTAAGGAAAAATTAAATATATCAACGTAAACAGGGTTACACAAAACAAACGAAACGGCATTAATAAGTAGTTTTAGATCAAAAATACCTGTTATGAGATTTATAGGGAACAACAATTCGGAGACCTAAGCTGAATTTTGTATAATTCTACATAATATACAATTTGTTTTAAAAAATACGACTTTTTTATTTCATTTTTCAAATAACTGTAACTCTTTTGATAATAAATATTTCAAAAAACGTCTATGTGGGGTTAGTAGTCTCCTAAATATTGTTCTTTGTCTATACTACTATATAAAATGAAGTCTCTTTTTTTTTGTTAAGGGATAAACTCCAAACTACTATCAGATCTTTTTATTTTTTTTTATACGATAGAATATTTCACGGAGAAGGTTTATATGAAAGAGAATTTTATTAAAATATACCGGAAAAGTAGGAAATATAGATGTCAAAAATACTACAGTGGCACCATCGGTCCAGAAAAAAATTAACTAAAGAATAAAATAAAAATTTAGTTTATTTTTGCCGATTAAAATAATAATAGTGTATAATATATGGGTTTGCTATTTTTTAATCGGGCATGTTTGTTGGTTTTTATCATATCTTTTGTCAATATATATAAATGATGTTGTTGGGGTAGATTTGACCTCTGGGATGAGGCCATTTAAAGGGTTAAATTTGGTTTTATTTTATTCATCGGATTTGGTATAACTTTGATACTTTATAGTTAAATCATAGACTTACGTACAAACAGCACATTGTCCTCTATCTACCTCAGGTAGATTGCCTACCTGATAATGTAGTGCTGTGAATCAGAATTTTTTTTTACTTCCGGGCAACAGAAAAGTTAAGATAAATTTGAACACCATACACTGAATAACAACTGAACAAAGTTTGAGTCATATAGAGTTGATACATTTAACGGCAAACGAAGTACACGGGTTCAGCTAGTAATGTATAAAATCAATTTTTAGTTTTTTAATTATTTATTTTATTTTGCTTGGATATGTTAATATGTTTTTACTGTGATATTGATTGGTGTAGCATCCTCATACTCTTAAGTAGGTTGTAAGTAGATACTTATAACCAGGGCCGGCTCTAAACAAAATGTAAACATAGGCAAAATCAAAATTTTCTGTCTTTTAGTTTTGATCTCTGATTCACGTCTACTTCGAGATCAACTTACAATCTACCTCATACGTATTATAGTTCTATAATTAATAATACACAAAAAAAATAGTTTTATTCGATTATAGACAATTCATTAATATTTCAAGGATAAGAATTTTTATTTTTTCGACTGACTGGAACCACCTTAAGGGAATATCAAATATACCGCTTTTTCAGACTAATTGGCCTATTTTAATTTTCGATAAAGATTAAGGTAGGTACAATAATGTATACAATAATACAAACATCTTATTAGTATTAAAAATAATAATCTTTGAGATTACTAATAAATTAGCATGTCTTAAAAAAAGTTAAGATTAACTAAATTTAATTTAATTATTATCATTTAATTAAAGTATATTATTATGATTTATGAATATGCTCTACTCGTAATTTTTATACAGAGATACAGTGAACTGCAGTTTACAATACAATTCGTAAGATCGAATAACTTTAATAACATTCACGCTAAATGTTAATATATGACTGTTCTAACAATTATTATCAAAATTATTAATTACATAATTTATTAATATGCTAATAATATAGGTACAATTTTGCTATACAAAAATATACATACAAAGCATACAATGTGGTATAACATGGGTACGATACTTGTAAGTTTACAGCCACCGTTGTCTCTAACTAACTGTAAAAATATTGCAGGTGGTTACGAGACAAAGCGATGGATGAAAAAACAATAATATTATTATTGATAGCTCTGATTAGTATTATCACGCATACCCTTGTCGCTGTGCCAAAATTAAACAATATAATAAATAATAATATTATATAAACTGGTTGCCATCGGGTCACGGTCTTATTTTGAACAGAGTACACATTGTTACAGAATAATTTATTATTCTACGATATTATATAGTATGTGTTTGTTATCGACGTTCGACGACCGCGACGTCGTCATTTCAGGGAAAAATCAAATTATAATAATTATTTGTAATATAGGTACGTTATCTTCAGTTTAATTTCTGTGTATTAAAAATTAATTTTACTTTGAAATAAACCATCCCAACCAAAACCAAATTTAGTTCATTGCCGGATATCAGCTATTATTTTTAAAATAATAAAAGTGTAATAATGAAATAATTTCTTTTTTTCTCATCGGTGTTCGAACACGGTTTCGGTTTTTTGCGTTAGCCCAAGTATCAACATATTACGGCTAAATACGGCCCTGCCTCCTACCAAGGAAATGCCGCCTTTTACATATTGCCGCCCCAGGCATAGGCCTGTGTTGCCTGTGCCTTCTGCCTCGCCGGGCCTGCTTATAACTATTGGTTATAAGTACTATTAAAATATACTATGTAGTATTTTATAATCAATTCCATAACCTATCAACAATGTACAACATCATTGTAATACCAAAATAATTTATATTCGTAATTTTAACTCTATAAAATGAAACCATTGTATACGAAAAAAGATTCTGAGCGAGTACGGTTAGGTTAACTACAACAGTCATCTAAGATTCGTGGTTTTAACAGGCACGTAATTTCTTCTAAATTTTATTTTTAAATGTCTGTACAAAATTACAACTGTATTCATATATTTTTTTTAAATATTTTGGTTACAATATGAACTATTTACGAGAATCTTTGCGTTAAATTTTTAACCCTTAGTTGTAAAAATTGAGCAATTTATAAATGTTTAATTACAATAATTGATAATTTTTGAGTGTTTCGGGTTTTTTCTTTTTTTCGAACTTATAGTTTCAATTTTAAATAGGTACTATACCTACTACTTTTAAATTTTGATTATTTAGTTTTGATTCTATATTGCTTTTACATATTAAATAATGTATTATATAATATAATATTATGATAATATTATAAAATAAGATATATTATGTCTATTGTTGAATTTTAACTTTTAATTGTATTTTTTTTAAATTTAAAATCGATAATTAATTATATCAAAATAATAATCTTTATAAATATTTAATTATTATATACATAACGATTTTAATATTTTTGCAAATCTTGCAATCGAATACCTACTTTTATTACTTTGAGGTTTTGTTCGTTTTTACAATACGTAAAAAACATAACTTCCAGAATAATACATTTTTGAATATCCATATACGGACTAAGAACTTAACTTATTAAAACATTGTTATAAAATAAACATGATTAAAAATGTTATTTGTTTTTATTTAGGTAAGTAATTTAAATATCAAATAAATGACAAAAATATTATAATAATGGTAATTTTAATTTTAATTGCACCACAGTAACCAAAACGGTTTGTGGAAAAATTGGTATTTTTCAGGGCTTGCAAACGTTATATAATAACGTTATGTTTTACAAATAACGATTGAAATTTGTAAACGTAATTATAACGGTAAGCGATAGTCAAAAATAACTAAATACCGCAAAACAAAGCATAACGAATAACAAAATATATAATATATCATTAAGCAAAAAATATCGAAAAACGTAATTTATAGAATATCATTTAACGAAAAATATCGCAAAACAAAATTATTTGAAAATTTAAAATCCTTTTATTTAAAAGTAAGGTATATTGGTTTGGTAGAAATATATATCATTTCATGCTATTTATTTTTGTCTTAGAAAAAAATCTAAGAATTGATTTTATTATATTCCGTATCCGGGACATAACCTACAACATTTTCTTGGAGTTATTGATAACTTTTAAATTGACTTGCAAATAGTAAATACCTAGTATAATAATAATAATAACAATTATAATTAATATTATTTATTATTATTAATAATGATTAATGATGTCTCGATAATTGCGCTGTAGAAGTATAGAGTATAGACTTATTTTGTATTCACTCTGTACTTTGTCTATACTCTGTAGTCTGTGCTACTGCGGTCCTGTTGTGAGTGTTAAAGTATGTTATTAAAACATCCGTTTTATTTATATTAGCTACATATTAAAACAATTAACGCAATCATGGGAAGAGCAAATCTAACCCAGTACTGAAAATGCAAAGGTGGGCATTAACTTGTTAAAAAGTTAAAGTTGAGTTAAAACTTAAAAAGTTAATTGTTTTTAACTTTTGAACTTAACTAGTTAATTATTTTTGTTTTAAACTTATTAACTTATTCAGTTAAAATTTCCAACGTAATTATATTAAATACCTAGGTGTTAGGTATATAGAATACCATTTATACCAATATTAAATATTAATAAAATAATAAATTATAATTTTCTGGTAACGATGTTGAAAAAAATTAAGTAGTAAATTACTTACTGGATTGTAGGAAAATGTTGGGTAAAATAACGTTTTTATTCTAAATAAGGATAAAAGCAAAACTTGGATAACGTTTTAATTCTTCATAACGATAAACGTAAACATTGTGTAACATTTTAATTGTAAATAACGTAAAACGGAATTTTTTTTTCAAATGTAATTCCTGGCATTTTTTATTTAATTATCAAATCTCGTTAAAAAATTAACTTTAATTGTCGAAAAAAAATGTATGCTTGGGTAGGTATCTATATAATTTATTATGTAGGTTTTTTATAATATATTCTTAAATTGTTGCACATGAACAACTTAAGAGCAAAACCTTGTGGCTATACTTAAGTACCTAATTATTACATTTTGAATATTTTTGACTCGGAATAAATTGCTTTGCTCAGAATCTAAAAATTATTGTGTACTTCAGTGGCGTATATAGGGGGGAGGCCCCCTAGGCTAGGGCCCATAGTGAAATTGCAGGTTCAATTAAAGCATTGCATGTATATCTGCACTGTTTACAGTTTTTCACCATGATTAAGTTAGCCGGTTGATTAAAATCGTTTTGAGGAATCAACAAGGAAATGTTAGATGGTCAGGACTTGCTTTGACAACTTATAATTGACTTTGATGTTAAATTCATAGTAAGATAACATTAAAAATTAAAATATATAAATGACACTATCAATATTTTTTAAAAAAGAATCAAAAAATTAATTTTACATAATAATTAAATTGCGTAATTTTTATTTGTACTGTTTATGTCATAATTATAACCACCCAGCTCCCTAAAAAATGTATAGTTATGGCTATGTTAGTTGTGCTATTCTTGACTAGTGATAACTGATAAATTGGCCCATAGTGAAAATAATTCGTATATACGCCACTGGTGTACTTATTTGTATTTATTCGTTTAATATTATAAAATTATTGTCAATGTCAATAAAGGTTTTCTCGGACTGTTGACAACATTTCAAACTGACCAATTTTTTATTTTATTTTTATTTTTTAATTATAATATTAAGGGTTCAAACACTCAAAATAATTTACAATCATTTTATATGAAAATATATGTTTTTTTAGATTCTGGGTGGAACGATGAATGTATTGATTTTACAATGGTGTGTGTTTTTTTAGATTCTCAGTGGGACGATGAATGTGTTGATTTTACAATGATGTGTGTTTTTTTATTTTTGTGTCAGTGTACACGACTAGTACCTAGTCGAAATAATGCTTCGGTTATCAACTTCAGTATCTTGTTCGATGGAAAAGTGAATATAGTTGGTACTATTGAGAGGTCAAAATTTAAAATTCCAAATAGTTTTCAAAAGCTCCGTGTAAAACAAAATAAAAAAGCTGCTTTGCTGTACAGTAGGTTACAAGTGGGTCAATGTATAATGGTTGGTATTAAATTTGAATTCAATGATATAATATCATTGTATAAGGAAAACGATTCTGAGCGGAGACGGTATGTCAGTCTATATGTACCTATATAAGACATATTATATACTTATCTATGGTATTAAAAAAAATTGACCTATAATAGGTACATATAATAAATTCCAAATTAATCATATCACAATATCCACACAATTCTCTGTTCTCAACTTACTGTGCGTATGTAGCACTCTCTGTGCAGACTGCAAAGTAGGTAGGTACTATTACAGACTGTCAAAGCCGTTATTTTTATTTTTGAGTACGTATAAGATCAGGGCAAGACTTGGTCAACAATATCTACCAAAACAATTTAAAAAAGGCCCACTTAGGTATACCTATAAAAACAAATCTGAAAAGTCTCTCTGCTTTACAGTAGGTTACAGGGGGGTCACTGTATAATGGATATCATTAATTTTGAATTCAATGATATAATATCTTTGTATCAGAAAAACGATTCTGAGCGGACACGGTATGTGAGTCCATAGATATAAGACACATTATATACTTATCAATGGTAAAAAAAAAAAAAATTGTACGGAAAATAAATTCCAAATTAATCATATCACAATATCCATTAGGTACTTATAACGCGTTATACATCAACAACAAACCCTGATACTATCATAGATATATTATAATAGTGTACTTTAGAAGTTTCAATTACCCACGAATATTATTATACAATCACAACAAAATAACTAAAATAGTTATTCTAGGTTTTTTTTTATGTAATTTTTTCCAAATTTGAACTTCAAATTACTATAAAAATAAACTGTGCTCATATATTTTTTAGATTTTTTGGTAACAGAATAAACTACATACGTGGAATTTTGTTTTAAATTTTCAATCCTTAGATATAAAAGTTGAACATTTTATAAATTTTTAACTACAAAATAACTACTCAATTTTAAATTTGATAAATTCTGTCAAAATTCGATCTTTAAAGGCTTATAAAAAAAAAATTGTGACTATGTATTATTAATATTTTTCAACTAATATTGTAACAATATATCAGGAACCTTGTATAAATGATTCACACTTTTTGGCCCAACAGCTAAGTATAACTCTAAAACAAATGATTATAATACATGGAATTTTCACTGAATGTTTATATTATAGCCTTTTCTATACATGAAAAAATTTTTCAAAAAATGTTGACTTGTTTTAAGCTGTTTACTGATATACTCAGTTTCGAACAGTTTTAGGTTTTTTCTATGAATGTCAATAAAACTTTATTTGTTAGGTAAAAAGGCTTGAAAATTTAATAGAAAGCTCCTTTTACGTTGTTACTATGACGTTTGAAAAATATTAAAAATCCTTCTTCACAGTTTTTTTTATAAGGATTTGAAGTTCAAATTTTGACAAAATTCATCAAATTTAAAATTCAATAATTATTTTGTAGTTAAAAATTTATAAAATGTTCAACTTTTATATCTAAGGATTGAAAATTAAAAACAAGATTCCATGTAAGTAGTTAATTCTGTTAACAAAATGTCTAAAAAATACATAAGCAAAGTTTATTTTTATAGACATGTTAAGTTCAAATTTAGACGAAATTACATAATAAAAAACCTAGAATAACTATTTTAATTATTTTGTTGTGATTGTATAATATTATTCATGGGTAATTGAAACTTCTAAAGTACACCATTATAATATATCTATGATAGTATCAGGGTTTGTTTTTGATGTACAACGCGTTATAAGTACCTAATGGATATTGTGATATGATTAATTTGGAATTTATTTTATGTACAATTTTTTTTTAATACCATTGATAAGTATATAATGTGTCTTATATCTATGGACTCACATACCGTGTCCGCTCAGAATCGTTTTTCTGATACAAAGATATTATATCATTGAATTCAAAATTAATGCAGAGAGACTTTTCAAATTTGTTTTTATAGGTATACCTATGTGGGCCTTTTTTAAATTTTTTTGGTAGATATTGTTGACCAATTCCGGCCCTGATCTTATACGTACTCAAAAATAAAAATGACGGCTTTGACAGTCTGTAATAGTACCTACCTACTTTGCAGTCTGCACAGAGAGTGCTACATACGCACAGTAAGTTGAGAACTGAGAATTGGAAAATAAAATGGTTATATTATAATAGTATTCAACCACTGTAAGTGTACGAAATAGGTAACGAAATAGGTAACGAAATAGGTAATGAAATAGGTAATTATAATATTATAAGAATATAGGTATACTAATACGGGACACAGGCATCTATTTAAAGGTAATAAAATAATATATTAATAATATACAATATATAATAGGGGCTTTATATAGGTAAACTTGAAGGTAATATGCAATAAGCAGATAAGCTTTACACCTTAAGCACATAAACAAATTTCTTCTGCGAAAACTATGACCAATTACGATAAATGAGTACTTGGTACACATACGTGCAGCGCCGGAACATAGCTTTTTAACACCCGGGGAAAATTAAAAAAATACGCCCATCTCAGGGAGATGACCAGAATTAGTATTTTTTTTACGAAAAATCAAGCACACTCACACAGTATTGCGAGGAACTGATTACCAACATTTACAAAACCTTTCCAAATATACTGCAGGACCAATCATTTATTTACCACAAATAATTTGAACGATTTTAACTTAAAAATGAAAGATTTTAAATTTTAAACTATTCACGTAATATAGTTTTAGAAGCACTTCTTAATGGTGTATTTAAAGCTAAAATCTGTGGTCAATATTTCTAAGTTCCAGGTCTAGAATAAATAATATTGATAATAATAACATGTATGAATTATTTATTAACAAATCTAAATTAGGTATCCATTGCTTACTTTTAATATAGGACGCTTTATGTAAAAGAACAATATTTAATTTACAACATACCTATCAATATTATACATTTCATTTTTAATATTTGTTACAATCAAAACTTAATAATATGTACCTAGGTACGGAATAAATACAATGAAACAAAAATGTAATTATGTACTGAAAATTGTAATATAATGATTATAAGACGACAAAGAAATATTTATCATGGATTATCACTTACGGATTGAATGTACCTATATACTAAAATAACTACATTCTACATTCTACATTTTAAAAATTTCCAGAATAATAAGGACCTGGTTGTCTGTTTGACATCTTGAACTATAAAAATAAATTAGACAAAAAACACAGTTTATAATAAAAAAAAAAAACGAACCAAATAGAATATAAATTTCCTTTTAAATTATTTTAATATAATATGTAAAACATAATAATATTCAATCTGTCTTGGGCTTGATATTAATATAATATATGAATTACAATTAATAGTGCGATTTTTAAGATTAAGGTTTTAAACAACTATCTACATAATATTATATTATATGTAAGAAAATGATATAATTTACCATACTTTATTATGTCACTAATCGGAGAGTACATTAATCTATTTATGATAGACTAAGGCATGTACACTCCCGCTGACAGTAAATTGCGGAAGGGTTTTATTTATTTTATATTTTTATCTATTTTTTACCTTTTTCATATTTGTCCTTTTTAATATTTAAATCAATGTTATTAGTTATTACTAAACTCGATTAAAAATAAAATTATTTTATTTTATTCCCATACCCAATTTTACACATTTCCTGTGAAATATTATTTTGTACTTAGTTTTGACTTTTGTTTTGAAGTCCATTTTCAATTTTCAATTTACAAAATATTTAAAACCTTAAAAATACGCCCACGAAAATTATACGCCCAGGGATAAATCCCGACTTCCCCCCCCCTAGATCCGGCCCTGATAATAGTACACTTTAGAAGTTTCAAGTACCCACGAATAATATTATACAATCACAACTAAATCACTAAAATAGTTATTCTAGGGTTTTTATTATGTAATTTCGTCCAAATTTGAACTTAAAATGACTATAAAAATAATCTGTGTTTTTGTATTTTTTAGATTTTTCGGTAACAGAATTAACTACTTACATGGAATCTTGTTTTAAATTTTCAACCCTTGGATATAAAAGTTGAACATTTTATAAAATTTTAGCTACAAAATAATTATTCAATTTTAAATTTTATAAATGTTGTCAAAATTCGATCTTTAAATGCTTATAAAAAAAAACTGTGACTAAGGATTTTTAATATTTTTCATCTGCCTTTGAAACAATATAGTAAAAGCCTTGTATTAAATTTTCAAGTATTTTTACTCAACAAATAAATTGTTATTGATATTCATAAAAAAAAAACTAATAAAATTTGAAACTAAAAATGTCTCTAAACAGTTCAAAATAAATCAAATGGTACTGTAGGGGTTACTTAATTGTATTTATTATTAGAAATAGTTATCTATAAATGTTGAAAAATAATCAAAACTTTAATTACCTACCTTTCCTGTATACAAATTATAAACACTTTTGCTGTTTTGGTTCTATGCGCCTCAGCCTTCAATTATAATAGATTTTTATGGTAAAATAGAAAATCTTTTATTCTGATTAGGGTACACAATTTAGGCCAGTAAAAAATTGTATTTAATTAAACAATTTATAATAGAAAAAATGAAAAAGTAAATATTTAAAATCAAATCTTTTTTTTAAACATAAACAAATGTATAACTATCTTGGTAAATATTATAATATATAATATTATAAACTATATATTAACATGATTTTTAATATACAGATATAATATACGTATCGTACGTTGATTGATAATCTTATAACAGTTATTGTGTAGGTATCAGAAATTTTAACGAAAACACAGCATCAATAAATGCCTAGGTATAGTTACTAGTTACATTTTCACTCAGAATCTTAATAATTATAGTATATTAGTTGTATATGCTTGCAGTATAGGTATGCTAATGCCAGTATACCAGTATATACTTAGTATACTAATACGAATCTATTCATAATCTTACCGAATTAACTTTATTTTTTTTTTTCATTAATTCCAACGTCATCACTACAACATCATAAACAAATAATGTGAAATAAAAATGTTTTCTAAACTTCTATCACCAAGCATTAAATAAAGAACTAAAGAAACTAAAATTGTACGCCCGGGGATCAATCCCCGGCTTCACCCCCCTAGTTCCACCACTGAGTATCAGATATATTATATACTTATCTATGGTATTAAAAAAATTGACCTATAATAATTTCCAAATTAATCATATCACAATATCCATTAGGTACTTATAACGCGTTGTACATCAACAACAAACCATGATACTATCATAGATATAATATAATAATCAGCGCCGGATCATAGCTTTTTAACACCCGGAGAAAATTAAAAAAATACGCCCATCTCAGGGAGATGACCAGAATTAGTATTTTTTTTACGAAAAATCAAGCACACTCACACAGTATGGCGAGGAACTGAGGACCAACATTTACAAAATCTTTCCAAATATACTGTAGGACCAATCATTTATTTACCACAAATAATTTGAACGATTTTAACTTAAAAATGAAACATTTTAAATTTTAAACTATTCACGTAATATAGTTTTAGAAGCACTTCTTAATGGTGTATTTAAAGCTAAAATCTGTGGTCAATATTTCTAAGTTCCAGGTTTAGAATAAATAATATTGATAATAATAACATGTATGAATTATTTATTAACAAATCTAAATTAGGTATCCATTGCTTACTTTTAAGGTAGGACGCTTTATGTAAAAGAACAATATTTAATTTACAACATACCTATCAATATTATACATTTTCATTTTTAATATTTATTACAATCAAAACTTAATAATATGTACCTAGGTATACGGAATAAATACAAAGAAACAAAAATGTACTGAAAATATTGTAATATAATGATTATAACACGACAAAGAAATATTTATCATGGATTATCACTTACGGATTGAATGTACCTATATACTAAAATAACTACATTCTACATTCTACATTTTAAAAATTTCCAGAATAATAAGGACCTGGTTATCTGTTTGACATCTTGAACTATAAAAATAAATTAGACAAAAAACACAGTTTATAATAAAAAAAAAACGAACCAAAAAGAATATAAATTTCCTTTTAAATTATTTTAATATAATATGTAAAACATAATATTCAATCTGTCTTGGGCTACAATCAATAGGATAGTATTTTTGTTTTAATTATTTAAATATGTTGTACTTTTGTAGTATCAAGTTTATCAAGTAAATTAATAGTTGTATACTTGTACCTATTTAAAAAGTAAACACAAATGACAAATTATATTCCATTTTGTGTTCTGTTACATTTATCTAGTGAGTAGTGGCCATGGTGATATTTATAAAAAAAGTTCAGTTTATAAAACGGCATTACTTAATTGTTAAATTAAATACAAAGACTTTTATAAGCCTAGGTACGAACATGTAATTTAATAAATAATCTGAAAACAATTAAATCATTAGTACCTAAGTAACATTTTATGTAGTACATAATTTTATGTAGTACCTACCTATTTGGAAAAATATATAGTTGTTAATTTAAAACCACATAACAATGAATTACAATTAATAGTGCGATTTTTAAGATTAAGGTTTTAAACAACTAACTAAATAATATTATAATATTTGCAAGAAAATGATGTAATTTACCATACTTTATTATGTCACTAATCGGAGAGTACATTAATCTATTTATGATAGATTAAGGCATGTACACTCCCGCTGACAGTAAATTGCGGACGGGTTTTATTTATTTCATATTTTTATCTATTTTTTACCTTTTTCATATTTGTCCTTTTAATTTTTAAATCAATGTTATTAGTTATTACTAATCTCGATTAAAAATAAAATTATTTTATTTTATTCCCATACCCAATATTACACATTTCCTGTGAAATATTATTTTGTACTTAGTTTTGACTTTTGTTTTGAAGTCCATTTTCAATTTTCAATTTACAAAATATTTAAAACCTTAAAAATACGCCCATGAAAATTATACGCCCGGGGATAAATCCCCGCCTTCCCCCTCTAGATCCGGCCCTGCATACGTGTACTGTACACAATGTCAATTATATTACCTATATCATATTTTATAATATAATAATTTATTATTTTACACTTTATTTTTTTTTCGTAACGATTTGGGTTCTAACTAATAGCCTAAGGAGGGGCTAAATAGAAGAATTGGGGGGGCTAAGCTCTTCTAGGTACCTAGTAGTTACGCCGATGGCTCATGTTGGTGATATTATCTGTGCACGAACATGCTGCCGACAAAATCGCGGTATGCCCTACGAACAAGTGTACCTCAAAAATGCTACGCCACCTACACGGCCCACGGTAGGCCGTACCAAAAATTATATCTACCCAATTTTCAATAATTATAAGCACCCCCTCACCTCTAAATCCACCCCAACCTGTTCCTCCGCGAATTGGTACATGAATAATAATAATGTTATAATAAATGACATTACCTACGCTTATCCACTGAGATGGATAAGATATACTTAATAAAATAATTTAAGTTAATCAATAATAATTTATTATGAACGAAAATAATCTTAACTACACGTATACACGTCCATCGTACGTAAAAATGAAATGTTTTGCCCTTCGACGGTCGGGGAAACGGGATTCGAGACGGCCATGGATTATTACCTCTGGGGACGGCTCGTTTTTTGTATCAATATGGTGAGAACGGCCAGTCAGCGCTTCGGTATTATCTTATCTATCTCAGTGCGCTTGTCATCGTATCTGTGGTGATAACGAGGCTTATCAGCACTTACGTTCGGCTTTCGGCAGTATCGACTCACAGATGTAGTGTGATCATGATTCATGATATAGAAGTTAGTATGGATTGAGGCGTCCGTGTGTCGACTACTCGCGCTCTTACGATATTGTATTCGTGATAATTATTTTAGATTGTACCTATTCGTTTTTATATTACATCGCGTACGATCTCTGCTATATTTTATGTTCCTCGTGTTGACTAACGATCTCGTACCGTCGTTCTCTTTTCGCATCTCGATCGAATCGCCGACATACACCTGTACCGCCGTGACTCGCCCGACGCACACCTGTACCGCGTTTTTTATACCTACGCATCATTGCGCGCTGTTTTAACTGTTTGCCATTTTGCTGCGTTTTAATAAACTGTTTTCGACGTCCGTACCGAATCGAGTTTGTCTTTCGTTCTAAACCCGCCTAACTCGTGTATCCTTCTGACGAGGAGTCAGGATCGTATTTGCGCAAGTGTGGTCGCGTCAGGTCAACTTCCTACACCTCGGTGCTTCAAGTACCTAATACCTATATTTCCATACTACATTCGAAAAATAATTGCTTGCGATTGGCCGACGCGTCTCGACTACTCGATCCGTCAATGTGCTTCAAAAATTTAATAATTTTAAGCAGGTCAGCGTAATCAAGGCATCTATCTTCCAGGTGAGAATAACGATCAACAACAAAACAATTTCATTATTAATTTATCATTCATTCCACTGTCATCGAATTCCATACAGGTGACGAATAATGTTTTTAGTATCGTTTATAGGTGCAGTTATAAATCTAGTTCTCAGAAATATGTCCAAAAAACCATCAAATCCGTTATATGCCAATGTTTCTGGAGTAAAGTACAAGAGGGAAGAGCCGACTACACGGAATCAACCCACCTACTGCAATACAGTAACAAATAAAATGCCACAACCTTCCCAAGGCATTTATAGCAATGTGAACGACCATGAGAAATCCAACCACATGTATTCGAACATTGCCAAAACAGGAAGACCGACTTATGAAAATACTCAGTATCCATTATATGACAATCTAAAACCATTAGGTTTGTTATTATTAATTATTGATACATTTTTTAAATTTAATTTAGATTATTTATTATATTTATTTAAAATAGGTGAAGATAACATACGCAGCGGTCCACGTCCAGTAAGATCTAGTTACTCTGAACTTCTAAAGGCAGTTAGTTACAAAGATGGTGCAAAATATTATGATAATTCTTCTTCTCAGGTGAATAGACAGTAACATAGATATCACTATGTAACGGGGTTGGGAAACCTGTTATATTTAGATAATTCAGTGAGGGTTTTCAGAGCCCTATGAATTATATTTTAACCGTAACTCTGGAGCTTCAGGAATAAATTAATATATTTATTTATATTTTCTTACAACTGAAACATAATTTATGTTACATATATGACATAATAATCTATATATAATCTAACACTTTTCAACATATTTCTTTATTTTCTAATATAAACTAATACATTATATTTTTTTCATATACTATTTTATATTGAACACATTTTTTCTCATTTCTTTATTTTCTAATATTGTAACTAATACATTTTTTTCTTCATATATTCTTTCATATTAAGATCTTTATTTTCTCATACACACTTATAATAATTAATACTTTTTTTCCAATATATAACTTCACTTGTATTACTTACTTCTTTGTATTGTAGGCCATTTGATTTCTTTACCTTTACAGATGATATATTTGTATATATTTTTCCAATATCCAAATTACAAATAATATCACTGTCCCTTCCTGAATTTTGAGTAATACAATCTCTAAATTTCTTGATCCAACATACGTGTTTTTAATCATTAGGTAACCAATTTTGAATCCCTTTTTATGTCGACTAGGTAACCTAAATTTTGAAGTATTTTATATGGCCCCTGATATCTGGGAATTAAATTTTTGTTTTTTTAGTTCTGCTTTTTTAACTAATACCATTTCTCTCTCTTTAATTATTATATATATTTGTATGTACTATTGTGTGTACTTTCTGTTCCATTGATAGATCTGGGTTTATATTAAATTATGTTGTACTAACTATTTCGGAGTCTCTTATATCCTCTTGAAACAGATGCGCTATAGAATACCTTTCTTTTTCAGCTTCCAATTTTTGATAATTATACCTAACTAGTTATTCGATGCTTATTTTGCCTATGTTTGCTTTACTTAGTTTCTGACTTGAATAATGTTGACAAATTTCAGTTTTGTTTTCATAACAAACAGATTTGGCATTATTTTTGCTATCGCTTGATTTTTTCCCATTCACTATTGTTTGGAATACGTTACAATTATTAGATGCTTCCTCATCAAATTTGCTATAACCCATACGATCAGTGTTTGAAAAAAATTGTTATTATACCCACCAACATCCTGATTATAATTATTCTTTGAATGGCTTGTGTTGTGCAACCAGTTACCATAACCATTCTCCCGTCATAAGCCACTAAGCAGTAACTCCAAGAATCGTAATGTTCACGAAACAATAAAACAGTTTACAACACTAAATTAGTCCGTAGAATAAAAATAATAATTTTTTAAACATTAAAGAGATTTTATATTATTTTATTTTTCATGAGGAATCTACTGAACACAAAAAAAAAGGTTTTTTATACATTTTTATGGGTTTTAATGGACTTACTGCTTATTGGATTATATTAGTCAGAAGATGAAAAGCAGTAAGTACACATTTATTTGGAGTTACTGCCTAATGGCTTCTGATATCATTGGCATGTGTTTGTAAAGTGATGTTTATGTGTTCTAGAATTATACATCTTATTTAATTAAGTTGTGATCACATGTATATTTCATTATTTTAATATTTGATTAACTAATAAAATCAAATATATTTATTATTAAAACCTACATGTGGTAACATCTCATGTAAATATCTTCAATTTTAAAATAACTTTATGAACACATTTTCATATAATATTCCAATGATATAAAAAGCATTGATTCCTCCTGAACCTGTAATTTTTGTAAAGGGGCAAGAAATGTAGGACTGCCTATTTATTTATTTTTGGTGCCAATGATAGTCAGTCCAAAATAATATCTGCTTCCTGACCATGGTTTCTCTTTTTACAGCCCTATAAGATATATATATATTTTATTTACATATTCAATTAATACTATCGCTTTGGTATGCTGAAGTATAACATTTTAATAAGAAATTACAAAATAAAAAATAAGTAATAACAAATAAAAATTTACATTTATTTCTTCAAAATAACCAAATAAAATAGGTATAGGTATATATATATAAAATTTGGATACTTAACTATAACATAATATTATGTAGGTAACTGTCTTGTTAGTCCTTGAAAATTATAAAGAAACAAAATTAAAATGTCAAACATAAGACATATTATTAACATGCTATCACAAAATAATAATACTAAGTAGGTCTACCAAATAGATACTTATAAACTTCATGTTACTATTATAATTATCGTGTTAGTCCTCAGAATATTCATACAAATCGATAGCATCCTCAGAAATTGGAAAATCCAATCAAAATTGCCTTCTGTTTTTTGGCATCATGGGAAGCAAGATTTTTATGATGCTTTCTTTCTTGGATGGAGGAATACCATTTTTTGAGATTTTTGGTGATGGCTTTATTATACCATTTTTTAACACAGGTTGTTTTAAGAAATCAAGTTGTCTTAAAGGACAAACTTCATCGTAAGTTTCTGAGTACATTAAGTAATTTTGCCCTCTTACAGCTTTAATATGTACTATATTATTGAGCAAAGGTCGATATACTTGTTTATATATTTGTAAGTAGAGCTTTCCGATTTCCAATCTAAAAAATGATGTATCTCCATTGTTTTAGTGTATGTATGGCTACTATTTGCATCTTTTACACACTTCAGAAAGTCATCAAAATCATAAATTTTACCCATACGTTTCATCGATAATTCAACTTGGTGATAGAAGTGGTCGGCTGACATGAAAGAATGGCCAGGTTGAAAATAGTGTAAATTGATTTCATTTGTTGAAATTTCTTCTGAATTAATTATATATACTAAAAAAGTCATAAGACACCAGTTTTTGTTTTGAGCACAACAATTATCCATCCATATTGTGACATTGTCAGTATCTTTATTGAATAAAAGAAATTCATAGAAGCAACTAACCAAGTCTTCTTGCTTTCGACCAGAAATACCCTCATGCCATAATGTTGCAAAAGGCTTAATTTCACTTCTTGGACTCAATGGTACAAAACTTTCATTAAATACGATTATTCTTTTTGTAAAAATAGCAGCTTTAAAGTTGTCCATATGAGGCAGCATGATCACTTTTTGCAAATCCACAGAAACAAATAACTCATTTGTATTTTTTAGATTTTGAATGTGTTTCATATTTGATGTGAGGGGCTAAATACTTTTCATGGTGTACTTCATATATTTCACATGTTTTGCAATTGAATTTTTAAAAAAACGATGTTTTCTCTTTAACCCATGTTTTGTCAATTTTTCCAAAACTTCTTCATTACATGTGTCACCTCCACTATGTCCTTCCACCTGTCCATCTTCTATAATATTACATATTTCACCTCCACTATGTTCTTCCACATGTAAATCTTCTATATTACATATTATATCACCTCTACTATGTTCTTCAATCTGTCCATCGTCTACATTACATGCGTCACCTTCACTGTGTTCTTCCAACTGTCCATCTCCTACATTAAATGTGTCACCTTCACTAAAATGTTCTTCCACCTGTTCATTTCCTACACTCAGATCATTCAAGTTTTCATCCTAAAATAATGAAAAGTTAACATGATAAAGTTATAAGTAGCGATGATAATACGTTCATATGCAAATTCAATTTATATGACACATACACTAGACTGTGCATCATACATTGACTATATTGTATATGAACATTAATGTAGTAATTTGTTAAATAATATTTTATTATTTACTGTTTAATATAATATCATTAATTAATAGAATTTTATTGTAATTTAAAAATTAATAATTATTTTGGGGTCATTCTGTACGGTAGGCCTATAATAAGTAAAATTCAATTCAGATGAGTTACTATATTGAATTTTTTTGACATTTACTCTATCTATAGATTTTAAATAATCTGTACATAATCCTTGGGCTTCAGAAACATTTTGAAGTTCATGTAAATCAGTCTAAAACAAAATAGTTGGGTATTTATAAAATATACTAACAAGCTAATAAGTAGGTATTTGCATTCTTATTATTACATTTTTACTATGGTAGTTTTCTTCAAAATCGGCTTCATTTTCTGTAGTTCGGATCGAGTATATAATTTTTGTCAGGCACTGAGTTCAGGAATATAGTTTTTATGTCATTCTTAATTGAATTGAGATCATTTGATAACTATATTAACAAAAATAAATTCATTAAATTAAGTATCATTGAATAACTTTATTAACTCAATAAAAAATAAAAGTAGGTAAAAACATTCAGTAAGTATTGTTTAAATTTAAATTTACTTACATAATTATTACAATTATAAGTAAAACTACTATTACTGTAATCACATAGGCGTGGCTGAGCTAAAGACTCTCCTCCTTCTACATCCTGAGAAATTTTGAGAGTGTTTGAAAGAATTTCCACATGATTTAAATATTGATGTGAATTTCTCTTCTAATGTATAAAATATAATTATATCAGGTAATTAAATGATAATTTCTTTGACTAATTCTAATAATGTTTAGAATTATATGGTTATAATTATAATCTTCTTACATTTTATTAATCTATTACAATTAAATTTGTAATTTATTAAACAAAATAATAATCTACAAGTCATCTTAAACAATAAATAGTAACCAACATACCTGTTTATTAAGATGATTTTCTCGTGTATTCAATACAGGTTTTTTGGAAACCATTTGAACCATTTTTTTTTTTGATCTGCGTACGTGACGCGTACACAAAATATGTAGTACTTTTAATATAATATGATGTTTATAGTGACTTATTACACAGCAAATACGGCTTAAATGTGTTTTTTTTTAAATTGTGATTATATTATTCCTTATCAAGTTATCAGTAGTATTATACATAACATTATAAATGTTAATTCTATTTTGGGACCAACGTTAAGTTTACACCAATAATTTGGATTTTGTTGGAGATACTGCTTTCTGAATACAATGATTACTAGGGAAAAAAGCAGTAACTCCAGGGTAACCCCTGGAGTTACTGCTTTTTGTTCTAATATTTGGACATACTGCTTATTTGCTTCTTATCTTAATTCTTATCTTGTTATGTTCTGATCAATTTATATGGATTTCTAATAAAAAAAAACCTTAAATTTTATTACGGGAATCGATAGAGAATTAAAATATCTATCGATAGACACCAAAAACTCGATTTTGACAAAAGTGAAGTTACTGCTTAGTGGCTTATGACGGCAACATTATTGTTTGAATAATTATTGTAATTTCTAAAATGTAAGTTTGGTTAAAAATTACCATTCATATTTCTATAGTCAGCAGTTTCAAAGATATGATTATCGCTTGGTTCAGTTTGGTATAGTAATCGGACTTATTAAGCAATTTGATGATAATTTTCAAAGTATTTACTTCCTCAGTAAGTTTTTTCATTGCAACAATTAATAACTTAATAACTTCACCAACTCATATCTTTCCACATTAGCCATTATCTTATCTTTTATGTTATTTTCTAAAAATCCAATTTTTTTCATATACTTCCTCAGGCAATCCCTTTAATATTTTTTCACAAATCTCTCCCTCTGTCATATTCCTTTTGAATTTATAGCATAATTGAGTCATATTTATTATATAATCTTTAAGTGTTTCCCCCTCTTTTAATCTTCTTTGATTTATTCGAGCTCTCAAAAGATGTTTTTTTTCCTATTAAGGTGAAATTTTCTAATAATTGATACTTTAAAATGCGCCATGTAAGAATTTGATACCTTATTTTTAAAATATTAACAAAACTTTCCGCTAAATCAGTGAAGTATTAACAGTAGTATTATTGTTCTTTCTGTATCTCCCCATCCATTCACTATCACTATTATTTAAAATTTTTCAATATAACTGTCCGTCCTCCGAAGATTTACCCCAAAATATTTTGGCTAAAGAATAATTCTTTTAAAATCCATGATTTTTTTTTTTTACTCACTTGGTTAACTGATTTGGTAGTATTATATTAATCTATGCAAAATGTTCAATATTTATTTCTCATTCAATAAAACCTACCTACCGTGTTCATTAAAATTAAAATTATACTTTTTATAATTTAAGCTCCTTTTTTTATAACATTTTACTAAATTATATTAAATCGCTCACCTAATATTACTTAATCAAATTAATCCTTTACTTACAATAATTCTCCAAAGTCTTTAAAATAGTACCTATAACCTTGATTTCTATTTACCAACGTATTATTGTTCGGTATGAATTTACCTAAATAACGTTAACAGAACTAATATAATATGTACCTATATACAATAGCTTCCACCTGATTATATTCTTTCTACCAGTAATAATACTAATCTTTTACTTAACAATAATTTTTAAAAACTTTTAAACAGTACCTATAAGCTATACCTTGATCTCTACTTACCAAAGTATTACTATATACTATAACTTTATTTGCTTAAATCTTAGTAAATTATACCACATTTTTCACATCATTATTAATCAAACAAATCCATTAATTCAAATTAATTCTCCAAAAACTTTAACATGTACCTATAACCTTGATCTCTATTTTATAAAAGTATATACAACTACTTTACCTACCTACCACTAACAAAACCAAATCATGTGTATGTATATGATATCTTCCACCCAATATCACTTAATATATGCTTATTGTGCTATAATAAAATCAACACTCAAACCTAATATTTTACCTAGTTGCAGATACGGAGCCTCAACCAAAATGTAACTGGTTGGGAAAACTGTTATATTTAGATAATTCAGTGATGGTTTTCAGAGCCCTATGAATTATATTTTAACCTTAACTCGGGAGCTTCAGGGAAGATAGATCAAATATTAAGTTCTCGTTATCATGTTTTTATTATTACACAATACTTATTAATTATATACACAATGCTTATTACATCCTAAATACTTATTAACTATAGAAATATCGAAAGACTTACTAAGGGCCAGTTGCACCGTCTATGATTAAACTATGATTAAGCTTAATCATCTGATAACAGATATTTAAATGGGCAAATTCGACCGATTAAACTCTGATTAACCATAATCATAGACTGTACAACTTCCCCTAGTAGTGTTGTCATCCGGAGTTTGTTGGCTTGCTAACAATAATTGTGTATGTGTGTGTGTGTGTGTGTGTGTGTGTGTATATATGTGTACTCGGATAACTATCCTTTGTATATAAGCTTTCTTCCTTATTATTATTTATATCTGTATTTATACTTAACAGTACATAATGTAACGGTGTCACACATATTTGATCCTCTACAACTTCATTAATTATTTGTATTTTTATTGTTACTTCTCTTAGGCATCAAAAATGTACGAATCAATCTATGAGCCTATTAATGCTGTCCGTCCACCTAGTGAGTTATCATCTACATATTCAATGAGCAGTCGTTCACAGTCCATTACTACTCGTGAACATGAAACCGAAGTTGATTCTTTAACTGATCTCCTTCTAAATTCAATGTATGTCAATGATGGCAAAAAAAGTTTGAACTGTAATGCAAGTTCTTTAGGTTAAGTATTTTTTTATAATCCATAATATTATTATTTACATTTAAGAGTTAATAATTTCAATTATTAACAATAATAATCATTTTATCATATATATTTAGGGTATTGTACCAAATGCAATAAAAAGGTAATGGAAGATGGACTTGGGTGTAGAGCAATGGGTAATATTTATCATATAAAATGTTTTACCTGTACCCATTGTGGAGGTCAATTGGAAGGAAAACCATTTTATCACATTGATAACAAACCATACTGCGAAGAGGGTTATTTTGTAAGTATTCATTTGATTTTAACCATAGACCTATAAAGATCTTTATAGGTCTATATCATAACATATACAGTTAACATTATATTATTAGTTACTATCACAGATATAAAATACTAGATGGCTAACAAGACATTGAACATTGAAGTTATCCGCCATATGCGTGTAGGTCAATACGACATGATAACAATCTGATGGTCAAAATCACGGATATATCTTACGATGGAAATATTGAATAAGGATAATAAACATTAATTAACAAGAAAATTATAAGTTATATAATAATTAGTAAGTCGAAACTCGAAAGCCAGAATAGTTTTTTTCAGACTTTCAGACTTTAGTTATCAATATATCCGATATTGTGTTATCACATAAAAATGTGAACATTGCCGTTTTGGCAAATGGCGACACAACTTCAAGACATTGTATAGCTGTTGTATAGAAGTCGGCTATCTAGTTGCTTATATCTGTGGTTATTACAGTTTTTAATATAATACTATATCATGTAATCTTATAATATTTTATATTAATTTAACATTGAGTAATAAAATAACTTACAAAACCTTTAAATAGGTACTTAAAAGTTTATTATTTTCAACTTGTTAAGTATAATAAATAACTGTGCTAACATTTTTTTTCACTGTTTCCTAGTATAAATTATACACTTGTAAATAAATAAATTATGGGGATATTTTTTAACAAAAAATGCTATTAGATAATGATTTCAAACTATTTTTATGAGTCAATTCAGCCATTCAGCATTCATAATATTTTTAGTATTATTATAACGATTAGGTATTGCACACAAGGCACCTATGTTTTTATACCTAAATAAACTGTTAATAATCATCAAATGTATGTATTGAAACAAATTAATATTTGTAATGTAATTTACAAAATTTCCTGCATTCTTTTCATGATAATTTTTTTCCTTGATGTTTTAAATTTACCATTCTTTAGTTTCATGAAAAATAATATTTTTTATTTACTGGTATTAATGTATTATTATTATATCTAAGTAGAATGTATTATAATGCTATTAAAATGTAATAATTGTATTTGATAGGAATTAAAATAATTATTTTCATATTTACTTTGTATTATTTCAGCAAACACTAAAAAAATGTTCAGTTTGTCAATTACCAATTTTGGATATAATCCTGAGGGCCACAGGATGCTCATATCATCCTAACTGTTTCCGATGTATTGTATGCTCTACATTATTGGATGGTATACCCTTCACCATCGATGCAGCAAATCAAATTTATTGTATTGATGACTTTCACAAGTAAGGCATCTTGTATGCTATGCAGGCATAAATAATAAATTATCAAAATTATAAATATAACTGAATATTCAATAAGTGGGCTGATAATTTGGTTCTTGATATTGTTTGACCAATTCAAGAAAAATGTGTAAAAGTAATAGTAGTAAATATGTTAAATTGTTGTATTTTATAATAATTATTGACTATGATTTGAAAAATCAATATCATTTACTATTAATATTATTAAGATCAAAAAACATACATATTATGCTATAACTGGTTTTATAAAATATAGCCAATTAATATGTAATGTTTATTATAAAATGTTACTACTAGATTAAAACATTTGATAGTATGAATATTTTCATATTGTCATAATTTTCTATGTGAAAATAAATTAGTTAAATAGTACCTAATTGTGAAGATGTTAAATATTTATTACTGTTACTTTGAAGTACATGCATAATATAAACATTAAAAAATATTTGATGTTACTATAAACACAATTTTTGTTTATAGTAAATTTGCTCCAAAATGCAGTGTATGCAAATTCCCTATTATACCAGAGGTTGGCCAAGATGAAACACTAAGATTTGTTGCATTGGACCGAAGCTTCCATGTGCAATGTTATAGATGTGAAGTCAGTTAAAAAAATATCTTACATTATTTTTGATTCAATTTTATGTTATTTTCTATAATTTTGTTAACTTATTTTTCTAGGATTGTGATACTTTATTAGGATCAGAAGCTGAAGGTAAAGGATGTTATCCATTAGATGACCATGTATTGTGCAAAAGTTGTAATGCTAAAAGAGTTCAAGCTTTAACATCAACCATGATGACCGAGTTTTAAGTAACGTTATTTTCTATTCCAAATAAGAGCGCATATAAAAACCATTCAAATTTACTCATACTACTGTTACATTAATACTTTTATATTTTAAGATTGTTCAAATTGTTGACATTCTTTGCTAGTCTGTTATAACTAGAGACCAGATTTTTATGTTTTTACACATATTTTACTGAGAGTATGCAGCTCCAATTGGATAAGTTTTCTCGACAATTAATTTACCTAATAACTGATATAGAACATTTTTTAGCTCATAAAAGAGAATATTTTAAAGTTATTATTTTAATTGTTTCATAATCAAATGCAAACCGTACACTGATATTTTAATTTTTTTTTTTTAAACTAGAATTGTATCAGCGTGTCACGATAATTATACAATAATATGACACTCAGTGAACTATATGCAATTATTTCTTATTTTTTATTTTTTAATATTATTTTTTGAATTCATAAGTTTATATTAGGTACAACAGTTAAATATAGGTACACCAGTATGTCAGTATATTACCATATTATAGATTTGTTTTTTTGTGTTAATAAATTTTAGTGAAAAAGAATATTTTTTCATATAAAAGATTATTTTGATGAAATTATAGAGCATAGAAGCATCTTATTTTCAAGACTTTAAGCGCATATAAAGCCGGTCTCTAATTATAACTGATAGTAATTTTGTAATATCAAGGGGGGCCACCATTGGGTGACTTCCCCTCCCGTCAATCAAACCACATCCCATTTACTTATTGCAGTGATTTTAAAACTGGGTGCCTCGGCACACTGGTGTGCCGCGAGCAGTCACTGAGTGTGCTACGGTCTTTAAAAAGTTCAACTATTCGTCCAAGAATAAAATTATAAAAATATAATTAATAAAAATTTGTTAACCCGTCAAGTATACATTTCTAATTAAATGTACTTATATAATTATAATTCAAAGCAATTTTGTTTATCTAATTATTTAGTGCAACAAAAATGGTCAGTGTGCCGTGAAATTTTTTTGAGGAGCACGTTGTGCCCCGTTCAATAAAAGTTTGAAGACCACTCAAAGTAGACCCAACTTAGATGATCCAGGCGAGATTCCATTTGAGAAAAACACAGAACCATTACCACCCCCAACACTTCCTTCAGGCAACACTCAAGTAAATACAATTACACCAACCATAGGCATTTAGGTAAATGTTAATAACCAGTGTATTCTCAAACGACCTACTTGGTTAAAAGATTATGTACCATAAGTCATTATTAGAGTTAGGATGTTGATGACTTTTGCATTTTTTTCCCTTTTATTCTGTACAATGCTATCCTAGCTAAAAGTTTCATGCTCCCTTGATGCAGAATATTCTAATTTTATTTTGCATTTTTTTGCATTTTTTGCATTTTTAGCTATAAATACATTTTTTTTTGTTTTTTTAACGTCATTTTTCAACATTTTTAATTTTTCATCTCTTAGGGCATTTTTTGTACTTTTTAAACAATGTGGGGCATTTTTCACAAATTATAGATTTTATGGCAAATGTTACACCCAAGTTTGGAAACAAATTTAATTGATTTAAAATCTAACTTTGGATTTGGACTATTAGTAAAAAATAATTTTAATATTATTAGTCCAAGGCTCGGAACTTTATGCGCTAAAAAGTACTCAAATATGCGCACAAATATGCATCAAAAAACATCATAATATGCGGTAAAATATGCAGTAAAAATTTGAAAAATATGCAATTTATTGAATAAAAAATAAATATTTTACACAAAGTTTGAAAATTAAAATTAAGTACATGAGAAAATAAAATTAAAAAAAAATAAACTTTTTGCACACTTGCTTGTATTTCTGTCTGCCTATATGGATACTGTACGTCACATGTACCATTTTTGAATATAATGCATTAAGTGATTTCCCACCCTTAACCATATAAGGCGATGCATCCGATAGAAATAATAACACGTCATCGTGTTTGCTTCCGTCAGGCCACAAAATACTGAGCAATTTGTCGAAAAATTTGCATACGGTAGAGTGGTTTGTTTTTTCTAATGCGTCGGTATTTAATAAGAATATATCACCTGCTCTATCTTCTTCTAGAGTTCCTATTATGGCGTTTGCAATTTGTCTTCCCTCAGCGTCAGTCGTTTCATCGATCGATATCCAAATTTTTTTTAAAAACACGTTGTCTTATGTTTTTCATCATTTCCTCGTAACAATCATCAAGATAAAACTTTCTAAGTGTCGATTCAGTGGGGACATCTTTTTGTGTGTATAACTGTAAGAATTTACGAAACTCTGTATTTTGTAACTTGTTAAGCGGAATATTAGCTGCTATAAAAGCTTTGCATAAATCCATATTGAAAGTCGATTTTTTCGAAGTTAGATTAGTTAATAGCTGTTGGCTGTTGGCTGTTTTTTGATTTATATTACGTTCTACAGCACGACGATGTTTTTCTGTTTTTATGTGCTGTGTAATACTAGATCGTCTTTCGGGATCCACTTTCATTTCGCAAAGTTTGCAAAATAGAACTACATTATCAATAGATAACACATCTTCACCGAACTCAAAGCTTAAAGATTTAAGGCGCCGAGACAATGATTGCTTATCTTTAGGCATTGTTAAATCAGAAATATTAAAAAAATTATCACTGCGACACGCGACGGGCTTAATACTGACGACTGACTAATGTGCACTCGCAGTTCGCACTATACAATGAAACCGGTACGCACGTAGACCGTAGTATTACAACGAACAGAATTAATATGGTGTATAAATACTGATAATGACCTAATAGTTAAACATAATTGTTTACAAATTTCCTAGGATTATACAATTTATTTACATCATGGTACAAAATATATGAATGCCGTGTTAAATTTGGATAAAAATAAATACGGGCCGGCCGGTCGGCAGAAACTATTTCGAGTTCTCGGTACTAGAGATTATATAATATTATTGTTAAATGCATTGGATTATTGGAAGCAATATAAGAATATCCGACGACGTATTTTTCGATGAATTTATTTTGTAGAATATCTAATTTTATTTTGTTAACTAAAATTAAATTGTGTAAATGCAAGAAAAAAATGAAATTTCATTAAATCTTTGTAATATGCATAAAAATGTTCTAAAACCTAAAATATGCTAATTCGTACAAAAAATAACGAAATATGCAAAATTATGCAATAAAAATGTTTGTATTTGAAATATACATACTATGGATCAAAATTGTATCGAACCAGAAGTTCAATATGCACTTTCAAAACAAATATGAAAATGCCTAAAGTTCCGAGCCTTGAATTTATTACTAATAAATTTGTAATGATTTTGTTGTGATTACATTTATCACGTTCCGATAAGATTTACTCTTTGAGTGTTATATATTGATGAAACGAGTGCTCTTTCAGACATACGCCGATCATACACGCTTATCGAGTATTATATTTATAAATGTATGGAATAAATCCGATAAACAAGATTAAATTGACATAGACATTAGACCTATTGATTGAAGTGCTTATAATTGCAGTAAAAGGAACTATTGTCAGTAGTATTTTTTGTTATTTATATTAATATTGAAATTTATTTATAAATTATTTAAATGCTTCTACTATTACACCCATTATTATACCCATGTCTCTAATAAAAATTATTATTCATAAATAAGTTTTTTTACTTACTTAATTAGTATTTTAGATAATTTTTTGAAGTTTTTAGGGCTTTTTTGCATTTTTTTAGGGCATTTTTGTGTGTTTCTTAGGTCATCAACATCCTAACTCTAGTCATTATGTATCATTTTTTTTTTTTAAGGCCGATAAGTGTTATACTCGATAAATAATAAAAAAATAAGAATTATATTATTATATTCATTTCTCAATGTACCTCATATTATAATCAAATAATGTTCCAATTAGGGCCGTTAACCATACACAAAAATTAATAAAAAAAAAAAAACAAAAAACAAAAAATTGTACTTTTATACCAATTTGTATTATTCAATCGTTATTAATTTATTTGTAATTAATTAATTATTATGTTATGTTCTTTTTATATCCATGTTAAAATTAATTGAATCAATTATTTTTATTGTTTTTTGAGCCGAATGTAAGGCCGAATATAATTATAAATGTTATCATTATTAACATAAACAATATGAGTATGTGGTAAATTAGATGCACACCGTTCAAATAGTCAGGTAGTTCCCAACACGGATCGCTGACAAAAGGAACAACTACTTTACCGTAATAAATGCCGTGTTAGTAGTGTTTATTTATTTACATGGCTTATGGTATAACTTGTAAAAACAGATTGTAAATATAAATTTTTGCTCAATAAAAAAAAAAAAAAACAAAATGTAAAAAAATTCTCATATTTTAAATTATAATATATCTACTAATTACTCATATTTATATTTATATTTATTTATTTTATATTGGTGTACCTATAACAAAAATATATTCAATATACTTATTGTTAATTTACTCGATTCTATGTCTTAATGCATTATCTATTTATATTAGATTATTAACTAATGCATTTAAAGTGATAAATCTAACTACTATTATTTTTAATATTATTCTCACATTATATATATATATCTATTTATGTTTATTTATCTTATTATGTTCTAATGCATACTAAAATATCATATTATGTAGCTTAGAAAGTGATATAATAGCTATTTAAAATAAACATTCATTAACCTCAGACCATTGACTGTTTTATATTTTTCATAAATATTAAGTTTTTAACATGTTATATTTATACATTATTTATTATAGTGTCCCAATCAAAAATGTTTGGTAAATTAATTTAAAAAAAGGTGGGCAAGTGAGTGTCGCTCTGCTGTACAGTAGATTACAAATGGGTCAATGTAATGGCTGGTGTTAAATTTGAATTCAATGATATAATATCATTCTATAAGAAAAAGGATTCTGAGTGAAAAAGGTCAGTTTTGTTGTAATTCAAAAACGAATAACTGTAGATACACGAAAATGTCAATGAATATTTATATTAGCATTTACTATACACCATATAATTTTGAAAATATTTTGACTCTTTTTGAGCTGTTTACGGACATTGTCAGTTTTCAATTTTTTTAGTTTTTTTTTCAATAAATATCAATTAAGTTTTATCTGTTTGGCCAAAAAGTGTAAAAATTGAATACATGGCTCCTGATATATTGTTACAATAGCAGTTGAAAAATATTAAAAATACATAGGCAGAATTTTTTTTTATAAGCATTCATTGATCGAATTTTGTCAAAATTTATCAAATTTAAAAATTAATATTTATTTTGTAGTTAAAAATTTATAAAATGTTCAAATTTTATGTGTAAGAATTGAAAATTTAAAACAAGATTCCACGTATGTAGTTTATTCTGTTACCAAAAAATCTAAAAAATACATAAGCACAGTTTATTTTTATAGTAATTTTAAGTTCAAATTTGAAAGAAATTACATAAAAAAAAAACCTAGAATAACTATTTTAGTTATTTTATTGTGATTGTATAATATTATTCGTAGGTAATTGATACTTCTAAAGTACGCTTTTATACATCTATGATAGTATCAGGGTTTGTTGTTTATGTAATGTAATTACAAAAAAAAAAGGTGGGAAAGTGGGTGTCGTTCTGCTGTACAGTAGGTTGCAAGTGGGTCACTGTATAATGGATGATATTCAATTTGAATTCAACGATATAATATCATTGTATAGGAAAAACGATTCTGAGTGGAGACGGTATGTCAGTCTATGTATAAGACATATCATATAATATTATAATATTATTCGTGGATACTTGAAACTTCTAAAGTGTACTATTATATATCTATGATAGTATCACGGTTTTTGTTGATGTATAACGCGTTATAAGTACCTAATGGATATTTTGATATGATTAATTTGGAATTTATTATAGGTACCCATTATAGGTCAATTTTTTGTTTAATACCATAGATATGTATATGATATGTCTTATACATAGACTGACATACCGTCTCCACTCAGAATCGTTTTTCTTATACAATGATATTATATCGTTGAATTCAAATTTAATATCATCCATTATACAGTAACCCCCTTGTAACCTACTGTACAGCAGAGCGACACCCACTTGCCCACCTTTTTATAGTTCAAGATGTCAAACAGACAACCAGGTCCTTATTATTCTGGAAATTTTTAAAATGTAGAATGTAGAATGTAGTTATTTTAGTATATAGGTACATTCAATCCGTAAGTGATAATCCATGATAAATATTTCTTTGTCGTCTTATAATCATTATATTACAATTTTCAGTACATAATTACATTTTTGTTTCATTGTATTTATTCCGTACCTAGGTACATATTATTAAGTTTTGATTGTAACAAATATTAAAAATGAAATGTATAATATTGATAGGTATGTTGTAAATTAAATATTGTTCTTTTACATAAAGCGTCCTATATTAAAAGTAAGCAATGGATACCTAATTTAGATTTGTTAATAAATAATTCATACATGTTATTATTATCAATATTATTTATTCTAGACCTGGAACTTAGAAATATTGACCACAGATTTTAGCTTTAAATACACCATTAAGAAGTGCTTCTAAAACTATATTACGTGAATAGTTAAACATTTAAAATGTTTCATTTTTAAGTTAAAATCGTTCAAATTATTTGTGGTAAATAAATGATTGGTCCTGCAGTATATTTGGAAAGGTTTTGTAAATGTTGGTAATCAGTTCCTCGCAATACTGTGTGAGTGTGCTTGATTTTTCGTAAAAAAAATACTAATTCTGGTCATCTCCCTGAGATGGGCGTATTTTTTTAATTTTCGGCGGGTGTTAAAAGGCTATGATCCGGCGCTGCACGTATGTGTACCAAGTACGCATTTATCGTAATTGGTCATAGTTTTCGCAGAAGAAATGTGTTTATGTGCTTAAGGTGTAAAGCTTATCTGCTTATTGCATATTACCTTCAAGTTTACCTATATAAAGCCCCTATTATATATTGTATATTATTAATATATTATTTTATTACCTTTAAATAGATGCCTGTGTCCCGTATTAGTATACCTATATTCTTATAATATTATAGTTACCTATTTCGTTACCTATTTCGTACACTTACAGTGGTTGAATACTATTATAATATAACCATTTTATTTTCCAATTCTCAGTTCTCAACTTACTGTGCGTATGTAGCACTCTCTGTGCAGACTGCAAAGTAGGTAGGTACTATTACAGACTGTCAAAGCCGTCATTTTTATTTTTGAGTACGTATAAGATCAGGGCCGGACTTGGTCAACAATATCTACCAAAAAAATTTATAAAAGGCCCACATAGGTATACCTATAAAAACAAATTTGAAAAGTCTCTCTGCATTAATTTTGAATTCAATGATATAATATCTTTGTATCAGAAAAACGATTCTGAGCGGACACGGTATGTGAGTCCATAGATATAAGACACATTATATACTTATCAATGGTATTAAAAAAAAAAATTGTACATAAAATAAATTCCAAATTAATCATATCACAATATCCATTAGGTACTTATAACGCGTTGTACATCAACAACAAACCCTGATAATATCATAGATATATTATAATAGTGTACTTTAGAAGTTTCAAGTACCCACGAATAATATTATACAATCACAACAAAATAACTAAAATAGTTATTCTAGGTTTTTTAATATGTAATTTCGTCCAAATTTGAATTTAAAATGTCTGTAGAAAATAACTGTGTTCATGTATTTTTTAGATTTTTTGGTTACAGTATGAACTATTTACGTGAAATCTTGTTTTAAATTTTCAATCCTTAGACTTAAAATTTAAATATTTTATAATTTATTAATTACAATGATTGATAATTTTTGAGATTTTGATAAATTTTGTCAAAATTGGATCAATAAATGCTTATAAAAAAAATTCTGCCTATGTATTTTTAATATTTTTCAACTGATATTGTAACAATATATCAGGAGCCTTGTATTACATTTTTACACTTTTTGGCCCAACAGATCAAACTTTATTGATATTTATAGAAAAAAAAACTAAAAAAAATTGAAAACTGAAAATGTCCTTAAACAGCTCAAAAAGAGTCAAAATATTTTCAAAATTGTACAGTGTATAGCAAATGCTAATCTGAACATTCAGTGAAATTTTCATGTATTTACAGTTATTCGTTTTTGAATTACAACAAAATAAGGAAATCGCTACATGAGAAATCGCGTGAATATCCAATGTTGTAAAAATTTGAATTTCAAACGCTCATAAAAATTTAATTTGACTTTCTTATAGACATTTTTTTTTTTGATAAAGTAGATAATCTTATAAGGAATCTGGTATTGCATTTAAAAACCTTAGATTTAAAAAGAAAAATTTTTACAAATTCTTTACTCTAAATAATTTGCTAATTTTCGTGATTTTTCCATATTTTGTCAATTTTTGAACTTTAAATTCTTACAAAAAAAAAAAAAAATTGTGACTAAGGATTTTTAATATTTTTTATCTAAATTTGAAACAATATACTAGGAGCCTTCTATTAAATTTTCAAGCTTTCGAAACTGTTCGCTTATCGCGGTAGACGACTCTGCACGACGGCGACATCTCCCTTCTCGTCCAAACACCACTCCGTCTTTAAATTATTTAAATTGTTCCAAATGTTATGTATATTTATTATCTTTGTTTTCACGTTTTGTGTAAATAAGTATTGGTCAACTTTTGCCCAATATTATTATAATTTTATCATATCACTATTATCTTTTCTTTGTTATTGTTTACCTCTTCGGCAACGCCCTTGTTGTTTTTTCGTATTATTATTGTTGTACGTAAAAATATTTTTCTTCTTGTCTCGCTATTGCAGCGGTGGCTTTTTGTCGTTGCTATTGTATTTTTTAAGTCGCATTGAGCGCATAGTATTTATTAAAATTATTATTATTATTTTTGTGATTCATCAATCAAATATACCATACAATATTATATAGTAAGTTACTATTTTATATCACCTCCTTTCATCTGCTCAACATAGTCAGTGGCTCCCGATTATTGTGTGGTGCTGCCCTGGAGTCCCCGTCACGACCAATGAGAGTGCCGATGCGTAAGTCCGCCAGCAACAAATACGTTGTGTGAGATTCCGCCCAGGTCGTCCAGTGTGTCGGGTCAATCCTCAGAGGGACTACAAGAAAACATCAGTCTGCCTTAATTTTAAGTTTTGCCTTAATTTTTAATTTTAAGTTTAAGTCCCTGATCTGTGTGAGCTCTGTGGTCATTGCACCAAACCGATTCGACCACAGAGACCCCCCCCCCCCTCGATAACTAAACTGTACTTCATTATTCCCATGTACTAACTCCCGTCCACGTCATAGATTTCGTCGTCGTGAAATTGATTGCCTAACGTCACTTTGGTCAGGAGTAGATTGGGTTGCCTACTCAGAACAGTAGTAGGCGTTCTCTGACGGTTCTCAAATTTGGTATTTCTCTCTCGGTTCGCATTGTGTGGTCCTTTGGTCTGTGCCCCCATTTCCGGGCGTATTCAGAAACCAACAAATAACATTTTATTGATATTTTTAAAATAAAAACTAAAAAAAAAATGGAATATGAAAATGTACCTAAGCAGTTCAAAACAAATCATAATATTTTAAAAATTTCATCGTGTATAGAGAATGCAAATATAAGCAACCAGTGAAAATTGCATGGATATACGTTCATTTGTTTTAGAGTTACACCAAAAACCAAAATCGATTTTTTGGAAAACAGATTTTGCGTAAAAATTCCCGTTATTCCTTAATTTTTATGTGTTTAATCACGGCGCTTGTGAAAACTATTTTGAATTTTAAAATTTGACCTCCTGAATGCACTAACTAGATTCACTTCTCAATCGAACAAGATACTGAAGTTGAAAATCTAAGCATTATTTCGACTACTATTGTGTACACAGACACAAAAATAAAAAAAAATTAAAAATTTTAAAATTTTAAAAAAACACATCATTGTAAAATCAATACCTTCATCGTTCCACTCAGAATCTAAAAAACCTAGAATAACTATTTTAGTTATTTTGTTGTGATTGTAATATTGTTTGTGGGTACTCGAAACTTTCTAAATTACACTCTTATACATACATCTATTGATGTATATTGGGTTTGTTGTTGACGTATAACGCATTGTAAGTACCTAATGGATATTATGATATTATTAATTTAGAATTTATGATAGGTACCTATTTTAGGTAAATTTTTTTTAATACGATAGATAAGTATATAATTTGTCTTATACCTAGACTGACTACCGTCTCCGCTCAGAATCGTTTTTCTTATACAATGATATTATATCATTGAATTCGAATTTAATACTATCCATTATACAGTGACCCACTTGTAACCTACTGTACAGCAGAGCACCTTTTTTAATTTAAAATGTAATTTTATTAAATTACAATATAATTAAATTAAATTAAATTAAATTAATACTGTAATAGGAATTGAATTTATCAACAGCCACAATCCACTCGCACTCAACCCAACAGTCAGCAGACACCAGACTACTAAAAAATAGATATCATAGTTTGTAGTACTAGGTACGCATTAAAAATAGAAAACAATAATAAATTATCAATTGTAAATACCTATTACATACCAGTATTTTAGTATCGCCAAAGAGTCCTTCTGAACGTGTTAATTCCAAGCACTGTTATAATGTTTAAGCATGGTATTTTTATTTAATAATAATAATTATTACTAGAAACAAATTAAGAATTAAAAGAAAAAAAAAGTACTCAATGAAATAGTATTCAATAGAAAAAAAAATGGGTGAGTGGATTTCGCTCTGCTGTACAGTAGGTTACAAGTGGGTTAATGTATACACGATTGTATTAAACTTGAATTCAATGATATAATATCATTCTACATGAAAAACGATACTGAGCGGAGACGGTTTGACGTACATTTCCTCAGACCCACCCTTTATTAATTTTCCAAACTTTTCTATATGCTAATATTTAGCACGTGATTCGCATGAATTTGTACGACCGTTTCCGAAATTTGTACGGCAACGGTTCGCCCGCAAAATGCAATTTTCCATGGACGGGGCGTGGGAAACTTTTCTCCAACCCCACCCAAGTGGAAAATAACAATATTAGCCTTTTTCATGTATTTGACTGACTGTTACCAAATGTATAATATATTATATAATAATAATAATATATTAATAATTTTTATTTACATATCATAAACATTTTGATGACTACAATAAACTTAACAGACCATATAGGTACTTATATATATATATCACTAATTTTAACAATACCTAGGTAAATGGTAATATCAAACATACCTAACTCATAAGAACTGTTATTATAATATAATATAACAAAAATGTTATTGATATTTAATAATTAAAATTATAATAATTTTGACAAAAATAACAGGTACATTTCAGCATTCACTTTAAATGAGGTGTATTTAATTATACTTGATATTTTGTATCATCATAAGACTCCCACTGCTGATTGGACCTTAATCAATATGCAACATAATGCCCATCCGTCTGTCTTAGATCACCTCTTTCTGGACCATAAAATGCAATTACAAATTGTAATTAACATAATGTATCATGATTTGATTATTGGAATCAAGTTTCCATGACATTTTCCCTGCATAATTCTGTTTTATATTTCTAGTTGGCTGTGTGTTGTTGAAACTACTTGAAGATCTAAGACCTAAAAAAATTATGTCATAAAAAATAAAATGTTACCTACCTAAATGAAATCATAATTTTTTTAATTATCAACTCTACCCTAACAAGTATTAATATTTAATATTAATAGCCTATAGGTACCAATGTACAATGTATCTAAACATTTCCTAACATCTATATTATAGTTATTATTATTATGTCACAAATAATATTCACCTCGAGGTATTGACAATAGTTCTATAATAATATGCTCATTTGGTTTCATAAATACTTAACTATAATTACAAACACTTATTTTCATTAATTCTGCTTGGAATAAGTGATGTAAACTATTGCTTCAGAATAATGGATTAGGGATCATATGGAAAAGAGAGTGACTGTAATATTTTATGTAAACAGTCATGGTTTGGAAAAAATAAGTGTTGGAAAAATGAACTTTCCCCTCATGCTTCTTTTCCTGGGATGGAGATGGTTTACCTTAACCATTTATTTTAGTTGGTTATGACTGATGAGGCATTTGCCTTATAAAAACATTTGTTCTGGCCATATCCAGAAAAAAAGGAGAATTTTTATTACTGGCTGTTCAGAGCTAGAAGGTAGGTACATTGAATGTACATTTCGTAAATTTTATATTATATTATAATAACAGTTCTTATGAGTTAGTTATGTTTGATATTACCATTTACCTAGGTATTGTTAAAATTAGTGATATATATAAGTACCTATATGGTCTGTTAAGTTTATTGTAGTCATCAAAATGTTTATGATATGTAAATGAAAATTATTAATATATTATTATTATTGTATAATATACTAGCTGATCCCGTGCACTTCGTTGCCCGTTAAATGTATCAACTCTATATGACACAAACTTTGTTCGATTCGTCATTTAATAATCTGTGTATGGTGCTCAAAATTTATCTTAACTTTTCCGTTGCCCGGAATAAAAATTCTGATTCGCAGCAGTACATTATCAGGTAGGCAATCTACCTGCGGTAGATGTTTGTACGTAAATGTATGATTTAACTCTAAAGTATCAAAGTTATACCAAGTTTGTCGTTTTCACTTAATTCCACCTACGATGGATTAATATAATCAATTTATACAAAATCCTATCCTAACCTAACCGTACTAAATCCGATGAATAAAAAAAACAAATTTAACCCATTGTAAATTAACCTATCTTCTTCCCAGAGGTCTAATCTACCCACAAACATTAATTTATATATATATATCTAACTATATAAATACAGAGACTATAACTATACAGACTAAACTCTGGAACTACTTATCAGATCTTCTTGTATATTATATATATTATGTAAATTGACAAAAAATAATAATACAAATAAACAAACATGTCCGATTAACCAATAGAAACCTAAAATTTTCTTTCATGTAAACCTTCTCCGTGAAATACTCTTTCGTTAAAAAAAAAAATCAAGAAGATCTGATAAGTAGTTCCAGAGTTCAGCCTGTACAGAGATTTTCATTTTATTTCATTTTTATAGTTTGATATTATATTATAATTTATATTTAAAAAGTAAAGCAAATAGTTTTTTTTTATTATTATTACTAAAAACATATGGCAACCATTTATAAACAACAATTTCCATCCGAAATCTCAGAATTCCCGTTTGAGCACCTCCCGGGGTTGGTCCTCTCCCTTGTTAAATTAGCCTATCTTTTAAGTTTGACCAAATTACACGTGGTGTAAAAAATTTCATAAAAATCGGTTAAGTGGTTTATTAGTCCATTGAGGACAAACATTGTGACACGAGATTTATATATATTAAGATTATACATTTGGTTACAGTCAGTCAAATACATGAAAAAGGCTAATATTGTTATTTTCCACTTGGGTGGGGTTGGAGAAAAGTTTCCCACGCCCCGTCCATGGAAAATTGCATTTTGCGGGCGAACCGTTGCCGTACAAATTTCGGAAACGGTCGTACAAATTCATGCGAATCAAAATTCAAAATAAAAAATCTTCCTCAAAAGAGTTCATGTTTACGTAACGAACGAACACCAATAGCACCAATAGCAAGACCAGCAATATCGGTTGATACGTCCATTTTTTGTGCGAATTTTATGTATTTAATACGAGAGATAACTGTTTCTGATACGTTGCTAGCCAAATCTTCAATTCGCCGTGCAACAGTATTATTTGACAAATGAATTATGGATAAATGTTTGACAGATTTGTCATCAAGCATACAAGTTACTATATCAATAACACATGATTTTATGAGGGTCTCCACAATGGTATGAGCTTCGTCTTTTTGAGCTATATGATAACTCACCATGTAGGAAGCTCTCAATGCGTTCTCATTATCTGTTAGAACGTGCTTTTTTATTTTTTTTTACAGCCAATAGTTCAGAGCGCTTTCGTTTGAAAAAATCGAGTGGTTTCCCATCATGATCTGGGTGGACCTTTCCATAATGACGACGTTATTTTCCGGGATACATAGAGCTGTTAGCAAAAACTTTTGAACAAATTACGCACTGTGGCTGGCCATCGTTTGTTTCTATGAACCCCATCTCCAAATAACTTTCATTGTATTTACGTTTTTTGGACGTTCTTGGCACAGAGTCACCAGTATTTGGTGGTAGTGTTTTACTCATACCTTGAGAAGTAGGACAATTATCATTAACTCCGTCTTCGTTGGTTATGCTTTCTTCTATATAAGAACAAGATGACTCTGTATCAGGCGTCTTATTAATAGACCCACTTTTAAACCAACGGTCCACGTTTAAAAAAAAAAAACAAACGCATGTACAGAAAAATATAGTTCTTTACGAATATACGTGTTAACGCATAAAATGTTGGTCACAGACTGAAAGTAAAAGCTCAACTGGTTTGGTATAATAATAATTCCGAAAATATACTAGTGATACGATTAAATTTAATGAAAGTTGCCAATTCGAAAAAGTCGTGCGTGTATAATGTTATCTGAATTTATTCGGCCAATGTCATTTATCTTAATCGATACGATTAGAAACACAGTATTAAATATATCGAGTGTACCAGGAATTTCATACGTAAAACAATTTTTTTTTCACTACAATAAATTGTAAATATTTTTTTTCATTCTCGGATTGGGCACCGCTGTAATAGTATAAACATTGTGTGCAAAAGAATACATACATAACATAATAAATTATAATTTATCTCAATTTAAGATTGTATATAATAAGAAAACTTATAATTAAATATAGAATACATATTAAATATAACTAAAAAATTAATCTAAGACATAAGTATTACCCGCAGCCATCAAAAGGTTAGCAGGAGAGTTAAGTATATAATTTTTTGATGAGAAAAGGGGATAGAAGATTTTTGGATCTCTAGTATTAAGACTATTAATTTTAAAACGGATTAAAGAAAGAATTTTAGGACAGTCAATTAAATCTAATATCAGCTTTTGCAAATGTTTGGAGAGTAAAAGAGAACGACAATCAGAGAATAAAGAAATATTAAGAACATTTTAAATATTAATATAAGTGCCGTGAAGAGGTCTGTTGATATTAAATTTAAAAGAGATGAAACGTAAAAAGTTATTTTGAACAGATTCTAGCATAATATTTGGCTTTGATGTATTATTTATTCAGATGAGGGGGCAATACTCAAGATTACTACTGTCGCGGTCGTTATAGCAACGACCGCGGAGTCTCTATCGACGTCCGCGAGATTGCGACTGACAACCGACCCGGCCAGCGGCGGAGGTAGGTCAGCTTTTGCCTTAACGTCGTCGTCGTAAAAACGTGTATATATTATTGTGACATATACTGTTTACGATCTGTGCAAATAAGGGTATTATAGAAATTGAAGTGCCTCGTTATTGTGTTTGCATTCTTTCCATCCGTTCCTACACCTACAGTGGCGCAGTAGGAAAAGGAGAAAGGTAAGTCCTAATTTCAATAAAAATCATTTTACGTAAATTAAAGTAAATTAGCACATATCGGTTTAAAAGAAACTGCAATAAGTGTCCTGATCATACCGGTTCCTAAGAGTTTTATTCTGATTTTTTATTATAAATAAAATATTAAGGGCTTGTCCAATTTAAGGTGGTAAATTGTGGCAAAAATTGCATAATTTAGAGTGATTCCTACAGTGCTAAACTTGGTTTAGGCTATTTATGGATTGGAAAGTACATATCTCTACCAGCGATAACCTGAGTTACGTAATTTCGTATCCATCGTCATTTAATTAGATAGATAATAGCAATTAAATTTAATCTCTACAATGGTTAGCAAATAAATTAGTGATTTAAATATTGTCGATATTAACAAGGAATTATCGAAACGTGGTATTGAGACCGGGGGGTCCAAGGCCGATAAACTACTAACATTAGAAGAGTAGAAACATTAGAGCTAAGGACAATTTGGATCCAAGATTAGTACGGTTTGGGGAAACTGACGAGACGTTAGCCCAGGTACCGGAAGAAAAAACATCGGAGGCCCAAACTGAGGAGGATGAGGTCAACTCTGAAAGGAGTTTGATAAAAAAGTTCATGGAGCAGATGTTAGATAGGTTGGAGAGGTTGGAAACAACGGTCGACAAGCAGCAACTGACAATCACTACTCTCAGCGAGAGCGTGGAACACTTGGAGCGGGAGTTAGCCGAAGAAAAGCTCAAGTTGACCTAAAGGGTAAAGCAAGCAAGTTTCTCATGCCATGGAAATCCACAACGACCATCCACCAGCGATATATCCGGAGCAAATCAGATTTGGCAGGATGAAAATCAACATCGTCCAGTTAAAACTCAAGGCGTGAGTTTTGAAAGCCGATGGGCGAACATACGGAGTAGATTGACCCGGGAAAACCCGAGAAATTGGAGTGTTTCCGGTAATCAGACCGGAGTGTCCGGTGAAATGTCCGGCAGAAGTCGTGAGGAAGCGTTATGAAGTAGTTTCTCCTTTGTAAAACACATGCATTTCCCGGATAGCCTGCTCGTTCTTCAAAATGATTTGAATATGGCCCGTGGGTCGATACCAGAGTTTTTCCGGTAAGAGGGAGGAAGACCCAGTACGGGTTTTTGATCCAGGCCAAGGCAATACTTGAAGAAACTGGTATCCACGAGACTAGATGGGTGACCGTTTTGGCCCCTCAGCTGAAGGCACAGGCAGGAACATGGTGGGGAACAATGAGAGCGTTTGACTTGCCATGGCAAGAGTTCAGGTCCGAACAATTGGAAAAGTTAAATGGGGACGAGTTGCAGTCGACTCTCCAATCAGAGTTGTTGAGTACCGCTCAGACTAAGACCATAACTTCGGGGGTGTACGTCCTACACAAGTACCGGTTGTATCGGAGTTTAAACTTTGGTCTGGCAGAAGAAGCGGTGGTAATGGCAATGATTAGACTAATGCGTGATGAATTTAGAATTCATTCACGTATACAGCGACTGAAATCGTTCAGCGAATTACGAGCACTTTCCCATGTTCTGGATAGTAGCAAGGCCGTAATATCGGATAAGGCAGGAGTGAGCACCAGCGTACCACCAAAGTTAAAATGGTTGGATAAACGAAAAGCTGAGAGTGCTGAGAAATCAAAAGTGCCGAATCCGAAGCAACGACTATCTTTGGGAGCATTATGCAGAGTATGTAGTAGTCATGACCACTGGCAAGCTGCATGTCCAAAAAGAAAGTCAAAGTCAGGAAACGCCAAAACGACCGGCGGGACCGCTGGGTCCCGGCCAGCCAGGAAGTAACCGGCAGAAAAATCATGAGTCGTCCGAAGAGAGGTAAGCAACTGAGTTCAACGTGGGCAGTGAGTAACGTTCCGGTGCAGAAACCACAAATTACAAGAACTGACCCTGAGAAACGGAACTTCGGAGCGTTACAGACCGGAGATTCGGGAAAGGGCCCGTAGAAATCGGGCCAAAAGAGTTCTGAACCGATGAAATCAGGTAAGAACCGAATTTCTCCGGAGAAAAACTTTTTTCACAAGAAAATACCCTTTGGAGTGAGGAGTTGTCCTGTGAAAACCGTCGAGCTTTCGGAGAAACACAGAAGAATTGCTGAAATCACCCGGGAAAATCCATTGAAAAGGATGTTCCGGTAAAAGAACCACAGTTCGTGAGTCGTGACAATGAACCGGGTAAATGGTTCGGTGATGGAAACAGGTTCCGACCAGCTGGAAAACAAGTCATGAAAATCATTAAGTGAAAATGTTTCAGACAAAAGTGAAAATCTCACTTTGTTATCTTTCCAATAAAAATGTCGCGGACAGCATTTCAAGTGGTGCGGAGCAAGATTAGTTGTTAATTTGTCCGGTCACATCCGAAGATATTTCCGAGAAGTTTATTCCTTATCCACGAGAAAGGTGCAAGAGGAGAGACTCAGATACGGACTCAAAGTTTGATTTGAGAGAACGCTTTTCGGATCTGTGGACCTTAGTGTTCGAGTCCCCCGCCATTGCAACGGTGTCAACAGGGAAAATTAAAGTATCGGATATTCCGTTACCGGCCATAGAACTAGAGTTTGCACTCAGGGCAGAAGTAGTGTTACTAGACTCTCAAGCGGCGAGGACATACGTCAAACCGTGGGTTTCAAAGAAGTTTGGCCGGGGTTTTACCGAGGATCCGGAGATTGTCCAGATGGCGGACGGCCGGAACCGAGAAATTATGGAGTTTTCAAAATTTAGGCTGGAATAGTGGATATGGTTTTAAGCTTCAGGGCAGCAGTGTTAGACGATCTCATTGGAGATGTCTTTCTGGGCCATGATTTCCTCGTGGAGCTACAAGTCGCATGGGACTATGGTGGTTGCAATATCCACCTGGGGAAAAAAAGACGCGTTTCCTTGAGCTTGAGAAATCCAGTTACTCCGGTCACCGTAGGAGTGGACTTAAGAACCCCAGGTTTACCCGAAGGAGAGTACGGTACGCGGGTCAGGGAAGTCCTATGCCAATATCCGGAGGTTTTCTCAGGAGAGGTAGGCAGAACTCTTGTGATAGAGCACCAAATCCGTCTCAAAGATCCAAATCTGGTGGTTCTAAACGCTTACGGGTACTCTCTAGAGAAAAACGAGGTGATCGCCAAAATGGTACGAGACATGAAGGAACAGGGTTTTGTTGAACAAAACATATATCCATGGGCTTCACATTTGGTACTCGTGAAGAAAAAGGATGGCTCACGTAGATTTTGCATTGACTATCGCCGTCTAAACATGCAGACGGAGTCGGAAGCTCACCCGATGCCGGACCTCCATGACATGGTCCGAGGAATGGGTGGAGCGAAGATTTACAGCACCATGTATTTGAAATCGGAATATTGGCAGGTGGGTCTCTCACCAGAGACACGTCCACTCACGGCATTTAGGACCCAAAGAGGATTTTATTTCTATTCAGAGCAATGCTTTTTGGACTTCAACATGCCCCCACCACATTCTGTCGCTTGGTAAGCGAAGTCTTCCGTGGGTTAGTTGGTAAATTTGTGTTGGTTTATTTGGATGATATTGTGGTATACTCCGAGAGTCCCGATGAACATCTAAACCACTTGCAGTGAGTCTAGGAGCGACTCCAGTCATACGGTCTGACGTTCCAACCGAAAAAAATGTACATTCAGGGTGGCACAGATCAAATTTCTAGGTTACGTCATGGACGGCGAAGGAATAGACCAGGAACCGGAAAAACTGATGGCGATTCAGGAATTACCAGTTCCAAAGAAGACAAAAGACGTGTTACGGGTGTTAGGCGTTTGTGGTTGATACATTCAGTTCGTGCCACACTACAGTGAGATCACAGTATCACTCACGAGTCTGTTGGCCAAATGGACCAAATGGCGTTTTTCAGAAATTGAGCAAGTGGCGTTCCGGAAGTTGAAGGAGTCTTTGGTGTCCGCACCACGGCTCTGCCCTCCTCTTCCGGGTAAGCAATTCAATCTACAGACCGACGCAAGCTAAGTCGGAGTTGGTGCCATGCTCTTTCAGCGGGGGGAGAGTCTTGACAGGAAAATCATTCCTACTTCAGCAAAAAACTCAATCTAGCACAGGGAATATACTCGGCAGTCGAACGTGAATGTCTAGCCATACCTTGGGTGGTTGACAGGTTCAGGCCGTATCTTGAGTCTGGTAAGCTTATGTTATTCACAGATAACGCTGCACTCCGATGGTTACAGCAAGCTCGCTGTACCAACAGTAAACTGACGCGATGGGCGCTACAACTCAGAGCTTTAGATTTTGAAATCCTTCACGTGCCTACACGTAGAAAATGAAGCAGCTGACGCGCTCTCCCGTTGCCCGGTAGAACCTAATACAGTGGACGAAGAATCGTTGAAGAATAATATCCGCGATCCACCAGTGATTCGGCCCAGAGTGTCCGGAGAAACTTCCAGAGTCTTTCGGTGATCTGTCCGGCGTGTCCGGAGGATCCCGTGTGGGTGTCACCCAGTGTGAAGCGATCCAGCCGAAGGGGGATGACGGAAACGTTACATTGCAAGTTGTCCGAGAGTGGCAACAAAACGACTCGAACATATGGGAGATAGTTGCTAAACTCTCTTTTGACGGGGCAAGGTTTGGTCATCTAAGGAAGTTGTACATCATCTGAGACAAGGTGTTGCACCGCCACCTTTGATCCATCGACCATAGAGAAGAGGGGGTTTTGGTTGTCCGGGTAGACAAGGCCCAGATTCTGCTACAAAGGTTTCACGACCACAAAGTAGCGAATCACCAAGGGTGAAAAGATACGTACCGAAGTATATAGAGTCGTTTCTTTTGGGCTGGTACGCGCGAAGTAGTGCGGAATGACGTGCGGGAGTGCGACGTATTTGCTTTAGTTAAACCACTGAATCGCAAACCAGAAGATCGGATATGCACTCGAGTCAAACGGCAAAATTGATAGGTGCTGAGCATTGATCTTATCGTCCCACGAACGTAGCGGGGTAAGACAATGATTTTGGTAGTAACTGGTTATTACAGTCGCTGGGTAGAGGCGTACCCTTGAGGAAAGGTGACGACCAAATCGATTGTGGATACATTCGAAAGGGAGTTGTTCCCACGGTTTGGATACCCGAGGGCATTATTGTCAGATAATGGCCCGCAGTTCGTGTCCAAGGCAATGAGAGACGCACTAAAGAGGGGGGGAGTGAAAGGATGGACGACTCCAATATACCACCCACGAGCTAACCCAGTAGAAAGGCGAAATCAAGAGTTGAAGAAATGGTTTTGATCCTTACTTGTTGGAGAGCCTCATCATCTGTGGGATGTCTACCTGCCACACATGTTGTTCTCCGTAAGAATTAGAGATAACCGAAACACTGGACAGTCACCGGCCAAAATTATGTTTGGCCGGGAGATCAAGGCCCCCGGAGGTCGGCAGCTTGAGATAGCCGAAGGATCTCCGGACGTGGGCGAAATGATCCTGAGTTGTCCGGAGCAGTGTGGAACTCTCCGGTAGAAATTGAAAATTATCCGGTAGAACCAGATGATGCTCCTGTGGTAGAGGGGGTTACCCGGTGGTTTACGACCCCAAATCCCTCAGTACCCATATACCACCAGAATCCCTTTGAAGAAGCAATCTGTCAGTAGGGGATTGTTTATACTACAAGGCGCATCCGCAGTCAAGTGCGGAGAAGCGTTTTCATGCGGGGTTCGCCCCGAAATGGTTAGGTCCGGTTAAGTTGGGTAAACCACTAGGAACTGGAGTGTTCTTGACGTAGGGTAAACACCCTACTAAGCTACATGTCTCAGCGATGAAGCTAGCTGTAGGACCATCAGAGAACACTAACTAAATCATACCTTCTTTCAGATGGCAGAACGCGCCAATAACCCGAACCCGCCACCAATCAGCAACAACCAGCCATCCCACGCCACGATTGCCACCCACGTGAAAAAGCTGCGGGCAATGGCCAAACAGCTGCTCCGAAAAGCCAGGAGGCTTTTCGGGGATGGACCCGAGGACACGGTGAGCGGTTGGTCGGCTGAACGCGCGGCCACCCCGCCATTTTTCCGGATCCGGACCAGCCCGAAGGCGTGTTCCCTGTTCGAGAGTAGGTTCACCGGGGGACGTCGGTATCCCGCGGCCAGAAGCTGCCAGGACTCGGGCAGGACCTTCAGCTAAGTTTACCACCCCTACGAGAGGCGCCGGCGTACCAGCGGGACAGAGGGGGGCGGTTCTATCCTCAGCCGCCAGCTCCGCAGCCAGACCAGCAGCCCGCAGTGCAGCCACAGCCTGCAAAACCTCCGGTGCAGCAGCCGACCCAGCCGTCAGCCCAACCGCAACTAGTAACTCCGCCAGCCAACTCCCATTAGCCACAGCTGGCCGTATTGGAGTGATGGATCGAGGCCATGGATATGGCCCCTCGCCCCGACCCGGAGTAGTCCAGTTTCTCGGGCGCGTCTCGTGGACTCGGGAGGAGTACGTCGCGTCGTTATCTCAACGACCGCGGCTTCTCTATCGACGTCCTTCGAGGTCAACCGGGACAACCGGTCTGGCCATCGGCCCATCCACCGGCGGTGGTGTGTCAGCTTTTGCCGGACCTTCGTCGTCGTAACAACGTGTATATATACTGTTTACGGTCTGTGCAAATAAAAGTATTATCGAAACTAAAGTGTCTCCTTAGTGTGTCTGCATTCTCTCCAACCGTTTCTCTACCTACACTACGAACTACAGAACAGTAGAGGATTAATAAGGGAACAGGATCTGAGAATGTACCACAAGTACGTTTTATGAAACCCAAGTTGCAAAAAGCTTTATTTTTGATCATTTCGGTATAAAGAGAAAAATGTATTATTTATTATATCCTGTAATTTGATATGATGTTATAGTATTATAATTTTTTATTCGTTTCTATGGTGATAATCAGGGCTAGGATTTATATGCAACAGCATGTTTTTTTTGCAACTTCTGATTATTGATTTTGTCAGTATTGTCCACGAATCACCTCGTGATGAGATAAATAGTGGTATTTTTATTTTGCATGTTTTTGCATATTTTGGATAAAATGCATAATATTGCATATATTGAATAAAATGAATATTATTGCATATTTCCATTATAAAAATTCGAAAAATGAATGTTTTATAGTATATTTCATAAAAAATGGTTAATCAATATCACTGATAATCAATGAGTTAGAAATTAAAATCACATTTTTTTGCGGTTTTTTCTTAATTTGTCGGTTTTCTGTGGCATTAAATACCTATTAAGAAAATAGAAGAATGACCTTTTTAAAGTACCATTTTTATCCAATTTGCTAAAATATAAGGTACTATATGTTGAAATTGAAGCACTCCTTCAGGTAGATATTTTTAATACACGATATTATAAAAAAAAATAAACATCGTAAAACCACTGCTTCCTATCTCCGCTCAGAATCTAAAAAGTATTTCAAATACTTCAAAACAAAAAGTATTTAAAAAAAGTATTCAATACCGAAAAAAGTATCTAAATACTTTTACTCAAATACTTTACAAACCCTGGGATTGTGTCTTGTGACTTAAGGTGAAATATTGCGGATATTATGGTTTTATTAGACTTATTAAATGGTCTTATTTATCCTCCGGAATTATTATCTCACATTGGTTTTAATATACAAACTCAAGTATTGAGAAAATAAAATTTTTTTTCATGCTTCTCTTTGCAAAAATAATTATACTTCAAAATCGTTTTTCAACAGAGCTCTATCTTTGGTTAACTGCATAATGGATCATAATGATTTTTTTTTTCTATGTAGCGTTATGTATTCAGACAGAATGTTTATTTGGCCTTAAATTTAAATTTACTTGTTTAAATTAATTATTTTTTTTTGTAACATTTATTGTTAATTAATAATTTTTACTGTACTATATAATTATTTAGCTGTTTACTATTACGATTAATAATTTTTACTTCTTTTTCCTATCCAAAATCTATTATAAGGCTGAACTGTACTTATAATTATTCAAATTACTTACGGGTTTAATACCTGTTTATTATAAATAAAAAAATATACTATAGTAAATTATTTTACTATAAATGCAAGTAGGTATAATAATAATTAATACTCCTATGTTTGTTACATATAATATAATATCATAACAAAAACACTCCGCCAAACTCTGTGTAAAAAAAACTAAATACCGTACGACGGGGTGAAGTGAACCTGCTGGTGTAAAGTGACCCATTCTTGTTTTTTTGAATGTTTATCAGCATAACTTTGACATGGTTTTATCCAAATTAATTTGATCGTTTGTATCTCTATAGCAATACCGAACAATGTTTGATATTAATGATAATACGTACAAAATATGTCATCAAAATAATTTTGTTTCCAAAACACCTATTTTTATTCTTATTTGGAAGTCTTTAAAAAGTCATAAATTACTGAAAAGTAAGCAACTAAATTGAAAATTTTCACTCATAATAATTTTATCAAAAAGTTCATATAAATTAATTATTTCAATCATAATATTGTAAATTTGTTGTAATTTTTTTTTGCGAAATAATTTGTAGACAATTTTAAAAACTTCGGGTGAATTGGACCCTCTCAAAACACCAAGAAGCTACAGAAAATATTATAATGGTTGCTATAATTTGAAGGAAGTACACTGATTACAATTTAGCACTAAGAGTTAAATCTGTGAAATCAAATCAAATTTCTTTACGAAAATTATTTATTAACAATTTTATATTTATAAATTTAGCCTATTGCATATATTATGAATAAACAGGGAAAAATAATTATTGTTATGCTCAAAATAAGATCTATATATTTAAAAAAAAAATGCAATTTAGTTGTCCCCTTCAAAACTAGAATTGATCTAAGTGGTTTTTAATGACAATCAAATCCTGTACCACTTCACCCCACATATTTGGGTAAAGTGGGCCATTTTTTAGTACAAAAAAAAGACAAAAAATCTTTTTAAAAAAAACATGAATAGGTAGGTTACGATACCTACACACAACCAACATGAATGACTTACATAAATAAACAAAAATTTACTTTCTCTTTGATTCCGATTACATCCGACGGGTTATTGTAAACTGTGAAATGTGAATACTATTATTATTGTATTATTGTAGTATTACAATTTACAGATAGGTAGTTCCGTTGTGAGTGGGCGCTCATGAATGCAAGGGTAACGTAATGTTCTAATAAACTAATAAATATAAATATTGGTACTATTGAGTATAAGTATTACAGGTGTTACATTCATAATTCATAAAATAATATTGTTAAAAAGAAATCAATTCGATGTAAAGAATGTGTATATACAGCCATATGTATGTATCTTATGTCATAGTACTCGGGTTTTTTTTTATATGAAATTTCGAAAAAACTAAAAAGACATTTCTTAATTTTTAACATGCATTTTTTTTTATAAAAATTTCAAAATTTTTAAACACGCAGGTGTACTAATAGCAAAATCAACTCTATTTGTTCAAATGGTATTTTTTGAATGTAGTTTGGAAATTTAATATAGGTATTAGGTAGGTACTTAAATAATGTAAGATGAGATTATACTATATTAATAATGATAGTAATATTTGATAACAGAATGATATCCACATTGGATATTTGGTAAGTGTAGAAGCACCGAGTGTGTTAACTTGACGTGACTACACCTACGCAAATACGATCCTGACTTCTCGTCAGGATACACGAGTTAGAATTTTATATTTATAATCTTATACATTTAGTGTATTTCATAATATATTATGAATAAACAGGGGAAAATTGTTGTGATCAAAATAATGTCCAGCAATTTAAAAAAAATGCGACATAATAATATAGTTTACCTACTGTCTATTATCATTAAAATACATAAGTATAACTATAAAGTATTTTAAAGTCTTCAAGCTAAGTTCAATTATTTAGCAGACTTATTTAACATAAATTATCTATATCTATTCTATTCTTCAAAGACTTGGTTTTAAAATTATATCGAAACTTTTAGAGACTTTTTGTTATATGGGTAGGTACTTAGCATTTTTTTTTTTTTTTTTTTTTGAAACCTACGTAAATCAACGTTTTAAAAATTATGGGGCAAACAAAATTCGGACACTCACCTATGGTGGTTTTTTATAACAAGTCAATTGATGTATTTGATTTTAATTGTCAAATCGAACGCAGTGAACCGTTTGGAGCATTAAAACTGCTTCGATTTTCTTCAACAGTATCTTGTTCAAAGGAAAAGTGAATCTAGTTGGTGCATTCGGGATGTAAAAATTTTAAATTCCCAATAGTGTTCAAAAGCACCGGGAAAACAACATACAAATTAAAGGAAAACTGAAATTTATACGCAAAATCGGTTTTTGACAGTTCGGTGTAACTCTAAAACAAATGAACGCATATACATTATACACGACATTTTCACTGCAGGTTGTTTATATTTTCATTTTCTATACATGATAACATTTTTAAAATATTTTGATTTGTTTTGAACTGTTTTAAGACATTTTCAGTTTCCAATTTTATTAGTCTTTTTTTCTATTAATGTCAATAAAACATTATTTGTTTGATGTACTGATGTTTTTGAATAATAAGTTATACGAGTATGTGCCCTTTTCTTCATTCGTCTTTATCAACAACACTCCAAAGTCAGCATAGATGACTAAAGAGTGTTTTTTTGACTTCTTGTACAGTTCAGATTCTATACTTTCACCCTTGGCAGTCAATATAGGTAGAATAGATTTATGTTCGCCTTAAATCAACTTATGTTGATCAGTTGATCCAACGCATCTTGACCATGTAGTTTAAATTTCGATTTCCGACTATCAAATGCTGAAAAACACCTTTTACATACTATTTTTTTTTTCTCTATGTCCAGTTCTTTGCGGGCAAATAAGTCGTGAACAGTTTGATAATATATAAGTAAAATGCATTTTTTCGACAATAGTTCTATAAAGTAGATAACAATTGTTATTTTTTTCTTCATTTACTACTTTCAACGGTATAATTATACATGTGGGATTTTTTTTTGGAGGCTGTAACATCTTAACCAGTCCATAACCATTCACTGAAACTGTATCATTATAACGCTCAAAAATGTTTACTTGCGCCAATGGGGTAGGGAATGACAACCCATCAAAAATATATTTATTTTGATGTGGTTAATAATTATAACCTATACGAAATGAATTACGAATTTTCACATGCTTCTCCAGAATATGGCATTTAAAACATATCATATCATTATTTTGAGCTTTTATAATAGCCTGTTTGAATCCGGAAGTTAAATGAATGACGAGTGATTTGTCGGAGTAAAATTAATCTGATTATTGAGATTTTGCACATTATTATTCTCATTGATATTAATCACATTATTTTCAATGTTATTAACGAATATCGATATTATTTTGAAGGGGTAGATCGATCACATTATTCATATCATTATTATTATTATTATTATTATTATTATTATTATTATAATTTTGTGTGTCCTCAATGATTTAACCAATAATTTTTCACCCATGGGCTCATATTTGTATACTGATAGTAATAATCCATCGATAGATTTGAGCACATAACCACTTCCCCTCGATTAATAGTTTTCTTCAGTGCGACATGGTCCCGCTCAAAATCTGTTTGAATGTATGAATTGTAAATTAAAATTCTCAATTAAACTGCCAATCGACGACGGACAACGCCGGCACGCGACCTCCGCGCCTGAAAACGTCGACCGGCCCGTTCGGCGAACCGGCTCGTACAAGTCACTTGTTTTTCTTAGCTACCCGGACACATACCTCGGGGCGTATACCAATTCCAAGTCTTCTCTTTCGGCCTCAAAAACAGCCCCATGACCTTTGTGCGACTAATGGACAAAGTCTTGAGGGGGTACCTGGACGAGTTCGTCCACGTATATCTAGATGATATAGTGGTGTTTTCAAACACCACGGACGAACACCAGTGCCACTTAGACAAAGTTCTAGAACACCTACAGACACGGGCTGACATGCAAACTCAAAAAATGCAGATTTGGAGCAACCGAAATCTCATTTCTTGGACACCTAGTCACCTCCGAAGGAATAGAAAAACAACCGGAGAAACTAGAGAGCATCATAAATTACCCCCCACCAACTAAGCTGAGGGACATACGGAAGTTCCTGGGCGTTTGCAACTGGTACAGCCAGTTTGTCGACAACTACGCGGACACCATAGCACCCTTAACGAATAGGCTCAAACAGGGGACCAAATGGTCGTGGACCGAAACCGAACAGGCGGCATTTACCAAATAAAACGCGCCCTGTACGATTCGCCAAAACTGTCAACGCCAGATTACGGAAAACCGTTTTGCCTACAGACTGATGCTAGCGAGATTGGAGCTGGTTCCGTCCTTTTCCAACGGGGTAACAGCCCGGACGAAAAGCGGATAATCACCTACGCAAGCAAAAAGTTTAGTGATACAAGGTACGCTGCGGTAGAACGCGAGTGTCTCGCAATAATCTTGGAAAACGACAAGTTTAGACCATACCTAGAAGCCCGCCGTTTTGACCTATATACAGACAACTCAGCACTCACATGGCTCCACCGAGCCAAAATTACAAATTACAAAAATACAAGTAAACTAGGTGGGCACTACAGCTGGCAAACCTGGACTACAAAACCACGCATGTGCCCGGCGTACAAATCGAGGCGCCCGACATGCTCTCCCGCAACCCAACCACTGGGCTCCCGATAGACGAGGAACACCTCGAAGAACGCCTAGTAGGAGTACCCACCTCACCACACATCACCCCCACTAGCTCACTGGCCGACAATCGGACCCGGCTGACACTACCAGTGGTCCCACAATCACACACGCTATGATCGTGACATGGCAGGCCAATGATCCTAACACACGAGACATAGCGGACAACATGACAACGGATGACCCAGCGCACGATACCGGAAGTACTACGGATAAAAAAAATCAATACATTTTTACCGATGGTCTTCTGCGGATAAATTTGGGCGAACACACACCCGTAGTCATACCAAACAATAAAACACAGAACGTGATCTGGACATACCACGATCATGTACTCGCAAACCACCTGGGCTGGAAAGAAACGTACAGGGCGATAAAACAGCGATGTTTATGGAAAGGCCAAAAAAACGACATCCGAGTGTACGTCAAGTCGTGTCACATATGCGCGTGTATCAAACCACTAAACACGCGCGAAGACGACCCCGCGTCCACCAGAACACCCCGACACCCTTGGGAGGTGATTAGCATAGACCTCATGGGCCCCTACCCGCGCACGAGTAGGGGAAAACAATATTTACTGGTCGCCATGGACCTGTTTAGTAGATGGACCTAGGCACACCACCTCGGAACAGCCACTACAAAAACAATAGCCGAAACGCTCGAACGCCAATTCTATTCATGTTTCGGATACCCCGTGTGTGCTTTAGTGACAACGTTTCACAGTTCGTAGCAAACGACATGCGTAAATCAATCGAACGATGGAGAGCCGAGGGCTGGACAACTCCGGTATATCATCCGAAGGCCAACCCATTTGAACGCCGAAACCAGGAAATAAAAAAGGTCTACACGCGCTACTCATCAATGGCAACCACAACACCTGGGACACCAAATTAGCCCCTATACTTTTTTCGATCAGGAACAGGCGCAACGACCGGACAGGTTACGCACCATCGGTACTCGTCCTCGGGAGAGAGGGCAAACGGCCGGGGATTGGGTACTGTCACGGACAGCGGACAGCCCGATCGAACGAATAAATATGGATACTGTAAGTCACGAAAACAACGTACTGACCGCACCACCTGTAACATGTGGCCCGACGGACACAAAGTACAAAACAGGTGACACGGTGTACTACAAGGCATACCACCTGTCAAATGGTGGGGACCGGTAAAACTGCACAAACGCGTAGGCAAAGGTGTGTTCATCACAGACCAACAGCTGGCACGCAAAATACACGGGTCCTGCCTCAAACGGGCGAACACCACAGAGCCCCAAACAACCCCCACCCAAACCCCCCCAACCATAAACCCACAATAGCATTTTGTGTACATCATTTCAGTCGTAATAGCATCACACCACCAAATGGAGCAACCACAAGGGCCGACGACACCCTCCACCCACCAACAAGCGGCGGAACTGCTAGAACGCAGCCAGCAGCTGCTGAGGGCAGCTACCTTGTAGGAGGGCACAAATACCACCACGGCGGATGACCACAGCGCAGCTCCAGCGGGACCCAGTACTGTGGGCCGCCTACACACGGGGGTGGGAAGACCGCACCGCCGTCTTCAGAAGGGCGACAAGCGGCGAACCCACAGCGTCAATACGGCACACCAGGTATCGTAGCCCCAGATGGGTGGCGCAGTCACCGGCCAACACCCGACAGGCGCTACCACTGCCGCCAACGCGGGCACCCGAGAGGCCACCACCCCGACCGCTGATCCGCTGATTGAGAGGCCGGTACCGGTGCAAAGGACAGCGACCAGGCCACCACTAACAACCGCCTCCAACCCGCCGCCACCCCCGACACCAAGGACCACCGCACCGACGTCACCACCAGCCACAGAAAACGCCCGCCAACGCCGGAACAAACAGCGGATGCGGGCCTGCAAAGATAGGGTGACGTCCCAACAATATCGCCTGGAAAAACCGGCACCACCCGTAACCCCAGCCCCAGAGACAACACCGGACCCGTCACAGCCAGGGCCTGCGATCCCGCACCTCACCGTGGCCATGGTGCTGGAAGTGACGAACACTACCGGAGCAACCGGAACCATGGAACAAACAGCACTAACAGCCGCCACCTCAAAAACCGTTTATATGGAAATATCCCCGGAAGAGGATGCGCAACTGTTAGGAGATACAGTCGCATACCTGGCTGACGGCGAGGACATGGACGTCAGTCTAATGTATTTCAGCCCCCCCCCACGTCGCCCAAACACGATTAGACACCACCAGGGCCACGTCCGCTGAACACAGCCGGAAAACGTGCCCGCGGACAGGTGTCTACCACAATCACCCTCCACTCGTGACCCACCGCAACACCGGCAACGGCCGGAACACCAATGCCGTTGGCGGTTTGGGGGGGCAGTATGACGCGGTCCCACGCAAAATCTGTTTGAATTCAAAGTTGTTTATTGATACCATTTCGCAATTTTATTGTATGACTTCACCACAAATAAAAACCTAAACTATAGTAGTGCGTCATCTTGTTGTGTTTTTATTTTTGTTTGGTCACCTTCACCCAACATCCACGTGGCACCCCACAGGTCCGCATCAAGTGATTAATAGATTAATAGATTTGAGAACGCCTCATCAATTATTTTATTTAAACCTATTTCTATAAAACCATAAGTCCTGACTTTTTCCATACGCTTCCTTTTCGAGTTCTCAGGGTGAACACGCTTGCGACCTCCCCCTGATATATAAGAATCTACAGATTAAAAAAAAAACTTCCTAGTTACCTCATGTCCTGTATTTAGTATTATAATAAATCTTACCTTGAATATCATACAGCCCTAAATCTTCAACGATCTGTAAGACATCGACAAATACACCATCATCGTCAATGTTACCTCACTTGATGTCCGATGGTCTAAAACTTTTCATTACTGCAATTGCTTCTCATGATGGCTCTTGTCGCGATGGTCCGGCCTCGATGTCTGGTACAAATATTTGAGGTGCTACTTCTATTTTGGTACCGTTGAAATAATAAAATAAAATAAAATATTTAAACATAATATTACCTTCTTTGGCTGTTTGAGATCGTTTCAATGAGGTTTGTCGAGGTACATCAATTTGAGGATCGATTTCTCTATGATTATTCTTACTATTTATATCTGAAATAATTTAACAAATAGAGACTTTTTTAAAAAAAATTAAAATAATAATTATTTAAAATACATAATATGTACGTTTTTATAATGCCTAGTTAAAACATCAATCCTGCCAAATATTCTACGACATATATAGCAAGTAACTCGGTGACCATCGTGTGATATTGCATGTCTTACCAAGCTGCCTTTTGTAGTATTAGTCGACGTACATAGTCTAGATTGTTAAAACATTTTAATGAATATTATTTTATATTATTTGTTTGAAATAAACACTCTTGTACTTTTGCGCATGCGTGTATACAACTTATATAGATTCAATAGTTTATGATAAATTATGACATCAAGATACTCAATACTGACATCAATACTGCTTGTATCGTTGTAATATTATGCTGCATAAAATACTGAATTATGCAGATTTATTCAAATATATGATAATTTATGCTAATTTAATATGCTAATTGATCTAGATCACGCTGACAGATGGATGGAATGGATAATTTAATGTAATTTTATAAATAGCAGATATTCATATACCTAGTTATCTATATAAGATAGGAATCATACGATTGGTATACCGGCTCTGTGGCTTAGTTAGTTAAAGCTTTGAACTTTAGACACGGGGGGTTAGTTCGAGTCTCTCCAGAGTATATTTTTTCAATATTTATTTATACTGGCATCATATAAGGCCAAACACTACGAGATCTAGCATTTGGCCAGTTTCTGGAGCTCCGTGGCGGCTGGTATCAAGCTGTGTAAGTGTCGGGCCCGGATTTCGTTTGTCGGGTGCGTTTCCAGCCACCAGGTCCGGGTGGATGGCCCGTAGATTTTGGACATGGCCTCCCAGAACAGGTAACCCTGGGTGCCGTCTACACATGCGTTTGCGGCCAGCAACAACCCGAGGCCGTCTGCCTCGGTCTCGAGGGACCTTTCCTTCGTCAGCCCCACGCACACGTATAGGACGAGTCGACACATCATGACCGCCAACATCGCCCAGAGGAAAGGCAGAGCAACCGACAGGACCATGGACACAGGTGTCAAGCACAACAGGTGGACTGCAAAGTTGACGCTGGTAATATGGTTCGTATGCCGTAGCATGACGTGGGCCAGCTCATGGCCGACAATTATTGAAAGCTGATCGTCGTTGGCCATGGCCGCCAGCCCGGAGAACACGAAAATGAACCCACTGGCCGAGACGAACGCGTTGACCGTTGGGTGGTTCACCACCACCAAACTCCACTGGCGGTTGCGGATCTCGTCCACCCCGTTGTTGGCGTCCAGCAGCCGAGACATCACGCTGGCCACTCGTCTGTACGTGGGATGTTCCGTTTCTAGAAGGCAGCGCTTGCCCGTCATTTCAGCCAGAATAGCTGCCACATTTATGCGGTCGTACACCTCGATCGTTCGTTCGCTGAACACGAACAGCCGCCACAGGTCCGTCCACGGGTCCAATTCCATGCAACACGACAGGAACGTTCCAATGAGGCACATAAAGGCGGTCGTCATTCCAATGATGGTCAAGCGGTATGTCCTGGCCGTATTCGTGTACCGCCGCCTCGTCTCGGGTGGTCGCTTGAACCACCAGCGCCGCACCGCCGCGCCACCGATAACCGTCAGTAACGACGAAAACCCACGCCTTCCTGTATGACTGTAGATAATAATATAGATCGCAATAATATTTATTTATTTTTATAAATTTACGGCAAACGGCTTTATACATAGGTATAAACAAAAATAATAATTTATACATAATAATTGGTTATAACAGCAAGGTATGCAAAGGTTAGGTAATAATTAAGATTGACAGAAAAAATACATGTCTGATTATGGCGAAAGATCAATATTATTATTATTTAACGACGAGTACATGGCTCTGACTAATGGATCGTTCATCAAAAATGTAGATCTTAAAGTGGGGAGGAGGAATAGCTCATGTGATCTGGTCTATACACTTGGTACATGTAAACTAATGCGATCCAGGAGTCTAGATGCGTCTACCCTACCATGAAGCAAGTTGAACAAAAATAGTTAGTCAGATCTTTCTCGTCTATTTTGAAGGAAACAGAGTTTTAATTTTCTCATGACTGGTGTGTAATAGTGCTGGGGGTGTAATTTGTTTGGGTAAAAAACCTCCAAGGAAGCGAGATTGAACTCTTTCGAGAAGTTTGATCTCGACCTGAAGGTATGGATTCCAAACTATCGATCCATAATCCAATATTGATCTAACAAGGGAACAATATAGAGCGACTAAGCAAGGTGCTGAGTTGAATTCAGTGGAATAAATCCTAAAATCCTTAAAGCCTTACAGGAAATATAACCTATATGAGATCTAAAGGATAAAATTCAGTGTGCATATAAATCCAAGATCTTTAGTCTCTTGAATCCACTTTAGAGGTATCCCATTTATAGTATAATAATTGTAATCGATTCTAGTGTATATAAGGACATAACTTTACATTTGTCTTCGTTAAGAGTCAGACCAACTGTTTTACACCAGAATATAAAATCATCTAATTATGCCTGAGGGTTATAGCAATAATTTGTTGAAGATATTCTAGAAAAGAGCATAGCACCATCAGCGAAAAGCAAAACCCGACAAGGGAGAGAAGTAAGAAAAACTGTATTAATAAAAATGCTAAATAATAAGGGCGATAAATGCCCAAATTGAGAAACCCCGATTGTTACTCTAAATATTTTGGATGTGATACAAAATAAATTGACAAATTGCCATCTATCCTTTAAGTATGAGTGGAACCAGGATAAGAGGGGTTCTCCAATACCTAATTTATCAAGAATGTAAAAAAGGTTGCAATGATCAACCGAGTAAAATGCCTTAGAAAAGTCAGTAAAAATAGTGTCAACTTGGGTTGATTTATGAAAAGCATCACGAACAAAATAAGAGGAAACTAATGATCTGGTTGTAGTGGAGCGGCCGGTTAAAAATCCATGTTGGTCAATAGATAGTGTAGGTAATAGAACTCTTTCAATTTTTTTAAGGACCAATTGTTCAAATATCTTCCCAATAACAGGGAGGTTACGTACGGGTCTGTAGTTAGTAACTAGTGAAGGGTCGTCACACTTTAATATATGAGTTATTCTACTAGTTTTCTAAACAGATGGAAATTTACCTTCACTTATATATTTATTGAAAATGGAGCAAATAGGAGAGCAAAGAATCTTTCTACAATTATAGAGAAAGAAGGTAGATATACCATCTGGTAATAAACCATGGACATTAAATGAAGAGTCCAATGTTTCAGCTATCTCGTCATGTGAGAAGCATAATTGTGATGGTCAAAAAATGGGAACTCATCGATTTTCATGTTATTAAAGCAGTGTTGGGGCGCATGTCGAGCGATTTTTGTAAGTAGAGGAAAAAAAATAGGCGAATAAATCAGCAACGTGTGGACCAGAAGCCGTTTACTCGAAATGAAAATTTTTTTTTTATACTTGTAATGCTAAAAAATTAATTATTGAATGGCTGCATGTATCGTTAAATGTAACTTTGGTTTAATTTTATGATATTATAATATTATAACTTTCTTTTCTTTTTTTCTTCTCTCTGTTTCAATATTGTATAACTAAGCAATTTGTGTTTTAAATTTATTTTTCTTTTAAGCATATGTAACAATTGTAACTCCCTATCTTCGCCACAAGCTTAGCTTAAAGAAGATAGGTAATTCAAATGTATAAATTAATGTATAATTGTATATGTGTTTTTAAATAAAAAAAAAAAAATTACCAGTACTCGGCTTGAATCACGTATTAGTCTTAAATTGAGTACTCCAATAATAAGTAGTAGGTACATATTGTTAATGACTTAATGGTATACATAAACAAAAAGTATAAGTATTAATTCCTGGGAACTTTAATAATATTATTTATTATTATTTACTATAAAAATTTTCGGAGTCGTAAGAAAATTACGATAAATTTTTCTCAAATATCCTAGCCCCTTTTTTATCATACATTATATATTCATAACTTAACTTATTTTAATAACGTGGAAAATAACAAGTTACTCCGTAGAAATTACTTTTAAAACATAATTTCGTTACAATTGCCTTGATTTAAATAAAATATAATGAAATTACTAAAGCGTTACTTCAAAAGTAATTTCGATACAGTAATTTGTAATTTGAGTTACGTTACTACCCACCACTAATAGCGAACGCTGTAACAGCAGCAGTAGAATATTTCCAGGCACGTAGCTAAGGGGTGGCCTGGAGTGGCTCGAGCACCCATAATATTTAGAGGCCACTCCAACATATTGTTAAAATACCCAAGAATCAAATAATTGAGTAAAAAAGTTAAACCATATTCAAACATTTCTATTATGATATTTGTTATTATTACCTAATTATCTTTAATGCTGTGTTCTCACTACGATTACAAATATGAAACCAACAGATTGTAATTTATCGCGTCATATGCTCGAACAGCATGGTCTGGTTGCCAGAACTCAAAATAGAAATTGTTCATCAATACTCGTCGAATTCGTTATGTTGACGTAAGACAGGGGGGGGAGCTATTGGCAGCGGCACCCCATAAGCTTTATTTAAAAAAAAAATTATAGTGTTAAAAATAAAATATATATATCTCCGGAGCCACCCCTGGTATTGCATAATTAATCTATATTATGAATCTTTCTGCCTATTTCATTAATTCGGCATTTCCCATCACAGTAGGTATCATTTATGGTAGCATAGTTAGCGATGGTCAGCTTGGTACCACGATAATTATTATGCGTATTATGCGCAGTATAAATATACGTAGTCAGTACTAGGTACCAATTTATAATCCATAAATATAAATACTGCTTGCCTACTATAATCAAGTATAACAAATAATGCATTAATGCTATGCTAATATAATATACCTGTATACTTAATAGTTAACACCTATTGTACTTTTGTTACTACTTTACTAATATATTTAAAATAGAAAGACTTAGGTATGATTCTTCATAATTTAAAATTTGAATGAAAAAATAGCTTCATCGAAGCAACAAGAATCTAACATTATATTAAAAACAGTATAAACATACTTATAAATTAAATCAATGGCTAGTATCAAGAGAGGGGGGATGTAAATGTTGGCCACTCAAGATATATTCTGGTGATAATTTGGCCACCCTATTGGGTAATCCTATCTAGGTACGTGCTTGAATATTTCGTTACTCACTGTAACTCGAATCGTCATTTTTTAGTATAATGTTGACATAACAATACCCATTTGATTTAAATAGATTACCAAATATGATTTTGTATCTGCAGAACCTGTTTGCAGGATGTCCTCAGCGCTGGGTTCGGTGTTTTAAAATACGGCAAACCGCTCTTACGACTGATGTATGACATGTATCTTGCTGTTGGAGTTGACAAAAACGAAACGTTTCTCGAAACAAGTAAAGAAAACATTATTATTAAATAAAAATAGAGTATTTACAATCTGTAATGAATAAGTATAAACAAGAACTTAGGTACGTATCGTAGGTAACACACGTTAGGTTGTATATACATAGACAAATTCAAGAAAAAAAGTTTAATAATATTTTTTAAAAAAATGTATTATTGTATAAACATAATAATTACGTACATTTCCCCAGCCCCACCCATTAAAAATTTTAACATTTTTTTTTCTCAACATTTAGCAGTCAATTAGCAACAATTTGCAAGGTAGTTGTCGAAATTTGCAAACCAATATTTCGTCCGTAATACGCATTTCCGAAATTTGCACATTTCGCCAGCCCCACCCCGTAACGATATAATGCGATTTTCGACTTGCGATTCCTTCAGATTTTTTTAAATAGCCAATTTAATATAAAATAGTTGGTGAATTTACTGTGCATTTCGAATTCCATCAGAACTTAATTCTTACGGAGCAAAATTGTACGAAAATTGGCAAATAAGAATCTACTATAGTGATAATAACTTTTTTTTAGTTAATTATATTTATATGTTTTAATTAATATTTTTACCTGACAACCATGATTAGATTAGTAACTTCATTACTGTATTTTGTTTACTACATTTTTTAACTTACATCCAAAGGCCATTATTATGTGAACTCAATATATATTTTGTCACGATATTTAGGTGATTATAGTACGTTCAATAATTGCCACTCATTACCTTTTGCCTTTTATTAAAAAATTCATAGGTACCTTACTAGTGTAGTAAGCAATTTACTACTCAACATTTTAAGTTTCGACAGGTAGCATACTTAACATAATATACTGTAGATAGGTAATGGGCAGATACATTAAATAAAAACTAATTAACCTTTCTGGTTGAAATAATACCACAATAGGTCAACGCTGGTTTTACAATCATGTAGAATAGGCGGGTGTGATATATGCGATAGCTTTATATTAAAAGGAAATTTAATATAAAAAAAAACAGTATGGTTATTTTATTGAATTGACAGTTCACAAATTAGCATACAATACATGTTAATAATGCGGGAAATAGATTAGCTATTTCGCAAATGCGTAGTTAGGTCGATGGCCACATAGACCACATCCGTTAGAAATTCTAACTTAGAATAAAGATACCGTATCACAAGGCAAGGGGAGCGGGGACCGAACTATAAGAGGGACCCCGAAACGGCCTGTAGGCAGACGTGTCCACTCAACGCTACTGCAAGCACCTTCACGCAGCTCCGTATAACGATTGTCATTTTGAACTTAGCACCATTGTGATTGTTGGAACTTTAATAAACAACAGTATAATTTGGCATTTGTGTTATAATTATTCAACTACTACCTCATCTTCACAGTAAACGGTCTAGCTACCTGCAACTGTTAATATACTAGTAGCTATCAGAGCCGCCAGTATATTACACTAGATAATAAGCTTAGATCGTTAATTTTTTTGACTTCCTGTTGGTTTTCATGATACATTTTATTAAGAGTCTATCTATAAATCAATTAAGGTTTAATTAATGTTTTCATGATTATATTATTCACACAACCTTGTTTTTTGTAAAGTATGTAGGTATACAAATTAAATAATATTTCATTTCTTAATCTAAATACGTATGTCGTATATATATTTTTAAGTTATACGTTTATTATAAATTTATAACCAAAATAATTGTTTTTTAATGTCGTACTCGTATTAATACGCCTTGTGTGTAATCAAATGTTGTTTTGGTAAATGTTTTTTTTCTTAGTGATTCTAAAAATAAAATATTGCCTATAAATGGACTAGACATTAATAACTGCTATAATACTGTATCAATATTAATTATATATCGATGTTTTGTAGAATAATAATTTTGGTGAAACAATCGTTTTAGAGTTATCAGTGATGTTTTCGATTTTTTGTAAACAATTATTTAAGAATTCTCACTTGTGATTAATTCCTTTTAATAGTCATATTCAGACATTCATTGTTTTTTCGCAATTACATCTTAATTTAAATTATCTGTGCGGTGTTCATATTTTGTGAAATATGAAAAGACGAAAGCCAGCTATTCCTTTGCATGTTGTTGTAGAAACAGTGCTCCAGTTTAAAGACAGAGTCATCATTACCGATAATGGTGAAAAAAGTAAGTGAAAAGTATTATTTTAAATAAATTAATTTACTATAATCGTACGTACGACATACCTCACTAGTAATTAATTTAAAATAAAATTCTCGTGTCACAGTTTTCGTTGCCATACTCCTCCGAAATGGCTTGACAGATTTTGATGAAATTTTTTGTGCATATTCAGTAGGTATGAGAATTGGCTAACATCTATTTTTCATACCCCTAAGTGATAAGGGTTGTCCAGAAAAAAATAAAAGAAGTGCTCAAACAGGGATTTTGATAATTTACGGTAGAAATAATTGTTTATAAATGGTTGCTAAGGTATTGGTTATATATAAAAAAAAAAAATAATAGATACAACATACAAAAATATTTTTCACACGGACAATTATACGTGGCATGCTCTCGAGTGGGTAAACCATCCAGTTTGTTTGTGTTAGCTAATGATGGACTAACAAAAAATATTGTTTAATAGTGTTACTGTCGTAATTGTTTAATTAATGATATATAATTTTACGGAATAAATTATAATAACTTAAAAATAATGTTTGATTTTTGTTATTTTTATATTCCCTCATCGTTCACAGCGCCCCATGCTTATTTCACGCATATACCACATTCTTACATACATACAATATACACATTCTAACATACATACAATATACACATTCTAACATACATACATACTTCCGATAAGTAAGCTATTTTTTGTCTACACTAGAAATTACTTGGAAATTATTTATATGGCAAAACAACGTTTGCCGGGTCAGCTAGTATTATATAGTATTATGCTGTTTAAATTTTTTTTAATTAATATTAAGTTGCAGTTTCATATAATTTTATTTTATTTATTCATGAAGTACTTACTTTAATATATTACAAAAAAAAAACAACTTATATGATGAATTTTATTATAAGCAAGGTTTAAGTGACATAAATTAAAATGTATTTTTGCGCATAGAGGATCAAGGAATTACTAAACAATATTTTTAAAAAAATTACATATTGTAAAACAAATATTCTTTTCTGTGCTCAAAATCTAAAAGGTTAATGAGGATCTATCTCCCATATCTCCCACATCTCCCATATGGGTAGGCTCCTTGGTTGGAGCAGTTTTTTTTTCACTGGGACTTACTGGGCGCCAATTTTTTTTTTGCACCTTGGCGCAAAATGTCTAAATGTGGTACTGGCTATATTCTTACGAATTATGATAATTCATTTTACTGCAAATATGAGGAAACCACAGAATATGTATCTTCAATTGAAACGACATTAGATAATAAATATTTCAAATTGTATAGATTGTTAAGAGAACATGATACTCACATGTGTTGTCTCCGTCTCACAAGTGCATAACTTAGCAAATTTTACGCTAAGTAAAACACGTGTAGCTCCGTTAATTTAAAAATTAGAGTAAATTAACCTCTTATAAAATCTAAAGGTAAGATTATTATCTAGACAATCTCATGGGCTTTTTTTTAATATTTTGATTTCTAGGCTAGTTATGAGTACTTTAAGATCTATAAACTGTAACGTGGTCGGGGATGACCCGTTAAATATAAGATATTCAGGGAAGAAATTAATTCTTTTGAATATATTTTTACCGTAGCTCGGGAGCACGAATGGTATTAGGATCTTAATATTACAAATAAATAACGATTGATCTAAATTATTATTAATACAAACAAATTATTTATTATAACTTACAATTTACGAACAAAGTTACCAAAAATGTAGGATTGTACGGAGTTCAGGTGCACGTGATGGACTCTCGGAGAACTGCCATTCTCTTACATAGGGATATTGGCCGGAGCCTTACAATCATAAAATATATATGTGTCACCTAAACCGGAGGGGCTTAATATATTATTATAGTCAGCGCATAATATGCCTAATGTGCATATTATGATGCTTATAAAATAAACGTAATGATGTAACATAAAATACTCATAGCTCGCTTACAAATTAAAATATAATAAAAAGCCCATGAGGTTGTCCAGATAATAATCTTACCTTTAGATTTTATAAGAGGTCAATTCACTCTAGTTTTTAAACCAATGGAGCTACACGTGTTTTTTTGCGTAGAATTTGCTATGTTACGCACTTGTAAGACGGAGACAGCACATGCGGGTATCACGTCCTCTTAATGCATATTGAAAGATAAATAAAATAAAAATAATTTTCAGTTTGGCACCCCTTCCGTGCCGGTCCCCAAGGTCGCCCATAGCTTTCACCGTCCCTGATTATAGGACATTACTCATTTTTTAAACAGCCAAAAGTATATTTTACAAACCCATGTGATTGGCTATAGCTTGGCGTGGTGCGTTAGCTAGGAATGCGACTGGGAGTAAGTAACGGCCACAGCTACTAGCTCCCGTATGAATGACCACCCATGTTCATAATAGTTAAAACCCTTAGCTTACCACCATAACAACTGTAACAAAAACCTTCTGTACCAACCTCTTACCCCTACCACAGTTCATAACCCCTACAACAGCTAAAGGTCTAACTGCCGGGCTAAATATCAAAAAAAAAAAACACGGAAAACTGTTAATATTAATTCCTAATTGTTATATTTTATATTATTATCAATTTAATTCAGTTTTCGACAAAATCAATTTGGTTTTTTGGGTGTAACTCTAAGAAAAAAAAAATATTCGTATACTTGAAATTTTCATGGTTTATGAACATTAGCAATATCTATATATAGTAAATTTTTAATTTTTTGACCTACTTATAAGCATGAGAGGATTCGGACTAAAAAAATTGTTAACTTAAAATGCCCTTAAACAGATCAAAATGAGTTTTATCTTATAGTAATTGATAAAATAGACATTCAGTGTAAATTTCAAGAATCTAATGTAATTTTTTGAATTACAGCAAAATAAGGAAATCGAGTGAATAACCAATGTTGTTAATTTTACAATTTTTTTTTTTCCATAAAAGTATAGAAACTTATAAGAAATCTTCTATTAATTTTTCAAATCATTTAGATATAAAAAATTAAAATTGTATGTATTCCTAGCTCAAAATAATTTTTAAATATTTCGCGGTTTTTACGTATTTTGTGACAATTTGAAGTTTAAACGCTCATAAAAAATTATTTTTGAGATTTACTATTAACTTTCTTTTAAATATCAATTAACAAAACTTACCAAGAACCTTGCATTAATTGTTTAAGTGTTTTGACCTAGCAAATATTATTTTATCGACATTAATCGAAAATGGCATATGGCTATAATTAGCTACAACTAGTTCAACACGAGTCAAAATATTTTGAAATCGTTATATTCATTGAAAATGTCATATATCTATGATCATAACTCATACGTTTTAGAGTTTAACCAAAATCGATTTTGTCGAATTTTAGATTCTGAGCGGAGCGATGAATGTATTGATTTTACAATGAAGAGTTTTTTTTTTTTTATTATATTCAGTTTCCATTTAATTATTGAATATTTTTTTATTATTAGAACAAAGTGGTTTAAAAAATGAAGAGAGCTTGGCTATTGAAAGTTGGAACCGTAAGAAACTTCGAAAATCAAAATCATACCTGGTTCCAAATCCTCATTTGCGATACCTTGATATAAATAATGCACGTAGTATGAAGTCTTTACCAATTTTGAAAAATGGATCTCGATTCGAGGAGTTGAAAAGCAGCAAAATAAAAAATATCGAAGGAAAAGTTATTTTTACCAACACATGTGCAATTGACTCGTTGACATCAATTATTATGGTAATTATTGACATTGAATACAAATAAGTATTAATTTTTATGATAAAGACCTACATATTATAATTGCGATAGTAAATATTATTTTAATAAATGGTAAACTTAAATACTACTATAAACTAAAATACTGTAAACTTTTATAAATGTAAACTTATATACAACATACAAAAACCAAATTATAATTTATACTTAAGTCATGTCTTGAATAAGTATGCATATTAAAATTATTATCGATAAATCAATATGTTCCCTATAAAATCACGTATATCTTCCACATAGTTTCGAAGTTTTAACGGACATATATGTAGGTCAACTTCAGAACATTAAAAGTTCAAATTGGGTGACTATCAAAGTTTTTACTCAATAATATCATGGACTAAAAATTTGAATTATGATATTGGTGGGCTAAATTTATTAACATAATACCTATAATAGCTTTTTTACCGAATCTTTGATTATTATAATATAACCTAATAAATTATCTTAATCTTAATGTTTTAGGTATTTTATTGCGATAGTAAAAATTATTCAACAATGGTTGATTTGATACCTTCGGATTACTTTGGTTTCGTTACAAATATAGTGAAAAATGGCATAACATCTGCAACCTACTCAACAAGAGCTGAGATAATCTTGCGTTATTTAGACCCTGAAATACGCTCATTAGAATATGATACAGAACTAGAAATTTGTGACACTATTGTTGGAAATGTAATAGATAAGCTATTCATTGATTTTCCTTCATTTAAGGAAGTAACCGAGTGTTCATCTAACGTGTGCCTTAACAAATCATATATGAATTATAATTTTATAACTATACTGTGGTGATTTATTATTATTATTATTACTACCTATTATAAATTGTATTATTATTATTACTGTTATAATATTATATTGCGTGTGCTGGTCACGCTCTGTGCCGACCGGCCGATAAGCCGATTGTTATATTTTTGTATTTTATAGATTTTCAGTTGATCGACACCGCTCGCCTAGTTTCGGTGCGTGTCAGTAAATAAATATGTTTCTGCATTTAACTATTCTATTCCACTTTATTTTTCCTTAAAATTAACCACTCATCGCCATCAATACAAACTGATATGGAATCTAACATTGATGAACTGCAACAATATTTAAATTATCGCACAAATATAGAAGAAAAAAGAATGCAAAAATGTAAATTGCGATGGAATCAAAAAAACAAAGTCTGTGATTTCAAAAATGCACCTCTTGATTGATATTTTGTTTTGGGAAGGTAATTCTTATAATAAAAATATATTAATTGAGGTTAAACAACAATTTTTTTTCAACTGTATTAATTTTAGGAGAAGATATGATTTCGAGTCAGCGAAGTAGTGAAGCTGCTACATTGTTAAAAGTGAAATTGTGTGATATTCCTCAAATACTTGTACACGAAACTACAAGCTATGAGCTCCGAGGAGTAATTTGTTTCTACAGAGGAAAAGGTGGTCTAAGAAGATCAGTAGGACACTATACATCATACACTAAACGATATGGTCGAAACTGTTAGCTGTTTGACGATTTAAAAAAAAAAACCAATACCATTTAAAGAAACAACAATTGTACATTGTGAATTTTTAGCTTACATATTTTAATTGTTTAATAATCAAAAATAATAAAAGGTAGAAAAATAACAAAACAATTTGCACTGTTACTAATTTTTATTTTCATTAACCTCTTTTCCTTAATTTGTCTCATATCCAATAACGATGAAAAGAATTGAGGTATTAGTAACAAGCTTTTCAATTATAATATTAGGATTTCATAAAAGAATAGATGAGTACATGTATCAATACAATAATGTACGACATTAGTAAATAATTATTACGGCTATAATATATACATATTAAGATTCAGAAATGAAATATTACTTAATTTGTATACCTACATACTTCCAAAGAAACAAGATTGTGTGAATAATATAATCATGAAAACGTTTATAGATAGACTCTTAATAAAATTTATAATGAAAACCAAGAGGAAGTGAAAAAAAGTGGGTAAGTGGATGTCGCTCTGCTGTACTGTAGGTTACAAGTGGGTCACTGTATAATGGATGGTATTAAATTTGAATGCAATGATATAATATCATTGTATAAGAAAAACGATTCTGAGAGGAGACGGTATGTCAGTCTAGGTATAAGACATATTATATACTTTTCTATGGTATTAAATTATATGGAATTTATGAATAAATTCCTTAAAATATGCACAGTCTTATCATGAGCATAATTTTTATTCCTTATACTATGGTAGATTGTATGGATAGGCCATAATATTTTGATTTTTCAGTTTCATATATCCCCGAATAATATTTTTAAATTACAACAAAAACAAAGATCGTTAATATTGATTTTAATATGTAATTTCGTGCAAATTTGAATTTAAAATGTCTGTAAAAGATAACTGTGTTCATATATTTTTTAGATTTTTTGGTTACAGTATGAACTATTTATGAGAACCTTTGTTTTAAATTTTCAATCTTTAGTTTTAAAAACTGAACATTTTATAATTTATTAATTACCTACAATGATTGATAATTTTCGAGATTTTGATAAATTTGTAACGTCACAGCATTTTTTGCATTAATATTATTAATATCATAAACATACCTTATTTATATATTGTTATGATTATCGCGCGCTAATGCAGAAATGACCGCAGTGTTATGCAATAAATGTTCCCCGTTCCCCCCTTCATCATGCAGTGTTCGTCGTCGACATGCCGCGGTTGCCCACCGCCAGTCACCTCCAGCGCTTTCGTCGCGTCCGCCGGTACGGCCCGCAGGCAATACTGTACGCCCCGAATATATTGTATCATCCCACAAAACGACGACACTGACCTGCCCCACCAACGACAAAAAGCTCCGCCGCCGGCAACAGACCACCGCTGTCGCCGGGTCTCCGCTCAACAAAAATCACTTTTTTCACGGCTCTACACCTGCCTGGTCCACGACGATACACCTGCCTGGTTATCTGCGAGATACCCGTACTGACAACGACCAACGCATTGACCACGCGGCCAACCGATTGATGTTCATCACCCGATCCTATAAGACACAAGTCAATTGCTGTCACCAACCGATTTCGTCGGATGCTTGTTAGCTGCCATCAGTTGTGAAAACCTGCGTCCAACAACCATGATGGGCTAAGACACCCACGAGGGCCCGGGCGGCGGCCGAAAGCTGATCCAGCCAACATCGACCACGCAGTGCAGTCAAAGTCGTAATATGTTTTATTTCCCCTGTCTCCCCCTTTACCAGCACGTAGGCCACAGGTTATACGAAATTCACGTTCGTATAACCTGTGCGCTAGAGGAAGCGTCGCAAGACGCGGGTCCCTCACAATAATTTCCCCCTGTTTTCGGCTTTAACAAGCCCGGCACGCTTTCCCGGTAACCCTGCGAGGACACGCCATGAGTGATATGGTGTGTCGCCTCCCGTGGGCCGGGAAAGCATGCGACAAATTAAAATTATATTCTTTTATAATTGCCATGTTCTGGCTCCCCGTCAATATTATTAAAACTCTTATTATTTTGTAATTGCCATGTGCCACCATATTATTATTTTGCATTTGCCATGCGCCAAATTATTATATTCTATTATAATTGTCATATTATTATTATTATTTGTAATGTTAAATTTTAACCTTAACTTGTAATGCCAGTTAATATATCTTGTTAATAGCCCAAAATTATCATCTTTAAATATTATCTTTCTCCCCTTAAATAAATCCTCTACATTCACTTGTAGTTGCGTGTAACAAAGCTCCACCGACTTGGACCTCGGGTCATTACGTGGTGCGGCTCATAGGTCATGGTGTAAGTGTTCCCCTTACATCGTGGGTGGTTTACGGAGCTCCGGATTCTCTCAGCTTATAAAAAAAAAACTGTGCCTATGTATTTTTAATATTTTTCAATTGCTACTGTAATAATATATCAGAAACCTTGTATACAATTTTTACACTTTTTGCCCAACAGATAAAACTTTATTGATATTTATAGAAAAAAAAAACTAAAAAAATTGAAAACTGAAAATGTCCGTAAACACCTCAAAAAGAGTAGAAATATTTTCAAAATTGTACAGTGTATAGGAAATGCTAATCTGAACATTCAGTGAAATTTTCATGTATCTATAGTTATTCGTTTTTGAATTACAACAAAATAAGAAAATCGCTACATGAGAAATCAAGTGAATATCCAATGTTTTAACAATTTGAATTTCAAACGCTCATAAAAATTTAATTTGACTTTCTGGTAGAGATTTTTTTATTGATAAAGTAGATAATCTTATAAGGAATCTGGTATTGCATTTAAAAACCTTAGATTTAAAAAGAAAAATTTTTACGAATTCTTAACTCAAAATAATTTGCTAATTTTCGTGATTTTTCCATATTTTGTCTATTTTTGAACTTTAAATGCTTATAAAAAAAAACAGAGACTAACAATTTTTAATATTTTTCGTCTGCCTTTGAAATAATATACTAGGAGAATTCTATTAAATTTTCAAGTTTTTTTTAACCAACAAATAAAACTTTATTGATATTCATAGAAAAAAAAACTAAAAAAATTTAAAAATGAAATCATCCGTAAACAGCTCAAAAAGAGTCAAAATATTTTCAAAATTGTATGGTGTATAGGAAATGCTAGTAATTCAGTGAAATTGTCATGTATAGTCATTCATTTATGAATAACAAATTAGAGTAAAAATTTGACCTCCCCGATGCACCAACGATATTCACTTTCCAATCAAACAAGATACTGAAGTCGATAATCAAAGCATTATTTCACGTACATTTCACCAGCCCCCAAAAATTAAATTTTTGAAATTTTTTTTTTACCAAACATTAGTGTGCCATTAGTGTGAATTTGTGTGACTACAACCAGAATTTGTGCGATACTGGTTTAACCGTAAATTAAAAAAATTATATGGGGGGCTGGAGAAATGTTCCCCAGCCCCCCCTCATGGAAAAAATCACATTTTTAAAATTTTTCTTTTGCCAAACATTAGTGCGCCATTAGTGTGAATTTGTGCGACTACAACCAGAATTTGTGCGACACCCGTTGTACTCGGAAAATTCGTTTTTCCTTTTTTGGCATTTCCCCAGCCCCCCCTCATGGAAAAAATTACAATTTTAAAATTTTTCTTTTGCCAAACATTAGTGCGCCATTAGTGTGAATTTGTGCGACTACAACCAGAATTTGTGCGACACCCGTTGTACTCGGAAAATTCGTTTTTCCTTTTTTGGCATTTCCCCAGCCCCCCCTCATGGAAAAAATCACATTTTTAAAATTTTTCTTTTGCCAAACATTAGTGCGCCATTAGTGTGAATTTGTGCGACTACAACCAGAATTTGTGCGACACCCGTTGTACTCGGAAAATTCGTTTTTCCTTTTTTGGCATTTCCCCAGCCCCCCCTCATGGAAAAAATTACATTTTTAAAATTTTTCTTTTGCCAAACATTAGTGCGCCATTAGTGTGAATTTGTGCGACTACAACCAGAATTTGTGCGACACCCGTTGTACTCGGAAATTTCGTTTTTCCTTTTTTGGCATTTCCCCAGCCCCCCCTCATGGAAAAAATCACATTTTTAAAATTTTTCTTTTGCCAAACATTAGTGCGCCATTAGTGTGAATTTGTGCGACTACAACCAGAATTTGTGCGACACCCGTTGTACTCGGAAAATTCGTTTTTCCTTTTTTGGCATTTTTCTAGTTGTATTTTCTTTTGTTAATTAATTGATTACCTATATTTAAAATTACTAACAAGATTTTTTTTTACTAAGTAGACCGTACTATGTTTATTGAATCCATAATGATAAATTACTGATACAGTGAAATTAGTTGGTAACTTAACTACTTACGTGTGAGTGCAATAATTGCAGTGCATCTATGTATAATGAATAGATAGAAAATTCAACATTACAATAAAAGATGAGTTTAAATATGAAATTTATCTTAGAATGTATATTGTTGTGTTATTAAATTTGGCAACTTTGTACAATGGTGACATCGTTTTTTGTATTTAATACGCGCAAGATAAACCAATAAGGTTCGTATTAACACAATCGTAATCTACCCGCCGCGCTTACTCCACATGGTTGAATCACTTTCTAAAAATTACTAATTAGATATACAGTACCTATGTCCTATGGTCACTGAAAAAAGAAAATTTCGGTAGCCTGGGTCCCAGGATGGTATAGTTTATATTTTATATAATATAACTATAATTTATTATTATTTTACGTCATTTGCACATACATAATTTTAGGTACCTACTGATAGTGTATGGTAGTGTAGATTGCAGACCATTTGAGGTACCTATACTGATCTGTCGACATATTTATATTATTATGATTACACTCAGATAATCACCAAACAACTGTAGAAAACGAATATTAAAATGACCAAATATTGTACTGACTAAATAACTCCTTTATATTATTTTTGTATTGGTACTTATATTAGCAAGTTAGTTTTTGTTATTAATAACGTGCGTAAATATATACGGTAAAACGTATTGACGGTAAAACGTCAAAGAAAAATTATTTTGTAGTATTTAAAATATATTTGTTAAAAAGCATTTGAGAAGTATTTGAAAAGCCAAAAACGTATTAAAATAATAGTATTTAAAATTTAAATACAAGTGTAAATACAAATTTAAATACATGTGTGATGTAATTTATTTTAAATTACTTATCCAGTTATAAAATATTTTTTTATTAACTGTATAATATATTAAACACTTAACAATAAACTATTGTGCATATCATTGTTTGTAACAATTATTATTTAAAAATATAATAAAATAATTTTGCATTTTTCCACAATACAAACCTAGACCGTAAATTGTAAAAATCGTGTCAATATAATTGTATTAATTTTTTATGTATATTAATATCGGTTTTATTTAAACATTAAGTTAATTAAGTCTAAATACCTATGTAGTTGAAGCCTTTCACCAAATATATAAAGAAAAAAAGGTGGGCAAGTGGGTGTCGCTCTGCTGTACAGTAGGTTACAAGTGGGTCACTGTATAACGGATGATATTAAATTTGAATTTAACGATATAATATCATTGTATAAGAAAAACGATTCTGAGCGGAGACGGTATGTCAGTCTATGTATACGACATATTATATACATATCTATGGTATTAAACAAAAAATTGACCTATGATAGGTACCTATAATAAATTCCAAATTAATCATATCACAATATCCATTAGATACTTATAACGCGTTATACATCAACAAAAACCGTTTGACTATCATAGATATATAATAGTACACTTTAGGTGTTTCAAGTACCCACGAATAATATTATTTAATCACAAAAAAATAACTAAAATAGTTATTCTAGGTTTTTTAATATGTATTTTCGTCCAAATTTGAATTTAAAATGTCTGTAAAAAATAATTGTGTTCATATATTTTTTAGGGTGAGAACCTTTGTGTTGAATTTGCAATCCTTAGCTATAAAAACTGAACATTTTATAATTTATTAATTACAATGATTGATATTGATAATTCTCGAGATTTTGATAAATTTTGTCAAAATTTGATCTTTAAATGCTTATAAAAAAAAAACTGTGCCTATGTATTTTTAATATTTTTCAACTGCTAAATAAAATAAATAAAATAATTAAAGATTTAAATTTCTTTTTATACGTTTAGACTTTAGATGCTTCATCAGAGTTGATGTTGCGCATTTTATTAAATTATCTGCACAGTGGATACCTCTAAAAACAATATCAAGCCGTGCTAAGGAAGTTATTTTAAGAACAATTGGACAAATAATAAAATGCCAACATTTTAAAGATTTGGAACACATTGTACTATCCCTTTTTGTAGTTTAATTAAACGAAACAGATGGATACGTCACAAGTACAAATATGGAAACTCCATGTGAAAAACATAAAAAAAAATTGATTCATCAAGCAGGTAAATTACATTTATTCAACTGCTAATGACTTAATTTACTCACACATTTTTATATTGTAGGTCCCATTGACAGTCAACTCGAATCAATTATAATTAATGACGATGTAAATTTTTCCATGAGGGGGGGCTGGGGAATTGCCAAAAAAGGAAAAACGAATTTTCCGAGTACAACGGGTGTCGCACAAATTCTGGTTGTAGTCGCACAAATTCACACTAATGGCGCACTAATGTTTGGCAAAAGAAAAATTTTAAAAATGTAATTTTTTCCATGAGGGGGGGCTGGGGAAATGCCAAAAAAGGAAAAACGAATTTTCCGAGTACAACGGGTGCCGCACAAATTCTGGTTGTAGTCGCACAAATTCACACTAATGGCACACTAATGTTTGGTAAAAAAAAATTTCAAAAATTTAATTTGGGGGGGCTGGCGAAATGTACGTCATTATTTCGACTACTTATCGTGTACACAGACACAAAAAAAAATAAAAAAATAACACTCATCATTGTAAAATCAATACATTCATCGTTTCACTCAAAATCTAAAATAACAATCTAAGCATATTATCTAGTAAGGAAGGAATTTCTTAACAAAAGGCAAAAGGTAATTTATTTATTTATTTATTTATTAGAAGATTAACGCCAACTGGCTTTTATATAATGGTATACAATATACATTATATACATATTAAAATAAGATGGATGGCAACACAGAATTAAGTACAAACTAGGCTAGGTAAATTAACATAAAATAAATTTAAATAATTAGATGAGATACAATGACGTGAATGTAGATCATAGTTGATTGGCCAACCTAAGCATCCTGTGTGTGGGGTGATTATGGCTGAAAGAAGTAGACAGACTTGGAATGTAAAAAGGAATGTAATGAGAGGTAATTATTGAACGTACTATAATCACCTAAATATCGTGACAAAATATATATTAAGTTCACATAATAATGGCCTTTGGATGTAAGTTAAAAAATGTAGTAAACAAAATACAGTAATGAAGTAACTAATCTAATCATGGTCGTCAGGTAAAAATATTAATTAAAACATATAAATATAATTAACTAAAAAAAAGTTATTATCACTATAGTAGATTCTTATTTGCCAATTTTCGTACATTTTTGCGCCGTAAGAATTAAGTTCTGATGGAATTCGAAATGCACAGTAAATTCACCAACTATTTTATATTAAATTGGCTATTTAAAAAAATCTGAAGGAATCGCAAGTCGAAAATCGCATTATATCGTTACGGGGTGGGGCTGGCGAAATGTGCAAATTTCGGGAATGCGTATTACGGACGAAATATTGGTTTGCAAATTTCGACAACTACCTTGCAAATTGTTGCTAATTGGCTGCTAAATGTTGGTTCAAGAAAAATTTAAAAATGTGTTTTCGATGATATGGGTGGGGTTGGAGACACATGTCCCCAGCCATACTCCTAGTTTTTTTTATTTTATGATTTATCTAAAGGCTTGCAAATTGTGAAAATAGTCTTGCATATTGTTGCTAATTGACTGCTAAATGTTGAGAAAAAAAAAATGTTAAAATGTTTAATGGGTGGGGCAGGGGACATGTACTTGTTAAAGTGGGGAAAAATTACAGAGGGGACTAATGTCTCCATATAGTTTTAAGCGTTCCATATATAATTTTATGTATAATGTCTAATGTATAAATTCCTAATTTGTTAAAGGGGACGCTTTTTAACCACCGTCAGAGTTAGGGGGACTGAGTCCTCCTGCGGCCCCCAACTTTAACCCCTGGTAGTAGGTAACTATATTAAATAATACAGTACCTACCTATGTCGTTTAATTTGGTCTATACCTCTAAAAAAAAACGTCAAATGATAATATAGTAAAATAACTCTTTATACCTAGGCAACTATATTATTATAACAAGATCCAAGTCCTTAGAAAAAAGAAGTCTTTTAGGTCCGTTTTTTAGTATAGCTGATATTTTTATCAAACCATACAATTTGTTTGTATTTTTTTTGTATAACGAACTGTTACTATTAAGCTAAAATTTAATACTTAACTATTCACAAGTACAAACGTTTAAAAATATATTGTACTAGGTACCGATTGTAAAATAACTCTAAACGAATATTTAAAAAATAAATAAAAAATAATAAACAAACTAAGTATTACAACTTCTTTAAATCAAATAAAAATTAAAATCCCAAACATTTGAAAACGCTAGTTTTAAAAGAATATCTTGTATGGCTGTATCATACATTGATTATATTATTTTAATAAAAGGTACATACTATTCTTAATAACTTTAAATATTTCTATACTTACCATTTTTAACAAGATGCAATAATTTCAAATAAAATAACAACAATGCACAAGCTATCGTAAAATATACTAGCAATTAAATACAATATAGGAACATAAGACTGCACTGGACTTCAAAAGAGAACAGAGTCACTGTAATTTTAACTAAATAATATTGTTTTCATTGGGTAAAGTCCTCCACATAATATTATTGTGTAAACGCAAATCGATGACACCCGAGCTACTACGTACAAAATAGAAAAACCCAAAAGAATACAGCACGCGAGTGACAACGCAACGCGATAAGAAATTACAATATAGTCACTATCTTAAATAATAATTTTGTTTAATAGTTTTATTCATTTATATTGTAAAAAAAAACACATGACTATATTTTTTAAATTGGTTATTGAAACACTGTCATTGCTTCTAAAATGACAAGTTAAAAACCGTGGAAATTGTTCTGAAGCATAATGAGTATCGTATGTAGGTATACCTCGTCATTGAGTCGCTGTAATGAATATCAGAATATGATATATTTTAAACCAATAAATATTATAGGTATAACTGATAAATATTTTATGAATAACGAATTTTCGTGGAGACATTCGGTTGAACATTACATAATACGTTATGTGGTACTTAAGTATTATAATTTATAATATTCCAACCTACCTGTAATTTTAGTTTTTTTTCGTATGGTGTTTAACCCCTTGGCCCGAAGGCCTAACTAAGTTCTGACGCTATGGACTTATGCATAAGAATAATACATTTTGAATTATAATTAATAATTGTTATTTTTTGTTGAAAAATTATTAAAAGTTGTCAACATACATGATAATGTAATATAAAAAATATTATAAAAACAGTAAAAATGTAGTTAAATTAGTTAAAATTTATTTTTGGGGCTGCAAATAGTTGCAAATATTTTTAAAAACTTAGTACTTAGTACTTAGTATGCAAAATATTGACACCGACTTGGAGTCGAACGGATGAATTGGTGGGGCTATTTTAATTTGCAAATTCTAAAAACCGATTTGTATATAAATGGTTGCCATGGTGATATGTATAACATATTATTCATATAGAGTTGTCAATTTTAATGGGCAACGTAGTGCACGGGATCAAACATTTTTATATATATAGATAGATTAGAACTCTGGGTAGAAGATAGGCTAATTTAAAAAGGGAGAGGACCGACACCGGGACGTGCTCTAACAGGGATTTTGAGATTTCCGATGGAAATTTTTGTTTATACATGGTATATGGTTGCCGTGGGTTTCAAAGCTATAATAATAATAATAATAGTTGGTTTCAAATTTTTGTTATATTAACCGTTATATTATACAAAAAAACATATTATTAATTTTATAGCGTTGGTATTTTTAATGGGCAAAGAAGTTCACGGGATCAGCTAGTATTTCATAAAATAATAAATTAATATTTATAAAAAAATTTATACTTGATATAAAATCTTATTCTATACTTCTATTCTAATCTATGTGTATTAAAAACTAAATAGAATAAAAAAAAATATGATGGAATATAAAAGACAAATATGGAAAAAAAAATTATTTGCAAAAATAAAGCACGGAAAATACAATTTTGATTTGCAATTTCTAAAAACTGATTTGAAATTATTTGCAATTAATTTGCTAAATATTGGTGTTGGTTTGAAGTGAATCCGTCAAAGTGGGGGGGCTAACTTCATGGTCATTATAAAACATTCGAAAATAAACAATTTCGATGATATTGAATTGAGTCCATGCTACTTTTATGTGTTTGAATTGAGTCCAGGGTATTATCTTAATATCTTTGAATTGAGTCCGTATAGATAAAATGTCATAACTACTTCTTAATTTCTGAAATAGTTAAAAGTTATTTGTTATATAATTGTTACATTTGTGATTATTTATAGAATATTATTTTACGTATTATTTCTGTTATGCAAGTAATACTATTTTATTTTATTATTTATTTTCATTTATCTTTATTTATTTAAATTATATTATTATTATTCGTTTTCCTCACAACCATTATTATTATATATCTATAATTTACATGATATATTAATTCCATTTATCCTTTTTATCTGCTTATTGCTTATTTTATATTTATTATTTTTATTAATATGTTACCTATTTATTTTCGTTTTGTATGTTTTATATTATTTTTATTCTATATGTTTATTTATTATTACTAAATTTAATCATTTAATAAAGTAAACAATTCGTTATGACTAGCGACTACTCTTAATATATTTTACGACTAATAGGCATTGGGTCAGGCGGGTGTGTGTGTGTAGTTGCCTATCAACCCAATTCAGTAGGCAGTATTGAGACTCACGAGTGAGTCCCTCACGAAAACGAATGTTCAACGCTCGGCCACTTTTTGATGAGCCAGCTGTGTCTTTTTGCAAACCTCGTGCTAAGCCGTCTTCATTACCGCGATTACGTAATATCACGTATTAAGTGATCTGGTCCTCCGCCGTCAATAGTTGTCGTCATCGCCGTTATCTTTATCATTATCAGTATTATTCCTCTATTGGTATCAGTGTGTACAATTATTATCATCAACTAAGATAGCATGGACTGGACAAACAGGCGGGTGGGTGGTGTGTGATTCTTTTTTGTTACGGCAATTTAAAACAGAAGAGGGAATTAAGCGATAATTTGTTATGCGAATCGGGTGATCTATTGGCTATTGCTCACTGTGATGTTATTACATGTAGGTTATTAATAATAAATTAATATTATAGCGTTCTAATGGAATAGTTTCCCAAACCCCACTACGATATTGACCTTAACATTTTCTGATCACATTTTTTAATTTAATTTTCGCACATGGCATGGCATAATAAACTTTCTTTGTGAAATTTTAACGCCACATGTTGGGCATTTGATTTCGGAACTCTCATTGGATCCATGACAGTCAAATTCGCAGCAGCTCTAATACTTACGTTATATAATTTATACAATATACACAAAATATAATAATAAACACAGCATAACATGATAACATGTTATCATAACACGGACGTCATGTCACCGCCCGACATTCAAACAGCAGCTCAGAGGCCGCCGTCATGCACTCGTACCGGGTAGACATTCCATCGACCAGATGGCGTCACGGCCACAGGCGGCAGCCGACGCGTTAGATACGTTTCAGCGCCCTCTACCACTACCAACGATTTCCACGTCAGCAGAATAACACATGTGTGTTTTTGCTTCTGAAAATTTGAAAAATATTCAATTAGCTTACGCTACCCTTAGCCGTTTAGCGTCATTTCAAATAGAAGGTAAGTACTTTTCATAATAACGTTTATGAAATGAAGAAATACACATAATATTATCTTGTACCTACTCTCGTTTATGCACGCAAAATAATATGCTACACGTCATCCGGTGGCCATTTTGTTTTTTAACATGTAGATTGTCTGGGAACGTCAAATTCTTATAAACACGGCTTTATCTCAAATTAAAGTAAAAAAAAAAATAATTTTTATAGTATATATTTTGAATTAATCCAGATCTAGTTTGTAGTTCTAAGTTTTATATTGCAATTTTTATACACCCTGATGCATAAATAATCTAAATTTTTATGTAAGCACAACATAATACTGTAGGTCAAATGAACGTTAAACATATGTTTTATTAAGATTTTATAACCTTTGTTCTATTCAAAGGAAAGTCAATTTTCAAATAATTTGTGACATCACCGATGAGTTAGATTTATATGTAATTTTTACTTTAAATAAATCATTTTACTGAACAATTTTAGAATCTATGATTAAATAGAAATAATACATTTTTGAATACAGATATATTATGAATTAATATAATATGACATCAATATCAAAATACTTACTAAAGTTTATAATTTTAAATCATTTTAGGAATCAAATATGGAGAATATTCCAAAGATCCGGTTGAGAGATCCCAAAGATTTGATGAAAGAAGATGTGTACAAATTACTCATTGTAAGTAGATCATTTTTTAAATTTTGTGTTATAACATGAGCTTATTATATTTAAGCATTCTATAAAAGTGATTTTGAAAAATCCATGTTACCCACACGTAACATGCTTTTTTCATTTATCAATATTTATAGTATTAAATACTGATGGTTCTCACTGACTAATAACCATATTATTTGAGTTAACGACTAATGAATGACTTAGTGGGTCCCCGTTTATGATCACTTTAAAGTTTATAAAAATAATAGCAATATTAATATTCTAAAAATGCTTTTGTTGTTATTTTTTTTTAGTGCCACATGGACAATTGTGCATCATATGTAGAAATAATATGCAACAAATGTAAATTGGCTAGATACTGTTCGGTCCTTTGCCAAGTAAGAATATTGGAATTTATTTGTTAACTAACAAAATTGTTGTTTTATAATATTATCAACGTCACTTTTTTTATTTCAGAAACGTCACTGGTGGTTAACACATTCTTTTGAATGTCATTTGATGAATGAGAAAAAATAAATTTTATAATTATACTCCTAATATGAAAAATAAAAAAAAAAGTGTATAATTAACGTTTGTGGCTGCTTATTTATATTATCGGGTACATAATAGTATACTGTGTGCATTTTAATAATAAATTGTAGTTATGACTATAGGTACTTTCTTGAATTATTTTTTTGTTAGGTACCTAATTTTCTTTATACAAATATGATTAAGGTAAATTTGTTTATACTCGGACAGGATAATGTATTATTACCAAGCATTAGCAAGTCAATGATAATTTTTAACTGAATTAAGTTAAATTAATTTAAAACATTTTTAAAAGGTTCAAAGTTAACAGTTAACCTAATTTGCATTTAACTCAGTTAAGTTAAAAGTTATATGAACATTTTCAATTAACTTATTAACTTAAGTTAAGTTGAGTTTTTTTTTTTTATAAAATCTATATAAATACCCAGTAATATGGTTTAAAAAAATAAAAATCATAAATATTATTGAACACAGGAAATAGCCAATAGCTTTTCTATACATAGGTACTGCATTAATAAAATTATGTATTTGGTACGAAAAGCATGCAAAACTGAAAATGCCAAAACAAATACAATCTTTTGATTTATTAATACAAATAAGTATTACACATATTACACAGACCAAGTCTCCAGTTAGTATAGACTGAATGTATTGAGATAATTAAAAATTAAAAATTCTATAATTTTATAATATTATCAAAAAAAAAATAAAAATAAACGTATTTCACTGTACACTAATAATCACATCATAGTTACACAAAAACTGAAACACAGTATTGTAAATCTTGAGTGCTGAGAGAGCCGAGAACGAAAAGTGAACCCATGTGGGCTATGACTATTTTGTCTACTGACAATATTGAATGTTTATAAATATGAACATTTGAAATATAAATATACATGAGCATAACCCAATTAGTTTTAACTTTAAAATAACCTATTTATGCCGAAAATATTTTACAGTATGTTTTTGAGATATGTACACTTTTGATTGATATCTTTCATATTATTAGTTATTAGTATTTATTAATTATAATTATTACAATATACCCGTATGCCGCAGTACATCTATAGTAGATCTTTACATATAAGACACACCTATTTGTTATAATAATTTTTTAGTAATTTTTTTTCATCATATTCATCTTTTCTCAAATTATTTACCTTTTTTTTCAGAATGTCTAATAAATCTGATTTTTTAAATTTTGTTCAAGATGAATTAATTCTTTAATATTTTTAGGTTCGTTTTCTAAATTAGTTCCTTCCTTGAAATTGTTTTGTGTTTCTGCTGGATCTGTAAATGTAACTTTTTTAAAATTTTTTTTTATTATTTTTCATAAATTCTTTTGAGTTTGTTTAACATTCATTTATTATATGAAAAATATTCATTTTTTCATTATCAAGTATTATTAAGTATAATCAAGTAGTTTTTCAAGTTTATAGTATAAACAATTATTGAGTTGATTTAAAAACTATTAAAAGAGTTAAATTATTTCTTATATATTTTTTATTTGCTGAACTATAACATTGATTTAAAATAATAACTGAAATATTTTTTAGTCTTGATCTATTCATATATTCATAAATATGATTTTGTTCATCTAAAGGAATATCATCAAAAACAACTAAGCTATCACCTTCACATTTTTCTACAGATATTATATCTGTATCAGATATATAAATCTCATGTATACCTTAAAATATTTCTATTAGGTCATTATAAACTGGTTGGTCTATAATTTTTGTAAAAATATATAAATTTTCATAATTAGTCTAATGATTTAGAACTATATTCCTCAACACCTCGGTTTTACCAGAGCCTGATGGACCAGTTATTTGAAGTCGCATAGGTAAATGAAATATAGATTTTATTTTATTTTTTATTTTATATGGTTTTATTGTAATAAGATACATTGTATAGTAATTTTTTTTTTATTTTTACTATTATAAATAATGTATAATATTTTTAAAAAGTATGATCCTTTTATTGAAAGTGTTCAATATAAAACTTTTATACCTACAAATAACGCCCAACTTAATACACATAATAAAGATACAGTTTTTAAAATAAATAATTATATTTATATGTAATTATTTATTAATTATATATTTATAAATAGATAATTTTCTGGATATTAAAAAAGGAAAGTTTTATATGTATGGTCGATATTTGCAAAAAGATGGAAATAAATATCCTAAAGGTTCCAATATACAACTAATTGATGAGTTTCCTAAACATTTATGGACTAAAGCTCAAGCTAAATAAATGGTAAAACAATATCTGAAATTGAGTATGTAGGAAGATTAAGAACATATACAGGTTCATAGTGTTAAGCTACTCTCTGGATTTAAATGGGCCAACTATAAACTCAGGCTTTGTAAGCAATTTTAAAATTGGAGGTATGTTTAATGTTATGGGTGACTTATCACAATTTTGTTGGCTACTTTTCAAAGACTATCCATATCCTTTTTTTAATTGTGATATGGAATTATGTTTTACTAGAAATACAGATGATGATGCATTATTAAAAAGAGAGATAGTTAAGGAAAATGGTAAAGAGGTAAGAAAAACTGTTGTAGGATTGCAAGATGGTAAAATTATTATTGATGAATTTGTTATTAAAATACCAATCGTATTATTTAATCCTTTACAAAAAGTTTTATTGATAAATGAGTTAACTAAATTTTCTCAAGAAAAAAAGTATACTATTAATTTAAAAACGTGGCAATGTATTGAGGAAAGAAATATAAAAGGAATAACTATAAAAATTGATTTAACATCTCAATATCGAAGTGATAATCCTCCTGTATTTTGTGGTTTTGGATTTCAAACAAATAAATTAAATATTCAAGATCATGACCCTGGTGAATTCGATCATTGTTGTCTTAGAAACCATAGGTTTGAAATAAATGGAATAAGTTCTCCTGCAGAACGTCAAGATGAAGATTTTAAGAATAATAAATTTTGCCAATCTTATGATGATTCAATGGCTTATAAATTAACTTATCATAAAAATAATCAAGAACTTCCATTGATGTATAATGATCCAATTGATTTTAAGGAATATAGATCAATATTTCTAACTAAAACAGTTTATCAACCAATAAATATTTCTACAAATAAAAAAAATAAATATTTTACATATTGAGTTACTTGAAGATTTACCCAAAGATACAATTTGTTATATTTTTTTAATAAGAGAAGATGATTTTTGTTTATAAAAGTAAATATTGAAGACATTTTTAGTGGTTCAAATATAATATTAATGGTAATTAATATAAAGAGGTAGCATACCTTTATATCCTAGTGACTATTATTTTCAATAGAATATTTCTATTGAAAAAATAATTTAATATTTATTCTTTAATTAAATCAAGATAAACAATAAAATTATCATAAACATAATAAAAATTATACAAAATATCTTCCTTGATGTGACTACTATCCTTAACAGATGAAAAAGATTTTTCAATTATATTGCAATGTACTTCTAATAATCGTTTATTTATATTATTATTATTATTTAAGACTTCTCCAATGTGTTTATATAAAAAACACATTTGATCAATCCCTAAACTTGTTTTAAAATTTTGATCCATCAACAAATCAGTTTTTGAAGTAAATGTAATACAATTATTATCATTTTGTTATTTAATATCTGATGGTAATTTACTATTCAATTGATCAATTGAATAATTTCCTTTTATCAAAGTTTTAATTTTATTACTTCGATTCGTTATAACACCATTAAATTTTTTAAAAAACTTTGTGTATAAAAATTTATGGAATTCTTTAAATAATCATCCATATTATAATTAAACCAGTTAGTATCAATAACTAATTTATTTTTTTCATTTATTGTAATAGTATTATATCATCGTTTCTATCAGTACCTATTCAATATTGCTTCTAATTCATCTATTGAATAAATACCAATAGGTATTTTATAAATTTTATTTGAATTTGCATCTTCATTATATATTATAATTTTGACAATCTTTCTCTATATTTATATATTGTTCATTGGAAGTAGGAACATACATTGCTGATTTATTAATAGTTAATAAAAAATCAATTGTTATGTTTTGAAAGCATAAATCATTTTTTAAATTTTCATCTAAATTATAATCACAAGGAGATTTTATTTCAATTTTTTTATTAACATAAGATAACACTAAAAGTTTAAATAGTTTGTTTAATTCATTAATACTATATTATCCTTTTTTATTTCTATAAATTTATCATTAATTTGTATTTTACAATCAGTTTCAATATTAAACCAATTTAACCCTTTTAAAAATATTGAATCCATACCTATTTAATAATTATAATTATTATTAAAATATTTGTTTGATAAATAAATACAACCGTTTTTAACTTTTATAAATACCATTTATAAAAGTAATTATATATATTTATTTATTCAAATTGTATCAATTGCATTGTGTTTCTTTATCTAAATTGTGCAATACATTATAAATAAGATTAAATTTAGTTTTCAAATTTTTATTATGTAATGAAATATTTTCTTTTGTAAACACATCTAAAAATCTATCTGGTAAAAATACTTGAAATTTTTATGTAATATAACAACTATTGTCTGACCATAAATTGTATCAATATATTTGAAACGAGTAACCTCATATTTTTTTCCTTTTTCTAAGTCACATACTTTTACATATTTATCATTACAATCATTTAAAAGTGTTTTCAAATTTTCCATTTCTATTATTTATTATAATAGAAATGTATTTTTATTTTTAATCGCGAATTCAAATTATATTTATTTCTAAATAACATAACATGTCTACAAGTTAACAAGCTGTTGTTTTTTTAACAAGCTGTTGTATTTTTGACAAGCTGTTGTTTTTTAACGAGTTGTTGTTTTTTAATATCGAACATTTAAATTGAATATAATATTTACGAAGTATTATATATATTATAGTACCTATATAGAGTGGTATAATAATAATAATAATAATAATATGTAGCTAGACTGATTTATTTCTTTTTATGTTTAATTTATAGACAATTGTTCTTAGTATATAGTATAACATTATTTATTTTTATTTTTTAATACTGAAAAATAATAAAATTATAATTGGTTTTTAGTTGCATGAAAGAAATTCAAAACAGTCAATTTGTATATTTGGTTTTTAAAAAAACTGATAGCAATAAAACATTTATTTAAGTCAACTGGTTAATTTTTTACAAATGTTTAAAATTTCAATATTTTTGTTCAGTGAATTGATCTAATTATTAACGTAAAAAAAATATTTTAAATTCAAAAATCAAAAATATATTTTTTTAAATATAATATGAGAATTTTTAATTAGTTACATGATATTCAAAACCAATATTTGAAAATTATCAAAAAGAAAATGTTGAAAAAAATTATTACCTACTTATCAAATTAATTAGTGTAAATAACTTCACAAAAATATTGAGATTTAAAAAATTTATAAAAATAAACCACTTGACTTTCAACATTTTTTAAAAATCATATTTACAAATTGGTCATATTGAATTTGGTTATGTTATAATATGTCTAGAGCTATCAATTATAAATTATATACAAAAATAAAATTAAAAAATAATGATCAGTACAAAAAATATTTAATTTTCAAGCTTTTCTGAACATTCACATTTTTATCATCTTCATAATTATATTTAGTTAATTGTAATTTGTTACCCATACTAATTATAAATATTTGTACTCAGTTCATACAATACCAGATAAATGTTCCCCAAACAATTTAAACTTTACAATGATGAATTCACCAATTGGGAAAATTATTGTTGAAAATATTAGTCCCCTACATTCTACTCAAAGTTTCTACCATGCATCTACCAGCCAATGTACACCACAAATCAATCCAGTTAAAAGAACTTTGTTTTCATCTGAACCTTTGTCTAAACGCTTTAATTCAGGTAAAATAATATTTTACAATAAAGTTCAAGTTTTTTATGTACCTAATTCTAAGTTCATAATATTTAGTATTTATTATTTTTATAAATAAAAAATAATATATATTATGAATCGTATATTATATTATATATATGTAATTCATGTAGATGATACAGTCTCAGTTTCTACATATCTTCTACCTAAAAAAAAAACAAACAAAAACCAAATTCTTCTTTTTCAATGCCTCCTGAAGGTAAGTTAAATATTATATTTGAAATAATATGTATTATTATTTAAACATAGTATATTATATAAATTATAATTTAATGCATATTGTAATTTTAATATAATAAATAATAATATTTATTTGATGGGTTTCATATATATTATTATGTTTTTATATATTATATGGTCGGTCTACTTCAGCGGTTCTTAACCTTTTTATATCAAAGTACTGGTCTTTATCAATACTATTATTATTAAATCTAACATTGATTTTATTGAAGGAGTTAATTGCTTTCAAATTCAACATAATTATTAATATAATAAATAATATATATAATAACCCGTTTTATTCGTTTGAATAAATTATTATTAATATAATTATAATTACTATAAACTTCTGTGCCACTTAAACATTAGATGTATGTAACTTAATTTATGTCTTTTTGCATATTACTATTTAAAAATTACAATTTATCATTTAAATGTGTATATCCTAAAATTAGCTAATATTTTCTATTAACCAAACAATTATTTATTAACTAATTCAGAGTAACAACTAAACAAAAATTAATTTTTTTTTACAAAAGATATTTTTAAATGACTTTATTGTTGATTTATAATTTATCTATCACAACTAAATAAACCTTTTGAATTTTTATGTTTAGTAATGGTATTAAAAGAAAAAATACCTCTTAATATTGAATACTAATACAAATTTAAATACAATATTAAAATAATGTTTTATACAACTATATATGTTACTAATATTGTTACAGATTTTCAAAACTTTGTTATAAGTACATTAACTAAAGTGAAGTATGATATTGCTGGATTAACTCATACAGTAAGTGTGTCTCATTTAATTTTGGATAGCATTCAAATTATGGCTGTGAATTCTTCAACATTATCAAATGAATTTCAAGAAACTTTTATTATAGATGAAATATTTCCGATCAAATCAAATGATGAACTTGAACATTTTGAAAGACAAATTGAAAATGATAAACACTTCAGATCTAATATAGTAAATTTAATGTTTATTAGTTATTACTTATAAATTAGTTGCATAATATATGGAACAATATACATGATCAATGTATTATTATTTGTTTATCTAATAAATTAATATATTTTATTTTATTTCCAGTCCTCAAAATTATCATTAATGGTTGGTATAAAAAATTTTGGTGACAGCGTGCGGCGGTTAATATCAAACATTTTTAAAGATGAAATTTTAGTAGAATACTCCTTTTTTAAAAGAAGAAGAGTTTTAAAAAACTTGGAATTTATCGTTTAATAGTGTCTTATTATATTTCATAGATGCCATCATTAGGGTCCACTGAAAGTTTAACAATTTAATTGACAAAGAGTTTGATGTACCACTCGAAACTTGGATAGCACATGCCAAATTTAGATTTATGAATCATATAAACATAGACAAGTCATTAATTATTTGATTAAATTTAATATTATTACCTATACAAGATCCAAGAAGGATATTTTTCGTTATTAAACTTAAATAATACAAATAATTATCAAACAATAGTTAATTAATGTAGTTAGGTACCTATTTTTTTAAAAGAACCATTAGCATAGGTACCTATATGTATTTTAAAATCGTGATATATAACAAAATAATATTATTATTAATGTTTGAAAACTGTAAACAATTTATTAGGTATATATTAATTTTTTAATGATAAGTGTTACCTGTGTATATTTGTAATTAAATATTAACAATGTGGTAATTACACTAATTGGCTTTTCAAAACCATTCGATCAATAAATTTCATGTGATTGTGAGTAATATTGTAGTCATTGTCGACGATTTCCTAGGATCGGGGATTTTTATTTCGCAATTCACTGTCTATATATTATAGTTCAGTGGATTTATTGTAAAATTATGTATATAATACCGTATTAATAATCTTACCAATTTTAATGATAGGCTCACACATCATTATTTTAAATAAACTAATATCTTATATACAATAATAAAGAACGGCCAGACTGTCGTTCGTAGAAATCGGCCAACCCCAATAAAACCATTGTCACCGACAAAAAGGTAGGTACGATCTGTATTATACGATCTTAATTATCGTTATTACGACCGTAGAGGTAGAGCGTAGGGAGTGCGACTTTCTCTGACGGCTCATAAACCGCCAGAGGAATGAAATGTTCAAAAAAAGGTCTTTGCCGCCGAAGAGAAACCTAGTTCCAGGATGCACCTTTGTCCTTTGATAAAACCGCTTACAACTCTCTCGTCAAAATATCTGTGTCGTCACTTTATGTAATAATTATGTAAAAATATTCTAAGTCCAATAATTAATTAACTGTTTTAGCTAGCGAGTTGTGACTATGACATTAAGTGACTGTATCTGGTGGTTATCATCAGCTTATCTCGTCGGGCCAGTCCTATAGGACTATAACTACCTACTATAACTTTTAGTTATATAGGTACTTTTTGTATATCCGCACATTAGCTTGCGAGGTCGTAACCCGTAAGGGAAGCGTTTTAACGGTACAAGCGCTGCACGTAAATAATTAATGTCCTTTGGCATTATCATAATTTCTGTACGGCTATACTAATAATTAATTAAAATCGTAGCCATGTAGGCTCATGTCATAAATCTATTGACGCGCAACGCTCAGAGCCATGCTCTACTATTACTATTATTTCGACGAATACGCTCTACGGCAAATCCACGACTTTGATTATTACTATTATCATTCAATGAATACGCGCTACGGCGAATATAATATGCTACAATATTATTTTTATCGATATATTTAAAAATAATTTAATTAATTTAATAATATCATAATATATATTTACTACTATTATACGTACCTACTATCGCTTACGTATTATTATATTATTCATATTACGCGGCGTGTATAATATAATATGAATATATTATACATATTAACGTTAATACGTTACCCATTTACCTATATAAGAAGGTAGGTACGTATAGTCAGGGTTGGGCACTTTTCAATTACAGCAATTCAATTACTAGTTTGTAATTTGTAATTTGTAATTGGTAATTGGTTATAAAATGTTGATGTAATTTGTAATTGATAATTAATTACATAATATTTGTGTAATTAGTAATTTATAATTACCAACAATTACTTTCTAGTATAAATTTAAAATTTAACTGTACAATTCAAAGTTTATTTTTCTATCAATTCTATCTACTGATAAATGTAATGGTTAGTAATTATACTAATTTGTAGCGATACCTATCTCATCGCTGTCCATCACTGATTAACGTCTCGTCATCTCGCATAGACGCATAGTGGTAAATAATATTTTTTTGCGACTGTAATTATTTTACTTACTATTTTTTCTTTATTGATTAATAAGTAAGTAATAACTGTAAATTTTTCCTGTAAATTTATTAATAAGTAAAAAATTACTAAAATACTTCATAATGGCACCTACTCGTTCCCGGTTGTCTGACGAACAATTCGAAAAACTAGTATTTTTAAAAGGCAATCAAAATTACGGGATTATCTCATTTTTCTATATACCTATATTTTTCTAATGTTTTTTTTGTTTTAGATTCCGAGTGAAACGATGAATGTATTAATTTTACAATGATGTGTATTTTTTTTATTTATTTTGTGTCTGTGTACACGATAAATAGTCGAAATAATGCTTCGATAATCAACTTCAGTATCTTGTTCGATTCGAAAGTGAATATCGTTGGTGCATTGGGGAGGTCAAAATTTAAATTTCACAGTAGTTTTCAAAAGCGCAAAAGAAAAACAAAAGAAAAAATAAGGAAAAACGGGAATTTTTACGCAAAATCGATTTTCACAAAATTGAATTTGGTTTTTCATGTAACTTTAAAACAAATTACCTTCGATACATGCAGTTTTCACTGGTTGTTTATATTTGCATTTTCTATACACGATAACATTTTCAAAATATTTTGATTTATTTTGAACTGTTTAATGACATTTTCATTTCCCATTTTTTTTCTAGAAATATCAATAAAATTTTATTTGTTGGTTAAAAAAAACTTGAAAATTTAATAGAAGGCTCCTAGTATATTGTTTCAAAGGCAGATGAAAAATATTAAAAATCGTTAGTCACTGTTTTTTTTTATAAGAATTTTAGGTTCAAAAATTGACGAAATATGGAAAAATCACGAAAATTAGCAATCATTGTAATTAATAAATTATAAAATGTTCAAATTTTAAGTCTAAGAATTGAAAATTTAAAACAAGATTACACGTAAGTAGTTTTTCTTACCGAAAAATCTAAAAAAAAAAACAATCACAGTTTATTTTTATAGTCATTTTATGTTCAAATTTGGACGAAATTACATATTAAAAAACCTAGTTATTTTGTTGTGATTATATAATATTATTCGTGGGTACCTACTTGAAACTTTCAAAGTGTACTATTATATATCTATGATTGTATCAGGGTTTGTTATTGATGTTGATGTATAACGTGTTATAAGTACCTACCTAATGGATATTGTGATAATGCGATATGATTAATTTGGAATTTCTTATAGGTCAATTTTTTTTTAATATCATCGATATGTACCTATATAATAATTTGTCTTAAACCTAGACTGACATACCGTCTTCGCTCAGAATCGTTTTTCTTATACAATGATATAGTATCATTGAATTCAAATTTAATAGCATCCATTATACAGTGACCCACTTGTAACCTACTGTACATCCACTTACCCACCTTTTTTTGATTTAATTTATACACTTTTTTATATAAATAATTTTTAAATGTAATTGGTAATTTTAAGTAATTCAATTATGTCATTTGTAATTTGTAATTAAATATTCTACAATCATGTAATTATTAATTTGTAATTAAATACTGGTATTTTGAGTAATTTGTAATTTGTAATTAATTACTTTTTTTTTTGATAATTTGCCCATCCCTGCGTATAGTCACAGCTTGCTACACGTCTTCTATTAATTTCGATTATGTCGTGTCTACATAATTTTCATGTTACATCAACGTAGTTTTTAGTTAAAATAATAGGTACTACCTACCTACACAATTAATACTACCTACTCCCACCCCAGGCCACGCCGCTGACCCAGCTCTGGGCAAGCAAAATATGACCATACCGCCCACAGCCCTTGTACTAATATTATTATATTTTATATATTGTAAGACCGCCGTATATCGGTCATGCATCAATTTACGCCGTCGCGTTATTTTACCGCCAGATCCACCGCAGGTCTAAGGTCTTACATCGGCGGTGTGTGGGTATGGTATTAAATACATTTTGTGTACAATTAAAAAAAAATATATAGGTAAACTGTTAGTTAATAATTTTAGACTTCTTGACACAAGTCAAATTCTAATATCTAATTGACAGATTTGCCACGAGCGTGCGCATTGGGTGATGTGCATACCCGTTTGGCTGAACTCAGTTACGGTCTGTAAAATACGCCGCCAGGTCGCAGGTCTGTTATCGTTGCGCAGTCTGTACGCCAAGCAGACGCGCTACGCGCACTTTCGCACAACTGACCGACGATCGCTACCTACTCGTATCCCGCCACAGTCATGGAACCGTTATCATGTTTTTCGTAGGTTCAGACTTCAGATCAACCTAACCCAAGACCCCAATCAGTATTCCCCTGATCGATTTTCGCTTCCATATTGTTATATTATGTCGTAACGGGACAAATGACTAATGATAATAATTGATAATAGATAGTTCGCCTTTGCGTGAGCACGTGAGCACTCTGCAGCTAGTATTTACTCTGATACGTCCTTACAGCCGCTGTTTCATATTTTGTAACGTGTTTTACTGTGTCGTGTCGGCTGTTTGAGGTTTGTCGATTTATCTGATTTCATAACTCATAAATCATGATGGGAGTGGAATACGAGTTCTCCGTGGGTAAGTGAAAAGTGTTAATTTAGTTAGGTAGGTACATTAAAGTGCATTACACACTACCTAGGCGATTCGAACGCGCGTTTGGAACGTCGCGATTAATCGCCCAAAATCAAACATATACATTTATATGGGCTTATTCACACAAGTAAATGAGACGCGCGTTCGGTCGCGTTCGAATCGCCTAGTGTGTAATCCACTTTATGCTGCTGATTTACCCCGTTCAATTGCGTGGCTAGTGGGAGACTATTCTCGAAAACTACGCAACGAAAACGAACGAGCAAAATGTAGGAAATCCGCCATTTTGGCGTAATGTTTCAAAATGTCGTATTCTCGAAACTTTTCGTACGAAACGTCTACAAAAACATACTGGGGTAGCAATTACTGTGCTATGATTGTGTCAAATCATCAATAAATCAATTGTGTGGAACACGGTGAATTTACTGTCCCTGCACTGTGTTTTAAGCCATTTTGAATACCAAATTTTTACATGGGTAGCACGGTGCAACTGTGTTAATATTTCACCGTGTACTTATTGGGCATTTGACGGTTAAAACACCATGCACTGATTGTACTGTATGTGTGTAGATCTGGTTCAACACCGTGCAACAGTGTATTAATTAACTATAGCTATACGCCCCGGGCTCGTATTTAGAAATTATGAGCCCCGGGCGCACTTACGAAGTTCCGCCCTTCTTTTTGGTAGCATGGAGGATGATGTCTAGTGTTAAAAATAAAAATTATAAATACTTATATAAAATTATAAAACATTACTAATGTATTTTAATAAAGGAACCAATTCACTTTAGTTACCTAACGTGAATAAATCTCCACCAAATCACAATATACATAATACAAGAAAAACTATTTTACATAATTATAAAAAAAAAGTTCATGAAAATTTACCGCCCTCCAAGTTCCACCATGAGGGTCTATGATTTACCCTGGCCCTACCATAAACACAGGCCTGCTTATAATTATAAGAGTATACTATATATATATTTAGCCATGCGCGTTTGTTGTCTCCGTTTTACCTGTTATTACCAACGGACGGCAATACATTTCCGTTCACTATATAGTTTCAATAGTGTGCTGTTTGTTTTTAAATTAGAGAAAATTGCCTATCATCAAAATTTTAAGTAAGAATCTCAAACGTCAATGAATTTTTGATATTTTTATTTGAATGTATAATAGATACAAGTATGTGAAATATCACAAATTAAAAATACCCATATCTCACTTGAAAATTAAAATATTTAATAAACACCTACACTTGAGCACATAGAATGTTCTTACCTAGAGGTTTGATTATAGGTCAATTTACTCTAATATTAAAACTAACAGCACACTATTATAATCTAATTATAGATGATAAGTATTAAAATATGACATAAATAACATTGTATTATTTATTTTAACAATACATAATAACATTATTTCTTTTACATTTAATATTAAATAAAAAAATTAATCTTCTCACAATAGTAGGAACTGAATACAAATATAAAATTGAAAAATAAAACTGTTCATATACTTGACATAATAGTTGTAACAAAAACATTTAAAGAAATTATAATTTTTTTGTTCCTCCCTTACCACTGCAGTTATAAAGAGGCGCATGTCTTATGTAGTTATCAGCAACAGAATGAAATTTAGTTTCATCTTCAGGACTTCGGCGAAAACTTAACAAGGAATCTAATAAAATTATGATATAATATAAATCTTATAATGTATTCTTATAAATGATAGTAATGTTACCATAGATAACTGAGAATACCTGGAGACCAATACATTTTTCTTTTGTTTTCCCCTTATAGCTAAATTTTGATAGCAATTCCTTTTCAAAACAACAGTCAATTTTATTGTTTTCTTAATCGCAGTGTTAAATGACATCCCACCAACTTTCATCAGCAATTAGAACTTCTGAAATGGCATCAATAAAACCAGTAGAAAAAAAAACAATTATTTAGATTCTATCTGAATTATACATAATAATATATACTTATACTATTATGGATGTTCTATGACTATATATATATATGAGTCATGCAGTACAAAATTACAAATACCAGCTACCTACTATACACATGCACATTGACTAATTTACAATACATTGTATCCATGTGATCAGTGTTGTAAAAAATACTTTTTAAAAGTATTTAAGTAATTACTCAAATACTCTTAAAATAAAGTATTTAAAATACCACCCAAATACTATAAATAGTAAAGTATTTGAGTAATACTCAAATACTTTTCAGAAGTATTTAAAATAATCTTCAAATACAAAAAAAAAAATTCTTTTTACTTTTTAGTTCTGAAATAATTTGTTATAATCAAAAATGTGTTTATTGCATTTTAAAAACATGATTCGTTCAATAATCAAAATTCTGATTAGTCATGTTAGTTGCACTACAACAATGAACTTTTCTCAACAGAGTTATTATATTAATTTAAAGCTATATTATGTATTTGGATATCTCATACCGTCATCGATAAACAATAATGATAATAATTGATAACAATTTTCTTGATAAATAGGTAGCCACTAGCCAGTAGGTACTAATAATTATTAACATTATTTTCGTATAGTTAAATAATTATAAACTAGGTATAAAATATAATAGCCGTTAAGTAGAAGCTTTTTACATATATATTTTGTTAACTTAAGCTAATAGTGATACCGACTACAGATGTATCTTTTCGATCATCGTCGACAATAAGCTGTCTCCTAGAGAATAAAAAAATTAAATAAAAGTATTCAATAAAATAGTATTAAATAGTAAAAAAAGTATTTAAAATACCATTCAAATACTTCAAAATAAAAAGTATTTAAAAAAGTATTCAATACCGAAAAAAGTATTTGAATACTTTTACTCAATTACTTTTACTCAAATACTATACAACACTGCATGTGATGTAGTATATTAATATAATAGTACAACTTATGTACCATAAAGTTTTAGTGATTTGACAAGTATTTAGTATGCAATACACAATTTTAAGATTATAAACTGTCAATATCCATAAATCTTATGTTAATATATATATTTTATTATAATTTTATTTTATTGACTATTAAATATAATTTAAAAGTTTTTTGAATTGAAGAAATAATTTTTTTTTTTATATCTGCAATATTAATGTTTAAATAATAATTATCAATTACCAGTTCTTCTTTATATTTATTTGCTTCTTCGTTATCATCAGATAATAGTGTCTCTACAGTTTTCAGTTCATCCATTGTTTTTACTGGTAAGATACCAATGAAAGACGGAGGAATATTTGTCAGTGGGACAGCCATGGCTCTAATTCGTGAATCTGCTTTCATATTACTTACTATTTTTTTGTCCATATTTTCCTCTGCTTTGCAAAATTTGGTGTTTGAATCGTTTAGCATCATTATTTGAACCATAAATTGTTTATCTTTAGATTTAAAGTATGATTTCATATCTGAAATACTTTTACAGCAACAACCTACAAGATATGAAATAAAAGTTTTGTTTAATGTTAAATGATTGACAATAACCATATACATTTACAAATTACAGCATGATAAATATTTTATTATAAAATTGTTCTGATAAAATAAAGCTCAGTTTTTAATTTAATTAATTTTTTACTTATATTTGATATTGTTTAATTAAGGTTTCAACCCATCATTACAAATAGCTGAACAAAATAAGATTGATAATCAATACACGATTGAAAGTATATTTGAAAAAAATTATGTATAGAGGGTTAATTACACAAGGTTGACACATAAACTGACTTAATACCTGATAAAATTGATTGAGATGCCACATCTATGAATTCATTAATTTGATTTGAATTTGATTCTAAAGATCTATAATTTTTTGGCTCTAGATAATTTGCTGCAAGATAGTTATAACAATTAATTTTAGTATAATATAAAATAAATAGTATATTGATTTACTTGTATTTTGGTTTAAATCAGATTGAGTAACAGCAACTACTGGTGGATTCGGTAATGAGTATTCAATACCTTCATCAGTTTCTTCTGTATCTGTTATAGAACATATTTGTTTGGGTTTTTTAACTAGACTCTCAGGTGAATACAATATTTTTGGCATTCTTTTTCTTGTTGAAACTGTTATATTTGAACTAATTAGTTCTTCATCGCATGTTTCGTAGTCTGAACAAGCCTTTGCTACATTTCTTGCTTGGATTTCATTAGCTTTATTTGAAGAAATATTTGTGAATTAGGTAATAAACAAAGTTATAAACATATATATATATATATATAAATATACACATTTTTTATCAGATTATAAATTTAATATTATTATTTGAAAGATTCTCTATGTAAGCATTTCCATAATACGTTTTAGCAAAATTATTTTTTCAAGAGGTCTTACATAAAAAATATTATGTTTACAAATTAGGTAATATAATTAATTTAATAAATTATAAACAAAAGAAACACATTTAAATGATGACTTGCGTATTTAGTACCTATGTAACTATAGAGAGAATTTTATGAGAACTGATATTTGTATAGTTTGAATAATAAAATTATAATTATTATAGGTAATTACATAATATAATATTTTTGATGGTTATGGAATCATGTGTTAAAATAGCACTAACCAAATGGTCCTGCAGTTCTTGAAGCTTCATAATATAACCCATCACGTTGATTAGGTTCAATGCATATGGTTATCATTTTGGCAATTTGGGATCCACTAAATAATGTCAAATAACTTTCAAACGGAAAGGCAGAATAACAATTTAAGTGTCCAAACTCTTTCACATCATCAGCTATATGTAGAGTTATGTGAATATTGTGTGACATGAATGTTTTTCCATACATTTTTCCAAATGTTAAAACAAAATGTTTAAGTAGTTCCTTAGCAAACATAATATATGCATCTGTAATATGATCTGTAGAGAGAATTCTTATAGCGACGCATAATTCCATAAAATGGTGATATTTTTTTTTTTTTTACTGAGAAAATCCTTAAAAACTACCATACCCGTATAGAGGAGACATTGTCTCAACTCTGTAGCCTTTCACCGGGATACATTGTGTAGACTGTAGAGGATGCTTTCGAATATTTTCATTTAGATTTCTTTGGAATTCTTGAGGAATATATTGAGATAAATTTGTCAATTTTTTATCAATTGCGGAAATTCAATTTTTCGGAAGATTTTGATTGTGTTGTTTTATTCCACCAGTCCAGAACATTAATAATTTTTTGGTGACACCAATGAGAATACAATGCATGTAATCAAATGGCACAGAAGAAATTACATCAAATTTAGGTATATCTAACAAAATTGTTTTTCCACAATGAAAATCTGAATCAGAATATAATCTGAATTCATCATGAGTTCTAAGTGGTGCATTAATTTGAGGAAAATAAATACGATTATTCCAAAAAGAACCAATAGTATGACAACGAATACATGATTTTTTTCCAGTGTGTCCCTTAAAATTTAATGCAAACGATTTTGGTGGGGCATAATTTATAAGAGCTTTTAGATGAAGTTTTACATGGATATTATTATACATCACACCATCATTAATTAGCACACAAATTTCATTTACAAAATCACTTAAATATTTATAACTGTCTTCTGGTTTTGGTTTACCATAATATGAACTAATAATGAAAACACTAGAGTCAGAGATATTTGAAAAATACCCTAAATTAGGCCATAATTGACTAGGAGGATTTTTTGTGATGGGTAATCCGTCTATTCCAACCATTAGCATGAGTATTGAAGGAAGCGAAGTACCAGATTTTATCAAATGTTCAAATGCAATATGAGGAAGTGGGTTTTGATGAAAATCATTATTATACTGATACTCATTACCAGAACGAGATGATGAATACATTGAAGCAGTAAGAACTGTAGCAGCTCACTTTCTTCTACGATACTGACTAGATTTGCTTAAGTTAACCTTAAACCAATAAAGAACACAACCAAAACTTTATATTGTTAACACTTGTTACCTGTTATTTTTTGTATTCATGGATATACTTTCGGCATTGAATTATAAAATTAATAAAATGTTCCATTTTATAACAAGATAAAATTATGGTACCTATACATATTATTTTAATCCAAATTTAGTATATAATATATGTAATTTCTAAAAAAAATACATAATTAAAATATGATAACATGTTATTAAAATGAATTAAATGTAATAGTACCATCCTGACTATATATGATTAATGTATATGTATATACACATATATTATGATTACTTTTAACTAAACATAATCACTATTCGCAAGACAGTCTATAGATTTATACATAGGTACCTATATAATAATAATTAAAACTTAATGTTACATGTTGTAGGTACTATAAAAGATTTTATAAGTATGTTTATTTTATTTTTTTTAAATTCTTACATTTCTTAGAATTAATACAAATTTAACAAAAGAGTAATAATTATAGTATTATATAATAGTACAAGCGTATGTAATAAAAATAATACAAGTGTAAATTATATTTTTTTTAAATAATAACAACATTTTAAAACTTTAAAAATTGAAATAAAATATGAATTTTTATAACAATATAAATATATCAAAAAGTAATATTAAAAAAAATTAATGTAATAAACTTGTTTGTATTTTTACAGCTGTATATTATAAATAAAAATAAAGTATAACATAATTAATGTATGAAAAAAAACCAATAGTATATATGACCTTTGAAAACTGTTGATTTATTTAAATAGGGTTAACTATAATAACTAAAATGCTTACTTAATTGTAATGACTGATGTTTTATTCTTAATTAGGTGACAAAGTGTTAGCCTATGATAAGGGTTTGTTGTATGAGGCAAAAGTTTTAAGGCGGCGCATTTCAGACATTAGGGGAAACATTGAATATTTTATTCATATCAAAGGCTTCAATTCAAAATGGGATCAATGGATTGATTATGGTGAAGTATTGGAGATTAACGACATTAATTTGGGACACAAGGAGAGGCTAATAGAGAGACTGTAAGTAATTGATTAATTATTACTACTCATCACTTATCACCATTTATTTATAAAAAATATTTATGATAATTTATTTAATGTAGGAAATATTCCAAAAATCAAAAAAAAATAAAATATCCAAAAAACCTAAATCTTCGCCAAAACCAGTATTGAGAAAAAATGGTCTTGTCACTAATATTGTCTCCAACACCATTCCACATTCAAAGGTATTACAAATAGTGTATTAATTAAGTTAAGAATTTGAAGTATCTATTTCAATTTAATTTTTATTTTAGCTCCTTGCTGACAAATTACACAATATTGCTGTACCACACATTTTACGGAAAGCAATGTTTTTAGATTTTATAATGCACAACTCATTCAAAAAAGTACGATACATTTTATTTTTATACGTCATTATTGTTATTATTGTAATATTGATTGCTTGGTTTTAGTTATTAAAATTTCCAGGGAAACATTTTTTGTCAGAAATTTTGTACGCCTTCACTCAATCATCTTATTTTGACGATGATAGCCAAAAGTAATTATCTAATAACTATCTAAATTTATTATTAAAAAATATTTTATACAATATTTGTTTCAGGAAAACTTCAACGATGTTATGTGTAACTTTAATGCAATATTTTAATGCTACTGTTCACAAATATTTATTATACAACAACGAGAAAAGATACAGAATATACGATAAGGTAATAACAAAATAATCGATTATGTAAAATAAAGCATGTTTTAATACAAGGTTATAATTTAATGATTTCCGTTTTTAAATATTTAACATTCCAAGAACATCAGAATCTAATCAGAGATGAATGTATTGATTTTACAATAATATTTGTTTTTTGTTTTTCTACATATTATAGTAGGAAAAATGTTTTGATCTTAAATTTGAGGAGGGTTTCTAGTTGAATCCAGTTAGAACTTTAAAGAGGTAAACATTGAGATTGCCTGTAATTCTGAGCTATTTATAGACAATTTAAATGTTTTACTTGTTTTAGTTTGATTACGATTTAAACATGATAAAGTTACTTATTATCGGTTAAAAAAAATTGTACCAAGTTTGTCGTTTTTAATTAATTTCACCTACGGTTGATTAAAATAATCGATTTATTTAATCCCATTAAACATAATTTATATTTAAAATGTAAAGCAAATATATTTTTTTTCTATTATTATTATTACTATAATAGCTTAAAACCCCATGACAACCATTTATAAACAAAAATTTCCATCTAAAATCTCAAAATTCCCGATTGAGCGTCTCCCGGGGTTTGTCCTCTCCCTTTTAAAATTAGCTTATGTTTTAAGTTGGACCAAAATACACACAGTGTAAAAATTTCATCAAGATCGGACCAGTAGTTTTTACGTGAAAGAGTAACAAAGTCACAAACTTTCGCTTTTATAATATTAATAGGATATATTGACAAAAAACAATAATACAAATCAACAAACACGCCCGATTAACCAATAGCAATCAATATAATATAATACACTGTGGCGCCACTGTTGTTTTTTTACATTCAGATTTCCTACTTTTCCTGTAGTTTTCCTAAAATTTTTTTTCTAAAAACCTTCTGCTAATTACGAACATCTTAAAAAAAATTTAAGCCAAATTGGTCCAGGCGTTGTTGAGTTATGCACTTTCCAACACATTTTGCGATTCATTTTTATATTATAGATTATGCATTAAACACATTAATATTATTTATGTCAAATTAATGATTTTGAGTTGTTACCTGGCATAGCTGTAATAGTTTCAATTGTGTAGTTTACTCTTCCAATTGGATCGTAAACATTTGAATTATCATCATCAATTCTAGGTGTCCTATATGAATCTTTAGAATACACCTCAGATGGCAAAGCCTCACCTGATTCTAAATTTTTAAATATTTCATAAAATTATGAATTTTAACATTTATTATAATATTAAACAAAAAAGGACTTACCGTAAAATTCAAAATTATTATTATTTTCATGATTCTGATTACTTTGAAAGTGTAGAGATGCTGAAAACGCTATCCTTTACATAGTGCAAGATTGACCAAATTATTATCCCTTGATCTTATCATAATAATAGGTAGTAATATATCACCAAATTAATTATAATATTAAAAATTCAAACAGAACAATAATTTAAAAAAAAGGTGGACAAGTGAGTGTCGCTCTGCTGTACAGTAGGTTACAAGTGGGTCATTGTATAATGGATGATATTAAATTTGATATAATATCATTTTATAAGAAAAACGATTCTGAGCGGAGACGGTATGTCAGTCTAGGTATAAGACATATTATATACATATCTATGGTACTAAACCAAAATTTTACATATAATAGATTCCAAATTAATCATATCACAATATCCATTAGGTACTTATGACGCATTATACATCAACAAAAACCTTGATACTATCATAGATAGAACCTTTGTTTTAAATTTGCAATCCTTAGCTATAAAAACTGAACATTTTGTAATTTATTAATTACAATGATTGATGATTTTCGAGATTTTGATACATTTTGTTAAAATTCGATCTTTAAATGCTTATAAAAAAAAAATT